>CM066331.1:109793862-110131362 GCA_033807585.1 Hydrophis major
TGTCTGTCTCATTTCAGATGGATGGTAAGAAGAATACCAGAATGGGTGGGAGGCAGTTTTCTAAGTAATCTGCATCCCTTCCACCTTGATAATAGCATGTCACAATGGAGATTAAACCCACATAGAATAACAGAGTTGGAAGAAACCTTGGAGGTCTTTTACTCCAATCCCGCTGCTTAGGCAGGAAATCTTATACCATTTCAGACAAATGGTTATCCAAAAACTTCCAGTGTTGGAGCATTTACAACTTTTGGAGGCAAGTTGTCCCACTGATCAATTGTTCTAGCTGTCAGGAAATTTCTTCTTAGTTCTAAGTTGCTTCTCTCCTTGATTAGTTTCCACCCATTGCTTCTTGTCCTGCCTTCAGGTGCTTTGGAGAATAGCTTGACTCCCTCTTCTTTGTGGCAGCCTCTGAGATATTGAAAGACTGCTATCATGTCTCCCCTGGTCCTTCTTTTCATCAGACTAGACACACCTAGTTCCTTCAACCGTTCTTCATATGTTTTAGCCTCCAGCCCTCTAATCATCTTTGTTGCTCTTTTCTGCACTCTTTCTAGAGTTTCAGCATCTTTTTTTACATCATGGTGACCAAAACTGGATGCAGTATTCCAAGTGTGGCCTTACCAAGACATTATAAAGTGGTATTAACACTTCACGTGATCTTGATTCCATCCCTCTGCTTATGCAGCCTAGAACTGTGTTGGCTTTTTTGGCAGCTTCTGCACATTGCTGGCTCATATTTAAATGTTTGTCCACTAGGACTCTGAGATCCCTCTCACAATTACTACTATTGAGTGAGGTACCACATATTCTGTTCCTGTGCATTTTGTTTTTTTCTTGCCTAAATCCATTGAATTTCATGTTCTTAGATAGCACCCAAACTTGAAGTCTCTTCTGTATCTTAAGCCTATCTTCTGGGGTATTGTCTATTCCCGCCAGCTTGGTGTCATCTGCAAATTTGATGAGTTCCTCATCTATCCCCTCATCCAAATCACTGATGATGTCGAAGAGTACTGGGACTAAAATCTCACATAGGTTTGAAGGTTCAGTGTCCTCTGAAGAAAAATAACATCAATATGAAAAGCCAAGGCCAGGCCGACATGCTGAAACCTTTGCCAATAGTTCTGCCTAGAGGTGGTATTCAGCCGGTTTGGACCAGTTCTGGAGTAGTGGTAGTGGAAATTTTGTCTAGTTCGGAGAACCAGTAAATACCATCTCTGGTTGGCCACCCCTGCCCACCCCTGCTGTTACCTCTCCTATATTCCCTTGTTTTTTTACCTCAGCTAATTCGCACAGCAGAGTGGATTGCCACACCTTAGCTGAGGTAAAAAAAAAAATAGCACAGCTCACCAGCATTGATACAGAAGGCAGTCTTTGAGCCCTGCATATGTGCACACACAAAGCACTCTCTCAGAACAGGTAGGGGGAAAGTTGGAAGCCCACCATTGGTTCTGCCATCATATCTATGAACTTCTGCCTCCCTCACATTTTTTATTATCCTTTGCTCTGGTCTGGAGTTCCAGAGATTTAGGCTGACAAACTAGTGGAGACAACCATAGTCCTATTTATGATTCACCTCTGCAAATCCCATCTAACACAAGGCAGACTTACTCCCAACTCAGCATCACAGGCTTGTGCCAAGCACAACACAAATGATTTGTAAGCAAAAGCACATTCCCTGTACAACTGTCAGATTTTAGTCTACGCAGCATGTGCTCATTTTCTGTCCAAAAATGGGTTGAAATGCATATTTTTATATTATGAATGCATGCGGTTAATTTTGCCATTACTCCATATTCTTCAATTTACTAAAATATATGTTCATGGCCCATGGGGATAACCCTAGCCTAACATTGGAAAAGTCGTAATTGTTTATAAATATTGTAAATCAGTCATAGTACAAGAGAGGAGAAATTTCCATTTTTCAATGGTGTTTTTTAACTAACAAAATCCAGTAGAGAGACTATGGCACTCAGAAAATATCCCCACAATCCTTATTGTTAAAAGTAACTTAATATGTATTGTTTTTAATTGTTATTTTTGATCAATGATCTATTGAGCACTACATATATAAGTTCTTCATCTACTTATTGATATGACTTCTCTGCATCATTTTTCACATTACTTTTCACCTCTTTTTATTAAAAACATTGTAGTAATAGTAAGTAAGTAAGTAAGTAACAGAGTAACTTTTGTTTCATACTGAGCATTTTCTGCTTCTCACCCAGGGAACATATTCAAATATTTAGTCAGTTCCAGGTTTATAGACCTTAATTAACTGATCTTAATTTAGGTATTATCACTACAACCTTATATATGTATGTATGTATGTATGTATGTATGTATGTATGTATGTATGTATGTATGTATTCAAAAGGAAGCTTCATTTATTTATTTATTCATTTTAAAATTCTTAAATTCAGATGTCCAGACCAAGTCATGCATGACTTCACCTGCATCACAATGCCATCATACAAATAACACACCTGAACATGATTTGCAACATTTTTAGTGAATATTGTGTTTCCCCAAAGGTAAGACCCAGCTGGAAAATAGGCCCTAGCATGATTTTTCTGGATACTCGTAATATAAGCCCGACCCCTCCCCCCCCAAATAAGCCCAATTAAGATTGTCAGCCAGATGGATGCATTTAGTATCATATTTTTCCCCAAATAAGAACTAATCGGACAATAAGCCCTAATACATCTTTTGAAGCAAAAATTAATACAAGACCCAGCCTTATTTGGGGGAAAAATGGTGTATGTATGTATGTATGTATGTATGTATGCAAAGAATTTTCATACAAAAGGCTATATATAATCACACAAACACACACACACACATATTTTTAGAAGTGATGTCATTACCTTCCCTTAATAAAATGTCCTTGCTGTTGTTGTTCTATCAGAGCAGGTAAAGAACCCGTAATCTCAATTTAGGTACAGATTAAATATTGCTAGAGAAACTGGGAATGGATAGCCACAAGAGGGGACACTATGACTATTGAGAAAATACAAACAAGTCCTACTCAAGAGTATCAAAAAAAAAAAAAAAAGACAGGATGACAAGCATAAACACCACGGTTGATTGCGATGCACATCAAAAGGGAAGAAGCTTAATCACATGACCACTCCCTTGATTCTCTTGGCCATGTAGCTGCAAACCTGATCCTCCTTGACCTCACAGGTTGAACCTTCGTGATGATGACCAGAAAACATCCCTGATTTTAGGGATCAATTTATTCTTGCAAACACACATATGTGTATATCATAAGAAACAATAAAGGAAATAAATAAAACATAATTGTCCTTGGTTTAATGGATTCAACCAGGAAATTAATATCTTGCAGGAATACACTAAAAAAAAAAAAAATCACTTGAGCCACTCAACTAACCAAGGGGGTTAAATTTAATTCTAAACAGTTCCTGCCATGCAGAGAATTAAACTAACTCTATCAAATCAACTGTGCTGTGGGATCAACCATTCTCCAAGAAAATGAGGTATAGAGAAAGAGTGGCAGAAGATCAATCTTCTCCAGTGCAGCACTCAGCGCCAAAGGTCAGAGAAGCCACCTCCCAAATATTGATTGTCAAATAATACTTGCTGCTGTTTGGTTGGCCAAGGAGGAAGAGATAAGCGATAACATAAGGACTTGCCAGGAATCTCAGATGTGGATAGAGACTGAAAATTCCTCCAAATTGTATATCTAACTGAATTATTGGGATTATGTGCACCAGTAAAGAGATCTCACTGGATCTGGGGTTGAATTAATTCAACTACAGCAACAACCACAACAGCACTTAGACTTATATGCCCAGGATGGGATTCAGCTGGTTCAGCCCAGTTCGAGATGATGAACCGGATGTTAAATTTACATCTGATTTGCCGAACTGACAGATGAAACAACCTGCTGGCCCTGCGCACCCCACCCCGCCCCTCCCAGAAGTCTCCAGGTGGCCCATTTTGGATGCGGGTAAGTGCAGGGTCTGCACGGAGACTCTGGGAGGGAGAAAAATGACCCTCCCGGAAATTCCAGTAGGCCACGCCTACCATGGCCAAGCCTATCCAGCAACTGGGCAGAGAACCGGTTGCTGGGATTTTTGAATCCACCCCCCTTCACAATGCTTTACAACCCTCTCTAAGCAGTTTACAGAGTCAACTTCTTGGCCCCCAACAATCTGGGTCCTCATTTTATGCACCTCAGAAGGACGGATGGCTAAGTCAACCTTGAGCCTGGTGAGACTTGAACTGCCAAATTGCAGGCAGACAGCAGGCAGACAGAAGTATCCTGCAGTACTGCCCTCTAACCACTGTGCCACCGTGGCTCATTACCATAGTATTGTGCCACAGGATAAATGATACAATTGCCACAAACACTTAACTTGTATACCAATGGGACCTTGGCTACATGGAAAATAGACTGTCTACTATTGACCTCACCCCTTTCCTAAGAGGTCTGTAGAGGGCGTGCATAAGCGCACCAACGTGCCTACCTGTCCTATTGTTTCTTTTATTTTTCTTATATGTACCCATTTCATGTATTCATAACTATGTATATACTTATACCTATTATCTTGTAAGCGATTGACAAATCATAAATAAATAAATTAAAAAAAAAAAAAACCACTATAAACTCCAGGCTTCTGAAGATCTTGTGACCCTCATACCTCAAGCTGCAACGAGACTCTTTTCCTCAAAATGAAATCATGTTAAGAGTTATTCTAGATTTATTTTTTTGTCATAAACAGCCTCCCCTTTGGAAAAACCATCCCTGTGCATTGAAATCCCAAAAGAGCATGTTTAAACATGAAGCCGAGTGCCACCAAAAGGATCTTTGGGCTCTGTACTATTGAAAAGGCTGCTCACACGAACTCCCTTCTCAAAGCTGTGTTCTCTGGATTATTTCCCCTTTCTTCCCAAACCGCTAGGGAGTGTTCCTTCTGGATATACGGAAGGCAAAAGATATGTCCCATAAGTCAGAGAGGTCAAACTGCAAGACCAGCCATTTATTAGATATACTGCAACCAGATGGATGTAACTCATCCATCAAAGAGCTCAGTGTCCAAAAAGAATTAGCTTTTTATGAAAAGCTGCTCTTCCTTCTCAGCCACATGAGTTAACTTCCTTCCCTTCAATGTTTGGAAAATGAACCCTAACTAACCTCTTTGCCACATTCTTCTTAAATCATCCCCCCCCCCCCCCATCACACCCATTCCATGGCTATATTTAAACTTTACTTTTCTCATCCTAGAGCCCTCCCCCCAACCTCACCCCCGTTGAAAGTGTCCTGGCATGCTGAAGGGTTTTTCTGACACTTGCTCTTCCATATATCAGCCTCCTTGTTGGCCCCGTTGATGACAACAAAAAGACTTCACAATACCGGTGCAGCAAAAACTCATTCACTTACTCATTCATCATGTTCAACCTAGCAGCAGTTGCACTGACCTAATCTGTAATGCCTCGGTGCTCATTGGAGATTTCTTAAAGGCACCCCTTCATTGTTGTTACTTACAAAAGAACAAGTCTGGGCTATTAGATAAGAGGACTAAATGGCGCAAAGATTAATGCAATACTTTCTGATCATCGCCACCAAAGTTCAACCGCTGGGATCGAACTAGAACACCTGGTTTCTGAGCTCGCTTGAAAATCACATCTGACAATCCCCCACTGATCCACTCCCCAGAAAAATTTTTTGTAGATCTTCTTGAAGAGGTAAATAACATTTCAAGATAATCTGTCTTGATTCTGTATAACACAGAGCAAGGAAAAAATTTTGGTAGGCTTTCAGGATAAATGGCATCTTTTCCAGTTGGGCCAGCTCAAGAAACCACAAGAACTACAGAACATTTACTATGTTGTTCTAAGGCAGTGGTGGCTAACCTTTTTGGGCTCCTGTGCCAAAAATTGAGCACATGCTTGCACTTGTGTGCCAACACCCAGAAGGCAATGTGTGCTCCGTCCCCCTGCACATGCATGCACAATCCCCCCTTACCTGCACTGCACCTCACAGCTGATTTTTGGCTGGTTTGAGGGTTTTCTAGGACTCCCAGAGCCTTGAAAAAAGCTTCCGTGGGCTTTGCAGGCCAAATAATAGGCCCATTTAGTTACTTCCGGTGTTTACAGGAAGTGATGAAACGGGCCTATTATTCAGTCTGCAAAACTTGCAGAGGCTTTTTCAAGCCTCAGGGAGTCCAAAAAAGGCCTCAAACCAGCCAAAATTCAACTGTGAGGTGAATGCATGCACAGTGAGGTAAGTTTGCCTGCGGCTCACATGCCAGCACAAATGGCTCTGTGTGCCACAGGTTTGCCATCATGGTTCTAAGGTGTAATAACAGAATCATGAAGGTTACAGTCCTTTTCTAAAAATGAAGCTTTACAAAGAGTAAGAAGCTTTAGAACGAACATTGTTTATACTTGTGATGATTGAAAGTTGCTTCTTTATATATTGGTTTTCTTTTTGCTATCTCACTCTTTTTTCCCACTTTTTCTTCATTTGCATTTTTATTCTTTCTTTTCCTTCTTTGAGTTTAGTTTCTAATTAGTTTGCATTGATGTCATTAACATTTTCAGCAAAAATATATACATATTTAAAAAAATATATATTTAATATTGCTGCCTAGAATCATATGCTGAGATGAGATCATCTGAGTTGAATAGATACTAATAAAGATAATAATCCCCAGATTTACCAATTGTCAATAAGAAAGAAAAAGAAGTCTGGATAGCGGACATGACATTATCTGGATGCAGCAGAATAAGAGCACTTAGACTTATATTCCGCTTCACAGTGCTCTCCAGCCCCCTCTAAGTGGTTTACATTGCCCCCAAGAGTATGTGTCCTCATTTTACCCACCTTGGAAGGATGGAAGGCTGAGTCAACCTTGAGCCTGGTAAGATTCAAACTGCCAAATTGCAGGCAGACTGCAGTTAGCAGAAGTAGCCTGCAGTTCTGCATTCTAACCACTGCACCAATAGAAGAGAAAGAACTGGTGAAAATCACAGACTTGAAAATACTGATAAAATAACTGTGGCAAAAGAAAGCAAAGACATTACAAAAAGCCATTGGTGCCTTGGATACAATCCCAAAACACTTGAACACCATTGGCATTGACACATTCACCATCAGTCAATTGCAGAAGGCAGCTTTATTTGAAATATCCTGCAGTGATACTTTTAACACTATTAAAACAAGAACATCTGCCTATGTCAGGTCAGTCAGAAGGACTCAATAGAGGAATAAAAATGCCAAATACAGTCTAAACATCTGGCCGACTGTGCAACAAATTATAACAACAATAAATACGCAGAAATTCCCCATTTTAGATAGAAACAATCAACTACCAGTACACCATCTCATTTATACCTATTCATATTTCAATATTGAGGGCCAGGGGATACAACAGGTATATGGGCTGAAAATAATCAATTAAGAATCCCTCCTGGAATATTGAATTAAATGCTCTTATCTTGAAAGTTTTCACAAACAACTTGGCCTTGTGCATTTCTTCCCATGAAAAAGTATGATAAATTTATTTTAACCTGGAATAGGTACTTGAAGGAACATTTATGTTTTGAGAGACAGAGACCAAGAGAGAGAGATAAAAAGAGACACAGAGAGAAAGAGAGAGACATAGAGAAAGAGAGATGGACAGACAGACAGAGTGAAACAGAGAGAGAAACAGAGAGAAAGACAGAGGAAAAGACACACAGAGAGACAAAGAGAGACAGAGACATATAGAGAGAGATGGACAGAAAGACAGACAGACAGACAGACAGACAGATAGAGAAAGATGGAGGGAAAGACAGAGAGAGACAAAGAGAGACAGAGACAGAGATACGAACAAAGATTGAGAGAGACAGAGAGACGGGGAGAGAGGGAAAGAGATGGAGAGAGAGACAAAAACAGAGACAGAGAGGGAAAGAGATAGTGATAGACACATACAGAGAGACAGAGAGACAGAGATAGACACACACACACACACACACACACACAGAGTCTCTTTGCTAATCAGAATCTATATACTGATTTTAAGTATTAAATCCAGCTAAATTGGGTATTGGGTCCTCTTGCTTTATTTCTTATTGCCTTGCTTTCAGATGGCAGATATTAATCTTTGATCTCTAGAGATATTCTTTCTGAAAGGGTTTAGTCAGTAATGACCCACCTTGTGTCATCTTAAGATGGCTACATTTAAAAGTAAATAGAGGCCTATCATTGGCATCAAGATTCATTGTCTTCCTCCTGAAAAATTAAAGGCAGAAAGCTATTGTGGTGAATTGGAAATAGTTAAGCCGCATAATGAATTCAAAACCTTCCCCATAACCATGACACACTCTTCAGAAAGTCATTCATGTCACCCTCAGGTGTCCCCTTAAGCTACTTCACAAGCCCGTTGTAAACATAAAATGGAGAAAACCCCCAGGGGTCAAATCATATTCACCCCCTAAACGTCTAATTTTTTTTATTCTTTACTTTGGCCATTATAATGAGCTATGGTCAGTAATCCCCCCCAAAATCCCCCACAATTATGCTCAACCTCAGAAACAACTTCACATTATTCTTCCTCTGTTCACGCTTAATGCCTTAAAAATAGGAATAACGTTCCCCCCCCACCCAAAAAAAAAAATCATAGCATCTGCAGTGAAAACTTGTGTGAACAAATGGATGACAGACATGGGCCCACCAAAACCCAACTCAGGTGCTGACTTTCCCAGTGGACATCATCAATCATCATTAACATGGCAAAGTTCCCCCTATAATGAATCTATGGCTAATTTAACATGCATTAATTTAACACACAAGCTCTCATCCCTGTCGTCCGATTTGATCCGATATGCAAGGAGAAAAGCCTGTTCTGATCACTCACTAAAAGTCATGATGAAGTCAATGAGAAAATGGTTTACCTGAGGAAACTGATTTCATGGGCCAGCATATTTATCGTCTTCCATTAAAAAAAAACCAACATTTTTCACCTCAGGTTACCTCTCCTAATTGATTATTCCTTTCCATAAAATTAGCTCTTATAGCTTTTTCTTTTTTTAATCTTATTGGTTTTCCGCCCGCTTACTTTAAAAATAACTCTCTGTGGAACATCTAAGCTAAACAGCAGAATTACAGAATATTTTAGTTGTCTTCCTATTAGGTTCCAAAATATATATGTGGCACACATACACACATGTGTACGCACACATACACACACACAAATTCTGTGTATGTGTATGTATGTGTGTGTGTGTGTGTGTGTGTGTGTGTAGAGAGAGACAGACAGACAGACACAGACACAGACACACACACACAGAGAGAGAATGTATGCATGTGTATAAAGTATGTATATGTTTATATAAATGTATATATCTATATATGTGTGCGTTTATATATACACACAGAGACATACACACACAAACACATACACACATACTGGCATCTATATGTATATCTGCATATGCATGCATGCTTTAGCGAGTGCCAATATTTTAAAATTCTGTTTATATTCCATTTTTAAACTCTGTTTCGTTGTTTTTAAATCACTAAAAAGATGAGAGTTCAAAATATGTAAAATCAGTAATTCCACATAAGGATGTACTATGTACTAAAAGGAATGGCCATATATTGAAGCTCATACACATTTACCAAAATATATGAGGAACCATTGAAAATCTGAATAGAAAAAAAGCTGTTTCTTTTCTACTTATTTCTTCTTTCTTTTTGTCAACGAACTTACAGAAAAATAGAAATTCCAGCAGATAAATGGGAGTTCATTTTCATAACTGTAAGGGAAAATATGTTGAATGAGTTCAAATTGGAGAATCAGCTTACAGAAGTATTTGAATCATGTTCCCTTTGCATACAGAGTATATTACTAGCCATTTCAAGATCAAGAACAACCACAAAAATTCAAAATGAAGACCCTCAAAAAATTAGTTTCCAAGACTTTTAGAAAAAAATAAAACATGTTATGTATATTGGTAGTACACAGCTTAAATTTTAGTTTGGGATACCAACTGTCATCTAATGAAAATGTTCACCTGCTATGTAATGTTCAGCTATTTTATTTTTAATTCAATATTATTTTTTTAAAAGTAAAAAGTATCAGCAGAAAGCCATTTAAGAATTTTTCTTCAGTACTTTTCTTAGAAATGGGCCATTTCATTCATGCACATCCCTAATGTATATCATCAGTGACTGAAGGAGTTTTTTTTACATGATTTTTGACAATTTAACAAGTCCTCTTGACAAATTAAATGGTTGTGTTGACAACTTAACTGTACTGCCAATCAATATTTTCAATTACTTTCATTGTCATTCAGAAAAAATACAACATGAGGTCACAAGGTGGCAAATCCAAGTAAAAAAGATAAAATGGTGCACAATCAGTTGCAGGAAGAGAAAACTTAAAAACTTCTAAGTGCAACATACAATTTAAGGAACCTTTGTGTCTCTTTAGTAGATCTCCTTTAAAACAATAAAAGAGAGAAGGGAAGGGTAGAGATGAGAAGAGAGAGAAGCAGAGAGAAGAGAAGAGAAAGTAGAGAGAAGTGGAGTGAAAAGAGAGAAGAGAAAGAAGAGAGAAGAGGAGAGAAGAGAAGACCCTAAATTTATATCCTAGCAATGGGTATGCTTCTCATAAACAATCCTGAAATCATTAAACATCAATTTCTGTCCCAAAGGATTTCATTAAAAACAAGTTTTTTTTATTCTTTTACTCCCTACTGTAAAGTTTTTTTTATATCTAACTGTTAAGTCTTGAGCATGGGCGCAAGGAACGGAGACGAGACATCGAAAGGTGACTTCAACTCTTTATTGTGAATTAAGAACAGAGTGAATACTTGGGCAGCAGCAGCTCTTTTATAGAGCTGGCTGCTGTCAAAACAACCAATGATTTGAGTTTACCACTTTAACAAGTATCCAATCAGAGAGGCCCGTTAACAGCCAATCGGACTGGCCAGAAACGACCAATCACGACTCGCTATTCGCGGGCCAATGAGAAGTGCAGGATTATGAGCCTGCTGCAAAGTAAAGCTATTTAGGGTTGTTACTGATGCATTGGCTTAGTCCATAACACCCCTCCCCCCTAGGTTCTGTCTGAGGGGTGGGGTGACGTATTCTCGTAAATAGGCAGGTCGCTTCACCTGTCTGCTTGATCTGCGCTGTTCCACCGGTTTCTGTCCTGGCTCTGGTTCCAGTGGGCTGCTAGCTGAGCTGGATGGTGAAAACGGTCCCGCTGTTCCGTCGAATGGCTCTGGGCTATTCTCTCTGCTTTCGCCAGTGCTGTCTTCCAGATTCCCTGGATCTGTTTCCATCGCAGTGCTGTCACATGGCGAGGCCACTCCCTGGCTCGGTTCTCCTTCTGGCAGTGAGTATCCCCTGGTTGGTTGTGTAGACTGCTGGGTTTTGATTGTTAAGTCATCTTTTATTTCTTTTTCGGCCTCCTCAATGTTCCTTCCCCCCCCCAGTGAGAGATTCAGGGGCTGAGATGGGAATAGGTGCTGGTCTGGAACAGAGTTGGTTTATGTGGCACTTCCACATTTTACCATCTGCAGTTTGTAGATGATTGGATCGGGGTCCCGTAAGTTGCGTTATGGTAGCGGGGACCCACAATGGGTCACCCGAGAAGTTCTTCGCAAACACGGGGACAACCTCCTGGAATGATCTATACTTGCTGCTGGATCCTGGGGGTTGTTCAGGTGTGTAATTAGGGTGGAGGTGATCGAGATGCCGGTCCATCAGGAGTTCAGCTGGGGTTCTGTTTGTGGTGCTGCTTGGGGTTATGTGTTGGAGGAGAAGCATCCGGGTTATTTTGTCGTCAATGTCGCCGTGGTCCATTTTGTGTAAAGTCTTTTTTACAAATTGAACCATTCGCTCAGCCCTACCATTGGCTGCAGGGTGAGCTGGCGATGTTAAGGCATGGTGGATGCCCCGGTCTGCTAGGGACTGTTCGAATGCCAGGGCAGTGAATTGAGGGCCATTATCGGAGACCAGGACATCTGCCAATCCGTGGGTAGCGAATAGCTTGTTCAGTTTTTTTGTGACCACCTCCGTGGTGGTGCTTTTCATCTTGTGGACCTCGAGCCAGTTAGAATAGGCATCCACTGTTAGGAGGAAAGTGTGTCCTCTTGTGGGTCCCGCAAAATCGATATGGATACGGGATGAAGGACCTCGAGGTGTTTCCCACTGAGTTGGGGGAGTTTTTGGAGGAGTAGAGAGAGTCTCCTGGCATTTGCTGCACTTTGCTACCCAGGTCTCTATCTGTTTGTCTAACCCAGGCCACCATGCGTAACTCCTGGCCAATGCTTTCATCTGCACGATGCCTGGATGTCCATCATGCAACATTTTTAAAACTTTATGTTGCAATTTCTCCGGGATTACAACTCTGTGTCCCCACAAGATGCAGCCCTTTTGGGAGAATAGTTCTGTCTGTCGATTTCTGAATGGCTTGAAAGTGTCATTGGGTGCGCTGTCCGGCCAACCCCGTTCCACCTAGCTGAGGACTCGTGCCAAAAAAGGGTCCTTTTTTGTTTCTGAGGCAATGTCTTGAGCGGTCAGTGGTGGCGATTTAAGGGTTTCAATTTGCAATATGACTAGGGTTGGAGCTGGGTCCTCTATGACATCTGGTAGTGGAGAGCGGCTCAAAGCGTCAGCGTGGGGAATGGCTTTCCCCGGGCGGTGTTGCAATTGGTAATCATAGGCGGCTAAAAATTCCGACCAACATGTCATTCTTGGTGATAAGATGTGGGGAGTTGGTTTGTTTCCCGCCAAAATACCAAGTAGCGGCTTGTGGTCTGTAATTATGGCAAAGGGTCTCCCATACACATATTGATGGAAACGTTTAATTGCAGATACAATGGCAAGAGCTTCTTTATCAAGTTGGCTATAGTTCCTTTCGGTTTTAGACAAAGTTCTCGAAAAGAACGCAATAGGTGCCTCATTCCCATTTTGCAGGACATGGCTTAAAATGGCTCCCACTCCGAATGGTGAGGCGTCACAGGTATCCGTGAAGGGTAGAGTCTCGTTGTATTGTATCAATACAGCATTGGAAGTTAAGAGGTCTTTTACTTGTTGGAATGCCCATTCTTCACGCCGTCCCCAGACCCAGGAAGCCTTTTTGTCGAGAAGTCTATGTAGGGGCTCGGCTACAGTTGCCTTCTGGGGCAAGAAGATGTTATAAAAGTTAATGAGTCCCAGGAAGGCTTGGAGGTCTGTCTTATTCCTAGGTCTCGGGGCATTTTTGATTGCGGTTAGTTTTTTTTCGGTGGGGTGGATTCCCTGTCTGTCGAGAAGGTATTCCAGGAACTCCACTCTCTCCATACAAAGTTGACACTTGTCCCTTTTTACTTTCAGGTCAGCATCTTCAAATTTCTGAAGAACCTTTCTGAGTCGTTGTACTAATAACTCTTTAGTAGGGGCAGCTATTAAGACGTCGTCAAAATAAGGCACGATACCTTTTATGCCTTGTAATAGTCTCTCCATCAAACTTTGGAAAATGCCAGGTGCCACGCTTACTCCGAATTGGAGTCTATTGCACTTGAAGGCGCCTCTATGTGTAACTATTGTCTGGGCTTCTGCAGTCATCGTGTCTACAGGTAGTTGTTGGTACACCTGAGCTAAGTCCAATTTCGCAAATATTTTTCCGCCACCCAGGGAGTGAAGAAGGTGTTGGACCACCAGTACTGGGTAAGTGCTCTGTTGAAGAGCATGATTTAGGGTGGCCCGATAATCCCCACAAATTCTTAACGAGCCATCTGGCTTCATGGGCGTTACTATTGGAGTTTCCCAATGGGCATGGTCAATCGGTTCCAACATTCCCTGGACTACTAGTTTATCTAGCTGCTCGTCGATCTTCGGCTTGAGGGCAAAAGGCACCCAACGAGGCTTAAGACAATGGGGCTGAGATTAAACGATATAGGGGTCCCCTTGTACTTGCCTAACGTTCCTGTGAACACGTCCTGGAATTCCTGGATGAGGGCCTCTTCTCAGTCATCGCTTCTGGTTTGGTGTATGCCAGCTAGTTCAATCCTGAGTGGAGCGAACCACTGTAACCCTAACAAACTGGGCCAGTCATGATCGACGACAGTCAGGGGAAGCGTCGCGTTGTGGTCCTTAAAGGATACTTGGACATGGCTGGAACTGACAACTGGAATTCTGTTTCCCTGGTAGTCTTTTAGGATGATTATTTGAGTGCTGAGGTTCTGGCGGCAGATGGCAGGGATCAGCTGTTTGAGGGTTTTCCAGGATACCATCAATAGGGATGACCCCGAATCGACTTCCATCATGCACAGTCGATTCTCAATAGTAACCCTTACGTGGATCTTTCTTGCATCTAGCGATGAAGCGTGGCCGATAATAATGGTTTGTTGGGCCTCTTCTCATCTCGTTGAAGAGGCAGTGCTCGATTTCTGTAGTAGTAGTGGTTGTTCCATTGGTGGTTCAGCGGTCCCGATTCCCAGGTGGTTTGCCTGTCTCCCGACGGAGGTTGTTCTCCCTTCTGCTTGGACTGGACTCTCGCTTGCTTCTGCAGACCTTCGCGATGTGGCCTCTTTTCCCGCAGGAACAGCAGAGTGCGTTGAGGAATTTGCAGTCTAATTGCGGGTGGTTTGCCCCGCAACCAGCACATTGGCGCAGAAGTCTCTAGTTCCTTTGCTCTCGTTCTGAGCAGAGCCAGTTGATCTCCTCTTCCTCACTGTCTGAGGATGACTCAAGGTCTTCGTGGTGGGTGGTAATAGCATGCTTCTCAGCGGAGAGAGGGCTATCATTAGCGAGTTGGCGATGCGGTGCGTTCGCTCGGTGCATTTGAGCAGCTGACTTCCTGGTTGCTTCTGTGGCAGTAGCATCAGCGATGACATCTGCAAGGCTGATGTCTCCTTTCGCCATGAGTTTACTCTGCACAGTGTGGTCATCTAAACCCAGAACTATGCGGTCTCTCAGGGCTTCCTTGAGGTTTGCAAAACCACAGAGGCCTCCTAGGTTCCGGAGGTCGGCTACGAAATCCCCAACGCTCTCGTTCTTTCATTGGTCCCTCTGGTAAAACTCGTGTCTTCATATCAGTGTAGGTACTGCGGGTGCGTAATGGGCCTGGAGGATTGGCACGAGGTTATCCCAATCCATGATCTTCACTTACGCCAGTTTGGCAAGTGCTTTAGCCATTTTGAAAACGGCGGAGCCGCAGTGAGTCAGGAACACCGCTCGTTTCTTTCCAGGCATAGTATCTTTTAAATTATTGGTCTCTAGGAACATCTGAAAATGGTCTATATACGAGTCCCAGTCTTCGTTTGCTGGGTCAAATGGAGCGGGTGGTATGGCGCCGCTGGTCATTCTGCCGTTCGTTGCGTGCACTCTTCAGCCACATGCTCTGTCTTGTTCGATGAGTACTTAATCAGCTCTATCATCTCCGTATCCCACCCTCGTCGCCAGTGTTATGTCCTGAGCATGGGCGCAAGGAACGGAGACGAGACATCAAACAGTGACTTCAACTCTTTATTGTGAATTAAGAACAGAGCGAATACTTGGGCGGCAGCAGCTCTTTTATAGAGCTGGTTGCTGTCAAAACAACCAATGATTTGAGTTTACTGCTCTAACAAGCGTCCAATCAGAGAGGCCCATTAACAGCCAATCGGACTGGCCAGAAACGTCCAATCACGACTCGCTATTCGCGGGCCAATGAGAAGTGCAGGATTATGAGCCTGCTGCAAATTAAAGCTATTTAGGGTTGTTACTGATGCATTGGCTTAGTCCATAACACTAACCTAACAAGGTAGGTTGACAAGGTGTGGTACTTATTTACTTATTTATTTGAATCCCATCTTTATTGTTTTTACAAATAACTCAAGGTGGTGAGCATATCCAACACATGCCTCCCATTTTCTCCACAACAACAACCTTGTGAGTTGAGTTGAGAGTGAGTGAGTGACTGGCCCAAGGTCACCCAGCTGGTTTTCATAGCTAAGACAGATCCTGTCAGAGCAGAGGGTGGACTGAGAACCTCCATAAACATTTAGCTGTGCACTACAGAGTTTTTTCCAAGTCTCAACATTTTTTTAAGTAGTATGGCGATTAAAATTGGTTGCAGTATTCCAGGTATGTTCCACTGGTTAATTGTTCTCAGAGTCAGGGAATTTCTCCTTAGTTCTATGTTAGATCTCTTTTTAATGATCTTCCACCCATTGCTTCTTGTTCTGCCTTTCTGTTAGGATCTGAGTCTGAGGGGGAGGCCGAGCAGCTGACACGAAGTGGAGTGTGGCTCCAGTGGCTGTGGAAGAAACTGGGGAAGGGCAAAGTCCAGCTGGGCAGAGCAGGGATGAGGTAGAACAAGGGAGAGGGGGTTCAGAGGAAAAACCAAGCTCACCCCCTCTTCATCGTAGGGCATGCAGGGAGGAACGGAGAAGGGAGAAACGTGAGTTGCTTGGCTTATGGGGGAGGAAAGGGCCTTGATTCCCTTCATTAGCTGCAGCTGGGAACACAGTGTTCAAAAAGGGAGGCTGCACACAGCAAAGTTGTTGAGTGCAAATTGTGAATTACCTGGTATCATGGAGGCTTATTTGGGTTCCAGGCGCCTTCCCAACTGCCTGTGTTTTGCTGGGCTTTCAAGTCTGCAATTCCTTATCCTGTCCTGTCCAGTTAATTATTGTGGCATGGTTTGTGTAGATTTTTAGTCACAGTTTGTATGTACTTTGTTTCTGGACTGAATTTCTACCACTTAAAGACTCTTCTTGGGAGAGTTTTTTTTCTCCAGCTGAAGGTAACCTGGACAATGGGGGCAAAGTTGGAGGTATTAAAGGGACATTTCTTGCTTATTTGACTGTGTGCCACATCCTGGGTCATCACATCTTGGGTGAATTTAACTGGAATAGTATAAGGACTCCTTCCTTAGGCAAGGAGTTGGATTAGAAGACCTTCTAATCCTATGCTTCTGAATTAATTAATTAATTAATTAATTTATTTATTAATGATTGGCCAAGTGTGATTAGACACACAAGGAATTTATCTTGGTGCAAATGCTCTCACTGTACATGAAAAGATACATTCATCAAGAATCATAAGGTACAACACTTAATATAGTCATAGGGTACAAATGGGCAATCAAATCATACTAGGAAACAGTCAATATAAATTGTAAGGATACAAGCAACAAAGTTACAGTCATACATTCTGTGTTCTTTGTAATCTTTGAAGATTATTTCCAAAGCATTTGGCCTACGCAGAACAATTGCATTGCTTCTGACCAGATTAACATTACCGCTAGCAAGGACTGTGACAATTTCTTCTTCCTGTTTATAAATGTCTGCCTTAAGCTGGTGATGGTAAATGATAAAAGCTTCTTCCTTGTTTGGTATAACCAGAACGAAAGCAGTCTCAATAGTGCACCAGGACTTTTAAGCAATAACACAAATATAAAATCTTCTTAATAATAAGAGTCTTCCTAGTTACTTGGATCAATAAGCTTTCCCGGTTAAGAGGTGGGGAGGGGATTCTCCAGATAATTCAGGGCAGAGTGAAATAAAATTTGTCTTATGAGAGACCTACTTCCAGAAGTTAATTTGAAGAGACTGCCTTCTTGAACAAGATACCGATGCTTGGGTTGCTACACAACCTATGGATTCCACACCGTTCTGTTAACCATCAGCAATTATCTTCCTGTCAGAGCTAAAGGTAACAAATTCCCCCATATCCAGCGAGGCTATATCATCAACCGGACACTGGGATCATTTGAAGGCAGCTAAATCACCACACCAGCCAACAATTCTGACAGACAAATGTGCTGCCTCAGAAAATCTGGGCCTATCACTCTGGCAACATGGTTGAGGGGTAGAAGGAGAGGGGGGGAAAATTTCCCTCCGCTCCCTGAAAAGAGATTAAATGTTGTAGAGATGCCGTTAAGTACAGTAGGGAGAAAATCCTAAATATGAGAATTATTAATGGACTTTAGACCAGCCTTTTTAATCTATCACCAGCACCTGTTCATCTATTTTACCTCGATCTGCCTTTTTTCCTGACGGGCAGGGGAAGAAGAAGAAGAAATTCTGCATTACCCTTGCTTTAATCATAGCCAACGGTGGAAAAACAATAAAATCTCAACCGTCATCCAGAAAGCATTTTAGTACTTGGTATCCTTTTATAAGCAAGCTTGCATAATAAAAGAAGCCGCTAATGTGTCCCGTCTTTCTATCCAACAATGACGTTCGGTCCATGGCATGCTACATAAAGGGGTTATCATTTTTCTATCCTGCTCAAAAGCTAAATAAAGCATGATCAGGTGGCAACTGGAGCTTTCCTGTTAATCTTTGGTTTAAACCTGGGTTTCCCTCCATTCCAAACTGGGAAAACAAATCCTGGACAATGGATCATCCAATACAAGGAACTTCCTGGCCTCATTCTGCTGTTTTTTGATGCGTGAAATATTCAAGATAAATTGCACAGGCATCTTTGCAAATTGCTATTAAAAGTGAAACAACCCCCCCCCCCAAAGAGCTTAATTATTGGTCTGCCAGGAAACCAGTGCAATTTTTCCCCCCTCTCAATATCAAATTATTTACCAGTGCTCTTCTACGTAGGTGGCAAATAAGAGTTAAAAAATAAAACAGATCAAAGGCTCCCAAGATGGATGGTGAGCTATATAACCCCTCTTCTTTAGGGCACAGATCCCAGCCAAATCAAATGGTGAGCAGGAGTTATTTCTATTCATCAACTAACCAGCATCCTCTCTGAAAAGCAACTTGACACTATTAGGAGCAAGTGATGATCTATAACTTTGCTTTTTTTTTTTTTAATAGAGTAGGCACGCAACCTTAAAGTATCATGTAAAGATGATTTGATGCACCGTGTAAAGTTGTTTAGAAGCCCTTTCTAACAAAGATGCTAAAATCCAGCCTCATATACAAAATTTATTTGCCAGCCACATCTTTGGAGCTTTCCACCTACCACCTAAAACAGAGAAATGCTTCTCAGCACGACTGTCTCTCTTCAGCAAAGCCATCATATTTAAAACACAACACTCCTTATTAGTACCACTGCAAAAACAAAAACAAAAAAACCCCCCAAAAACAGCCTGTATCTAAACCCTACTGGAAATGCTCTTTGATCACCTACCATATTCTAAGGCAGGAATAAAACTACAGAAATCTAAAAGTCTCAGGCAAGCAAACTTTCCTCCCTTCAATCAATGAACATTCACAGGGGGAAATAAAATACCAGTTTTAGTTTATCCCTCCAATAAATGGACATTCTTGCCCATTTTCTTACCAGCTTTAAACTGCTATTAGTATTTTAATATGAGAAAGGTTGGTTTTGCTCCCACCCCATTCTAAGTCTGCATATCTTTGATCATTAGCATAGCAATTTGGTTTCTGCCTTTTAATTGTCCTGTGCCAGGGATTAATGTTGGTTGCAATCAAGAGCCACAACCCAAAGGCACGTCAATACAATGTGCCAGCAACAGCACAAAACCTGAGCCATTGAGTTTATCTGATATCATAACCTGGAATGGGGGGGGGGGACACGTTCAGTAATAAATGTGTTACATGTTAATATCTAGAGAAATCAGTTGTGCTTTTAAAGATCAAATTCTATCCTTCATTTAGAGACAGAATGCTTGCCTTGGTTTTATTTATTTATTTTTTTAAAAAAGGGAGGAGGGCTATGTATTTATCTATCGTGTTTCTCCAACAATACGACCTCCCCAATAGGAAGACCCAGCATGTTTTCTAGGCATAAAATGAAATTAAGCCCCTCCCCCCAAAATTAGGGCTATTTTAAAACATGCAAAATGGGGGGAAGGGCGGGGGGACTTGCGGTTAGGAGCGCCCCACGGGCAGCAATTCCTCGCCACCAGCTGCTCCTAATGGGTGATCATGGCAGAGCGTGGAGAGCTCCCTACTCCTGCCAAGCACCTTTGCGGCAGACCCAAGACCTTCAGCGCCTGCCGCTGTTGATTTCCCTTCTGCCCATGCCGCCACCGTGTTTGGAGCTGCCACTTCCACGTTTGGAGCACCGCTGCTGTTTGGAGCTGCCGCTTCTGCATTTGGATCTGCTGCTGCTGCGTTTGGAGCTGCCGCTTCCACGTTTGGAGCGCTGCTGATGTTTGGCGCACTGCTGCTGTTTGGAGCTGCTGTTTCCACATTTGGAGCTGCCACCGTGTTTGGAGCTACCGCTTCCGCATTTGGAACACCACCGCTGTTTGGAGCATTGCTGCTGTTTAGAGTTGCCATGTCCGCATTTGGAGCTGCCGTTTCCGTGTTTGGAGCACTGCCACTGTTTGGAGCACCACCACCATTTGGAGCACTGCTGCCACTCCAAACACAGCAGCAGCTCCAAACGCGGAAGTGGCAACTCCAAACATGACGATGGTGCTCCAAATGGCAGCGGCACTCCAAACACGGAAGCGGCAGCTCCAAATGTGGCAGCGGAATGGGCAGAAGGGAAAGCAATAGCGGCAGGTGCCAAAGGTCTTGTGTCTGCAGCAAAGGTGTTTGGTGGGAGTAGGGAACTCTCTGCACTTCGCCATGATCACCCGTTAGGAGCGGCTGGTGGCAAGGCTGCCCGCGGGGTGCTCTAGATAAGGATGCAAGGGGGTGGAATTAAGTCACCCCTGAAAAGACGTCCTAGCCATTTTTTCGGGGCTCAAAAAAATATAAGACCCAGCCTTATTTTATGAGAAACACGTTATTTTATTATTTTGTTCCTATTCTGATGAAGGCTTTGTAAAATTTTAGCTTTTTAATGTTATAAACCACCCAGAGTTACCTTGTGGTTAAGATGGGTGGTCGATCGGTTTAATTAATAAATAAATCCATCTCTATATTTTCATAGAATGTCCAAAACGTAACAATACATAAAGAAGGTTAAAACCCTGAAAATGTTAACGGAAA
This sequence comes from Hydrophis major, assembly GCA_033807585.1. Taxonomy (NCBI): domain Eukaryota; kingdom Metazoa; phylum Chordata; class Lepidosauria; order Squamata; family Elapidae; genus Hydrophis; species Hydrophis major. Next base: position 109,814,722 of record CM066331.1, read on the forward strand.
TACCATTTTTCATTTTCATCATCTACATAATGGTCAAAAGGATTTAACCGCCTATATATCAATATATCTATAGCAAAGATATATTTAATATATTGAAAAGTATTCGACTAGTTCAACAGTTGGCCTTTCTTAATCACTTAGAAAATCTTGGGTACAAGTAATTTGTTCTAGTTAAAAAGCTCTGCTTCCTAATATCACAATCCTTGGCAGTTTATTGCTCCAAATATACTCAACTATCAGGGTTTTTTTTTTTTTTTTTTTTCAATCAGTTTAATGAAAGGAAATTCTAATCATCAGCATTTCCACAATTAAATTAATGACTGACAAAAAATTAATTTCAAAAATCAGGAGATAATAACTGGCAGTATTTTCTTTATCCTCTAACTGTATAGTTTTGGTTGAGTTGGTTGATTTATTAATACAATAATAAAATAAAATAATGTGTAAGGTTAGAAAGTGAGGGTGGATGGAGACCATACAAAACTTTCTACAGTTTTTAAATGACAGGCAAAATAAACAAACTGACAATGCAATTTAAGACAGATGAAAAAAGCATTTATCTCTATATTTTGTAATTGGTCTACTGAAAACCTAAACTCAAACAGAAAACATTTTTGTAAAAGTGAAATCAATAAAAAATAAAAGGTTATATTAGAAGACCTATTGGAAACAGCACCTAAATTAATAGAAATTTGTATATGATGTTTTACAGGTGGCATCTACTCCCGACGAGACTTGCGAGAATGTTTAAGAATAAATTGGATAAATGTTGGAAATGTCATCAGATTCCTGGTTCATATTACCATATGTGGTGGACATGTTCGGACACAAAAAAATATTGGACTAAAATCCACACATGGTTGGAAAATATGATAAAACAACATATACACTTTAAACCAGAGATCTATTTATTGGGAATTATACTGGAAATATATAACAAAGAGTTGAAATATTTGATTGCAATTATTTTAACAGCGGCTAGGATTGTATTTGCTAAGAATTGGAAAAACGATAAAATACCTATGCAGGAGGAAGTTATCAAAAAAATTATGGACTGTGCTGAAATGAGTAAATTGACATTTGAAATTAGAGAACAAGAAGAGAAACAATTTTATATGATATGGGATTTGTTTTATCAATTGTTGGATAAAAAGACATGGTAATGCAATAGATAATTTTGTGATAGAAATTTAATAGACTGATATAAAACACAATATAGATATATATAACCATTAATTGAAAGTATAACATAAATTTTAAGATAAAACTTGGAATATCTCATATAAAATGATGGAATAAATAGCTTAGTCATGGATGATTAATTACTGATAAATATATAAGCATATGTTAGTTTGACAATATGAAAATTGATATAAACTATGAGTAATGACTACAAAAGGATAGCACAAAAGATTTGTAAGCAAATGCACACTGTATGTATATAAAATGGAAGATGGTTTTATGTTTTGTATGTGTATGTTTGTTTTTTTAAAATAAAAACTTTAAAAAAAAAGAAATAGAAGGAAAGGAAAAAAAAAAGGAAGGAAAAAAACGAGGGGGGAAAAGAAACATTTTCTCTCCAATCTCCAAATGTTGTTGGGTTAAAGCTACTCTTTCTGGAGTATTGGGAGAATGAGGAAGGGAGAGGCCGAATTTGAATGGGTGCCTGATAAATTAGCTTATTTTTCAGGGATTAACTACAGGGGAGAGGACTGGACTAGAAGACATCCAAGGTCCCTTCCAGCTCTATTCTATTAGATATTCTAACTAGCCAAGCGACTTCCTATCTTCCTTGAATTGCCAAGGTACAACCTGATTAAAAAAACAGCATTTACTTACTTCGTAGAGATTAGAAGTTAAAGATAAACTTGATTACAAGTTATAAATGTGACTAATTTGAAATGTTATTGGTTATTATGGAAATATGCGGTAATAATTTCCTCTTTAGTGAAAGGCAACCTGTTTTTAGTGGCCCCTGGTTTCTTGTTTAGGCTTTAGGAAGGTGATCAATGTATGATTAACAGCTACTTCTATGTGACAGGCATCTGGGACCAGATAAGCATAAATGGAGATTCTGCCACTCAGGTGCATTGTAAAATAATGCAAACATGCCATCATATTGCAGGATATAAACCAAGTTTATAGGGCAGTGATATGCTTTGTATTCTTCTCAAAATTGCTCCAATTTCAGTAGGTGCTCCAATGTCAGCCCTATCTCAAGAACAACATAGAACAATCCAGCCAGAGTTCAGTTCTTTGTTTTTTCACATCATAGAGACAGAATCTTGCCAGGGTAAACTCTCAGCCTAACAGATTTATCGTGGGAGATTGTAGAGAGTGGCTATCCTAAATTTCTTCTTCTATCTCCGATCCAGCTCTGGGTCTTGTTGTTTCTTGTTTTATGTCCTTCCTTGGAAAGTTTCTCCTTCCTGCCTTACTGGCCAACTGCTGCTTCGCTGTAGTCCATTAGCCCACTTCCTCCTTTGTACACACAACCCAACCCATCACATAAACTCATATGTTTCCAAAAAAAAATCTCCACAATCCATGTTGACCTGGAGGCACCCTGAATGCATTTCAGTTTGCTTACTTGCTTGTTTGTTTACTTATTTATTTTAGAAAATTTATATTGCTGCCTACTCGCGGCTTACATGAAGATAAAAACAACGTATAAAAGTAATAAAATAAAAAAATAAAAAGTAATAAATTAATAAAACAATAGCTCTCCACCTACCCCTATCTTGGCGACAACACATATTTATACAAGCCATTTAATGGCCTCTGGGTTCCTCAGGCCTGCTGGCAGAACCATGTCTTCAGGGTTTTCCAAGAGTGTTAGAGTGGGAGCTACTCTTGATGGATGATGTTCCAGAGAGAGGGAGCCACCACAGAGAAGGCCCTTCTTATGGGTTCCACCAGGTATATCTCCCTAGGGGATGGGACTCATAACATTCCTTGACTCTTGGCTCTGGTGGGTTGTGTAGATGTCACCGGTAAGAGACAGTTCCTTAGATAACGTGGTCCTCCTCAGCTTAAAAAATGCTTAATTTTAAAAAAAAACATGCTGTGGTTCAAGATTATATTTTCTGTAACCTGCAAATATTAGAACAACAAGGCTTGTCTATAGTTACACTGACTGTATTTAGACGTTATTACAGATGTATTTTTCCCCTGATGCATTGTATCCATAGATACCGGTCTATTCTATTATCATGAAGGATCAGCAACATTATGCACCGCCTTACATATTTAACTACATCCTGTTAGTTCCATCTCTTATTTGCACATTGAGTACAGGTAGTCCTCGAGTTACAACCACAATTGATCCCAAAATTTCTGTCATTAAGTGATTTTTGCTCCCATTTTATGACCTTTCTTGCCCTGAGTTGTTAAGTGAATCACTGCAGTTGATTAGTAACCCGGTTTGAGAAGAGAGGAGAGAAAAGAGAAGAGGAATGAAGAGAAGAGGTATGATGAGAAAAGAAGAAAAGAGAAATGAAGATAAGAGAGGAGGAATGAAGAGAAGAGGAATGAAGAGAAGAAAAGAGGAATGAAGAGAAGAGAAGAGGAATGAAGAAAAGAGGAGAAAACTGGGAGAAAACTTGCTTCATTTCAAAGCAGCAGCCTTATGACAGATTCCTAGAAAGAAACATTTTTTTGCAGTATACAAGAAGTATTGCTTTCTCTGATCATAAGGTTGCCTCCCATCAAAAATAATAACCTCAGCTCATAGCTTCAGGTATTATAGCCCTGAGTAAGTCAATTTTTCAACCTGTGGGCCTATCACTTATATTTTGGTGAGATGTGCAATGCCATGAGCACTATAAAGTTTTTACTGCCTCCGTTTGAGATGACCACATTATTCACAAATGGCAAAGGCACCTGTGAATCATGGAAGCCTTACTGAACAAGATATGATCCAAGAACCTTGTCCATCTCATTCCTCTCCATAGCAAACAAACTTTCCTCCTTGAAGTTTTTGTTGATATAGCCACTTTCATACTCCTCCTACTTCAGTGCTGTTCCCTCCAGGAAATCTTTCTTCCTAGCTCAAAATGAGCAATCATGGAGAAAAAAAAAATAGTTTGGAAAGTATCTTTTGCCCAATTTTAACCCTTAATCCTTTTCAAAGATAACCAAGTTGGATTGAACAGTAGGAAAAATAGCCACTAATGCAGACATTGTATAGTCTGAGCTCATGAAATCCCCAATTTCATTCAGCACCACAAGAGAAAGCCCTTGGTGTTAAAAGACTTTTAAGAAGGGAGTTTTTATTTTTATTCTTTTCAAAAGGGAAATGGTCGACCTTTCCTGATGTTAGGTCCACATTCTTGACTGCATTTATGCAGCTCAAGGAAGGAAGGAAGGCAAAATACAGGTGTTTTTTTTTTTTAACGTTCCCACAAGAGGTATTAGTGCCACTTTATAAAACCCTAGTAAGACCACAACTGGAATACTGCATTCAGTTTTGGTCACCACATGTACAAAAAAGATGTTGAGACTTTGGAAAAAGTTCAGAGAAGAGCAACTAAGATGATCAAAGGCCTGGAATCCCAAAAAGGAGGACAACTGCAGCAGTGGTGGTATGCTACCGGTTTGAACCGGTTCCCCTGAACGGGTAGTAAAAATAAACCTCTGATGATCAGCTGAAAGGAGAAATAACAGAAAAGGGCAGGATCAGCCTTCCCACGCTCCCCTGAGCTTTTCTCTTCTTTATCCTTTCAGCTGATTGGCACTGCAAGTCTCAGCTGGTGTGGGGAAAGCTGCATGCGCGTGTTAGGTGCGCAGACGATCACCAGACTGGTGGTGGAACTGGTAGGATCCCACTGCTGTTTTTGGTCTGGCTAGTCTAAAGAAAAGAAGAATTAGGGGTGACATGATAGCAGTATTCCAGTAGTAAGGGGCTGCCCCAAAGAAGAAAGGGTCAAATTTCAGAAGCCTTTGGAAGTTGTGGGAGCTTCATTTCTGGAAGCTTTCAAGAAGAGAGTGGTGTGCCATCTGTCAAAAATGGTGTAGGGTCTGCTTGGGTGGGGGTTGGACTAGATGACCTACAAGGTCCCTTCCAAATTCCTATGTTTGGCTAGGCTAAGTAGTGTGATGAAAACCCTCTAAGCCAGAGATCCCCAAACCCAGTCCATGGACTGGCACTGGGCTACAGCATGCCAGAAACCATGCCACACAAACAAGCAAAGCCTCATTTGTGGAATGCATGCAGCACCGGAAACCATGCCCTCTTTGGTCCACGGAAAAACCTCTCTCCATGGAATCAGTCCCTGGTACCCAAAAAAGTTGGGGGATGGACGTTGGTCTAAGCTCTGCAATAAGATACAGGGTTTCTTGCTCACCTCTAGGCCCAAGGAAGGATCAATATCAGTTAGCAGGGCTGCTTCTTCCAACAATGTAAGATTTACAACACCAGCTAGGAGCCTCACTTTGTCTTTACCCAGCTCATCAGTGCAACCCAATTACTAACTGCAGACAAACAACATTAACATGAGCTGGTTGCTTTCTTTATTACCCTTCATCTAACTCTCATTTTGGGATCTTCAGGCAGCAGCGGCCCTATAACAGGCACTACACTTTAAAGTGTGCTCTGAGGAATAAATTTCCAGTCTTTCATTACTTGTACCTTGATTTACTTCATATCATCTTGCTGCTATAGACAAAGATAACACACTGTAAATTACAGCTGTCCTGGCTCCCAGTTTCAGCAATGGGGGGAAGGCAAGGGAATGTCTAGGTCGACTTTCCTGGGGCTTCGGCTATCCCATGCCTTGCATCCCACTCCCCTCTGCCCGCAGCTGCATTTATTGCTGTGATGTGCCCTCTGCATTTCATGCAGAATTAAGACTCCTAAAAGTTGGAAGGAAGATTTTGCTTCCGTTTCATCCACCCACCGATGCTGCAGCCCTACAAGAAGCAAACTCCTTGCTTTCCCTCTTGTATTTATTGCCCTCATTTAAAGAGAGGTAATTGGATTTAAAGTTTTCTTCGAAGGCCCTTTTGCACATAATGGCTTTGGAGGCTTTGACGTTTGCTATATAATCTCATTCAAAGTCACAAAACAAATAACGCATCTTAAAGCCATTCTCTGTCTTCCTTCCTTGAGAGTATTCTAGCCTCTGATTTTGCTGCTTTGTTAGCAGGAACAGCTTAGGGGAAAAGGAGAAGGAAGGGAAAAAAAAAACCCAGTCCCTGAAAAAATTCCTTCAGGTTAGCTGTAGCAGTACCCCCTTATTTGTCCTACAATTTCCTCCATCCTCAAACCTATTGCAGTGGCTGATAAGAACATTAGTTTTATGCGACTTGTCAACCTCAAATGGAAAGAGAGCTAACTTTAATGACACTGCAATTAATCGCCCCAATAGACAGACAGCTAAAAGACAAGATATTGACTTCATTAAGGATAATGTATTATGTCATTAAGTTAGTAGGGTCACCTTGTGTATCATATATGCCTGCTAATATATTGGCATTTTGCTCAAATAAGATAAATTCAGATATGAGTGATAAAGCTGATTAGAAAATGTTTAATCTAAAGGCTCTTGTCTCTTCCAGGCCAGCTTGCAAGCCTCAAGTGTAAGAGGCATTGTAAGAAGCTATTACAGATCCCAGATTATCTCAAGTAACTGGCCCTAGTCATTTATAAACTAGTGTGGGGTTGTTGGTGTTTTTTTTTTTGCTCAATTTCTAAAGTTAAAAAAGTGTCTCCACTGATGAAGCCTTGATATCATTTGGCAGCCCTGTAACTCTGATTTTTCTTCTTAAATTTAATCAGAAATTGCTTTTGTTGTATTTTACGTCTCAGACAGCACAAGAAAGTTTAACCCTTTAAGATTTTGTTTCCTTTTCATCCACCGACCGATGCTGCAAAGGTTCCCCTTGCACATATGTGCTAGTCATTCCTGACTCTAGGGGGTGGTGCTCGTCTCATTCTAATACGTATTCCAAAGAATGCTCCCCTCTTGGCAAGAATATAAAGTCACTAAGAACCCTCACATTTACCAAAGCCTAAATGGGGCTAAATATTTCCTTTAATTCAGATATTTAAAGAGATGACTTTCCAAAAGAGACTTGAGCCAGCTTTCTGCAGCAAAAACAATAAGGTGCCTTTTGACCCCTGAAAGACTAATATATTTATAGCAGCCTGTGAAGCACTTTGCACTCTAAATAATTTATTATAAATAGTAGCAAATAAATAATTTCTGAGTGGAATATTTTAAGAAATGCGTCCTTCAGTAGCAACATAACATGGAATGAAATTGCTTATGGCATTTCCAATTGCTTGGGTGAAAATATAGATTTTTAGTCAGTCTTACAAATGTTAAAAACCAAGGTGGCTTAACAGTATATTAAACTTGAACAAGAGAAACCTGCCCCTACACCATTAAGTTCACTCATTGTTTCAACTGCAGGCTAGCCTAAATCTCAGGGTTACCAAAGAGACAGTGTGGGGACATCTTTCTATTTATTTGTTTATTTGTTTACCTTTGTGAAATATTTATAAGTTATCCCTCAGCTCAGAGAAAGCTCTGATGAAGTCAAATGGATCCTTTATAACAACAAAGCAACACTTTCTCCACAGTTTATCCACAATTATTATCCACAGTTAATAATTCCAAAGTTGAAATCATTCCTCTATTTCTTTTTGTTGTGGTGGTTCAGTTGCTAAGTTGTGCCTGACTCCTTGTGATCCCATGGACCACAGCACACCAAGCACCCCTGTCCTTCACTGTCTCTGAGACGTTGCCCAAATTCACGTTCATTGAGTCAATGACACTGTGCAACCATCTCATCCTCTGTTGTCCCTTTCTCCTTTTGCCTTCCATTAGGATATTCTCCAAGGAGTCATCTCTTCTCATTTGGTGGCCAAAGTATTTGAGCTTCAGCTTCAGCCTCTGCCCTTCCAATGAATAGTTGATTCCCTCTAGGAATGACCAGGCATGGCTGGATGGTCATCTGATTGGGTGGGCATGGCCAACTCAACATCACTCACATTGACAGGTGCCTTGCCTTGCCTGGTCTCTCCTTGCCCTGTCCAACCCCCCCTTGCCCCCCTTGCCACTCCTTGTAACCTTGGGTGGCCAAGCAAGTGGCTGGGTGTCAAGGCAAGGAGTGGCTGGGAGGGGAGGGGCAAGGCAGAACCGAGCATAGCGAGGCATACTATTGAGCCAGTTCATCAAACAGCACAAAAAATTAGCAACCAGTTCTCCTGAACCAGTGCGAACCTGCTGAATCCCATCACTGTGAATGACCCATTTGATCTCCTTGCAGTCCAAGGGACTCTCAGGAGCCTTCTCCAACAGTTGAAAGCATCAATTCTTTGGTGTCCAGCTTTCCTTACGGTACAATTCTTTTTCCCTTCTTCAAAATCACACACTGTGATGGAGTTAAAAAGGAAGCTGTCAAAGCTGACTCATAATCCACCTCTACTCTCAACTTGACAACAGAAATGCTTGGGAAGGGAATCCTTGGAATGTATTGGGAGATGAGAAACTTACGTGAATCATTTGCAACCTGAGAAAATTCTGACACTTCAAGGCTCTGCGATGAGAACCTCCTGAGGGTGCACATTGTTTTCCCAAAACAAAAGGAATGGGTTTGATTGGTGGACAATTGACAATGGGTGGCCCATATGGGGAATAGGAGAAATCAGTGGTGTGCTGCAACCAGTTTAACAACCAGTTCTGTGAGCATGCACAGCATTCAGAAAACACCAATTTGAACTTCTACAGGGCGGCCCAGGTAAGTAGAACAGCTGAGGCGCAGTAATCCACTGTGCTGCACGAATCAGCTGAGCTGAAAAAGATGGAAATATAGGACAGGATAGGGTGGGTGAGGGTGGGTGAGGCCAGCTGATTGTCAGAACTACTGGCTTGCTAGAACTGGTCCAAACTGGCAGCAGCCACCACTGGGGAAAATTAATTATGCTGTTTTTCACGCGAAACCTCAAAGCTAGCTTTGCTTCTTCTGTGTCTGTGCCTCTATCAATAAAGTTACACCCAGTCGTTTCTTCTGCTGCACATGCCAACAGGATGGTTAAGGTGTACTTAGCTGCCTCCTCTTTTCATCTCTCAAACATCCAGGCAAACAAGATCCGGAGAAAGGGAGAACAGAAGGGCGCTATCTTTACACAACTACCATCTCTTCTTTCTTTCTGATTGTGGACCTCAGAGTTATTTCTCCTTCTGGTTCAGCCATTCCTCATGTGAGCCCTGGACTCACAGATCATTACTCCAGTGGCCACAGAAGACAAATCAAGGCCAAATGAAATATTTTCTCCCAGCACATCTTATTTTAAAATTGCTTAATAAAGATTTTTGTGTCATTTAATATGCTCCAGACTGAGGAAAAAGTAGATTCATTTTATATATATATATAAAGGACAGTTATTTAACAAACATTGCCTGAATAGGCTTTTTGCAAATACAGAAATGTCAGTGAAATATGATGCTCCTCTAATTATTTATAACAGCTTTCTCAAGAACTGCACAAGCGTATGCTAGAAAGCTGGACAATTTCCAAACGCGTTCCCTAACACAATTGTTTTCCCCAAACTAACTTGAAACCTCATTAACGGCGGCTTCATATTTCTTTCTCTCTCTTTTTTTTTTTAAATGGAAAGGGCAGGCATTCCAGCAGCTGAGGCAAAAGTCGCCCAACTTATTTTCTTCCGTCAATAACAAAGCAGCACCTTACTTTCAAATCATCTCCACGTTTCCCGTGTCATCCGTGGATTTTAAAAACAGAAAGATAATAAATTTATCCACCTGTACAGCAAAAAGAAAGAAAAGAAAAGAGGGGAGGGAAAGATCTACATTATTTTGTTTAAAGGCACTTCTGGACGCTCAACGTTATTTCATTCCAAGAATTTTTGCATGGGGATGCAAAAATATCAGGAGAACCTCTTCCTCCCAGAAACTGCAAGGAACATTTAAGATATGAGCTATTTGGGAAGTAGCTGACACAAACTAATGTCCCTTACAATCCTTCCCTCCAAGCCATCTCTTACAACCTGGATGACATCTTTCCCAATATTCCCCCATTAAGGTTGTCAAAACCAAAGTTTGGGAACCTCTCCCTCTGACCTTGGCATTTTCTTCTCAGGCTTAACATATTGACTTTTTTTTCCCTTCCCTTCTCCCCCTTTTCCTTCTGACTGCATTGTTTCTCATTTGTCATGATTATTGTTGAATTTTTCAACTGTCATTCCCGAATGTAAATCAATGGTTGTCGACTTTCTCTTTGTCATATCTGCACAGCAAACAGCCTCTCCTTTCTAAATGAGGCTTCATCCTTTCCCATCCATTAAAGGGGCCTGTCTTTTTGGAGAAGTCAATCCTTTGTTAGGTCACTCCATTTATCATCCTTCCAATCACCACCTGACATGAGTATTCAGCCAGGTCTTCAACCACACAATCATTGTTCATCTTGTTTCCCCCTGTAATTTATTTATGCACGGTGCCTTTGCAATTCATCTTGTCCACTTTTACATTTTTTCAGTTTGGTTTCTAGCCTCAAGTCTCATTTGCCTGAAAAGAACTCAAGGAGTTTAGGGAGAAGAAGAATAAACGTGCAGCCAAAGGCAGCCTTACATTGGAGAGGGAACCCAAAAAAACAAAACCCAACCCACTATAACCTCTGGAAGAACTCCTAACAATAAAGACCTAGCATTTAAGGCTTTGTTATATCTGATCAGCAGAAAAAGGTATTGCTTTTATGTTGCAAGACTTAAAAAGGAAATAATGAACCATATGACCTTTTCAACAAGCTATTATGCATTGCATTGTAATAAAACCTCTTTATATGCAAAATATTATTAGTACTCTGGAAAACTGCACAAAGGAGTAGCTTTGTCCAACTCTCACATGGATGGCTAAACTTACGGCTCCCCATTCTCTCCCAAAATATATATTTGTGCTTAAGTGCTAATAAACTTTTTATTACTGTCATTGACACTATTAATTATACATCACATTTTTTTAAGTAACATTACAAAACAAGATAAACGGTGGGATAAGATTTACAACTGAATTTTTTACTAGACTAGCCAGAGCAACTGGAGGAAGCTGCTTCTTTCATCAAACATTGTTTTATATACCCTTTTTTTGCTTCTATTTGTGTGTTTCTAAGATGCAAACCACAAAACAACATTACCACCATTTAATGGACACCTGGCTAGTCATTATGTACCAGAAGGCAAAGATGAAACTGAGTGCATTGGAACAAAGAACGCTTTATAATTGTATTGAGTAATTTTGCAAATGCTCCATTAAAAATGGAGTTTTGTTTATCTGAAGTGGAATAGGAGCACAGGTGCTATTTTGGGAAGGATGGACAAGAGGGAGGGCGGGAGGAAGAGAGGGAGGCAGGCAGGAAGGCAGGAAGAAGTGAGGGAGGGAGGATGAAAGGAAGGCTGGAAGGAAAGGAGGGAGGGAGGAAGAAGTAAGGGAGGGAGGATGGATGGAAGGAAGGAAGGAAGGAAAGAGGAAAGGGAGGAAGGAAGAAAGGAAGAAGTGAGGAAGGGAGGGAGGATGGATGAAAGGAAGGAAGAAAAGAAAGAAAGAAAGAAAGAAAGAAAGAAAGAACAATTCTGTCATTAAAGCAAGGAACAATACCAACACTAACCAACAGTGCAAAACATTCAGTTGTAAAATTGGCATCCTGTTTCTTTCAAAGTGACACAGGGGCACACCTTGATGTAGTTTCCGAAGTTGAAAGCATAAGTCGTCACACACAAACACACAGCATCCTAGGCCTCTCCTCAGTCTCCTCTGGTTTGAAGAACCATGAATTAAAGCCTTAAAAACACTTCTCTTAGCCCAAAAGTCCTAATTTACAAGTGACCTGCTAGAAAGCCTTTCCAACTCTACTCTTTCTCACAGCGTCTATTTTAACCCATTCAAGCTCATCCATTTGACCACTAATCTGGTTGGGAAAGGGAAAATCCAAACGGCCCGGCCAGTTGCCAAGGACTGCCCCAGGAGCAGCAAGAATTTGAACTCAAATAGCCTTCTGCCTTCACACTTCCCTCTGACTTACTCAGGGCACCATTCTTAATATGTCTCAGCACTGTTACGAATTCCATCTGTTCCAGTTTCCCACTTCATCACAACTGGTGCCTCTTGGACCAAGTGAGAAGAAAAGAAAGCAGGTGCCATCCAAAACTGGAGAATTAAACCATTCATCCAAGAAAGGCTGGGTATTGTGCTTAAGAGAGGAGTATAGAAAAAGAGTCACAGAAGCAATTGCTAATTAAGCAATCTAAGTTTAGGGATGGTATATTCTTGCCACCTGTGAACTGGACCTTTTGTGCTTCATAAACTAAAATAATCCTGTCAAATGAACATAATGGTATCTTTTAATAGCATATTTAGAACTGTTCCTCTCCAAAGTTTATCATAGCCCGCTGCAAAGAAATTCTGATCTAGAAATCTAGATACTATTACTATTAGAAGGATGTTGCAAATATTGAATAATTGAAAAAGGAAGGGTTATATTTAATACTGATATGTATAATAACATTAGATTATGTAAGTTTGATTAATGTTGTAATTTTTATCAGGATCAATACTATTTTTGTACCAAAACAAATGATATTCAGACCCTACGCTGTCCATGAAATGATATTGATGTATGTTTAAAAAAAAAAAAACTTTACATCAAACTTTACACTCTAGATACAAGAAAGATATAAAATTATATGTTTTTTATAAAGAACTAGCAGAACTAGACAAGATACTAACAGGGGCAGAAGAAAAATTGATTTTAAAAAAAACACCATACAGCTACCTACTAGGCATTAAATTGGAAGATGAACAAGCGCAGGAAACAATGATAGCAAAGGCAAAAAAAAATTGACTATACAATTGAATTAGATAAATGGCAAAAATTGTGGGATAGGAACTATAAATTGACAATGTCAACTGCATACAAAATGTGTATAAGAAATGCATACAAAGAAAATGTATATATTTCTGTTGGGGATTTTACCCGAAAAATATAGTAAGGGAAATGCCTATTTAATTATTCATATACTAACTGTAGCTAGAATTGTATTTGCACAAAGCTGGAAGAGTGAAAAGATACACACAGATGAGAATGTGATTAGGAAAGAATGTGCAGAAATGAATAGACTAACACTTGCAATTAAGGAGAAAGAGCAAACTGAATGCTATATGTCATGGGACTAATTTTATCACAACAAAAAGGGAAGTTAGAAAATGGGAAAATAATAGAAGGTTAATAGAAGGTTAAATACAAAATAAAAAAGCTATGTTAAAAGGGATAAGTAAATATTATGATTAGCATGAATATTATTATTTTAGCATTGTAGAATTAATACCAATGAAATGAATGATGTTGTAGGTTTTGATTATTATTCAACAAAGCTATTTATACTTGGATGACACACTGATCAATTGAAAATGGAATTATTAGATTAAAAATAAAAAAGATTCATAAAAGAAATCCTGCACCAAATGACAAAGTGCCACCTATAATTTATACAACCACAGGTAACTCTTGACTTACAACGGTTGGTTTTGTGACCATTTGAAGTTACGACGGCACTGAAAAAAAGTGCCCGGTGACTGTTTTTCACACTTATGACCATTGCTGCACCCAAATTCAGAGGTTTGGCAAGTATAGTTAGTATTTATGATCATTGCAGTGGACTGGGATCATGTGATCTCCCTTTTTTTGCCACTTTCTGCCAAGAAAAGTAAAGGGGGAAGACAAATTCACATTATAACCATGTTACTAACTTAACAATTCATTTAACAACTGTGCCAAGAAAGGTTGTCAAAGGAGGCAAAACTCACTTAATAGGTGTCTCACTTAGCAGCAGAAATTTTGAGCTCCACAGCCAAGAACTACCTGTAATTATCATTGCTTTTGCTTCTGGGGGCAATTGGTTTCAAATGCAACTCTTTGTATGCATATGAATGCATTCATTTCTATATTTCACAAATTCCAAGGCTTTTGCTGGCACTTTCAATGGGCAGAGGAAGGAAGGAACAAAGGAATGGAGGGAGGGAGGAGCTAAAGAGGAGGGATGGAGAGAGGAAAAAATGAAGGGTTCACAAACACAAATCCTAGGCCTGCCCCAATCTTATTGGGATTGAAGAACAACGAATTAAAACCTTAAAACACTTCTCTTATGAAGTGAAATGAATTACGAAATTATGAAACAAAGGGAGCCAGGAAGGAAGTAGCTAGAGAAAAGGAAGGGAGAGGAGAAGGAAGGAAGGAAGGAAGGAAGGAAGGAAGGAAGGAAGGAAGGAAGGAGGGAGGGAAGGAAGGAAGGAAGGAAGGAAGGAAGGAAGGAAGGAAGGAAGGAAGGAAGGAAGGAAGGAAGGAAGGAAGGAAGGAAGGAAAACTCATGCCAGTTGATTGGTCTGGGGTTCCATCCATATTCAGCTTCATTCAATGGAAAGCAAAAGAGGCCACCAAATCATCAAGGATGCTCCTGTGGACCAGAAGAAGAAGAAGGCCTCCAGACAGAACCCGGTCTCATTCCCTCCTGTCCCGGAACTTGCAAGGCTAGCCAAACCCCACCTCGGCCAAGCCTGGGAACTTGGCCCCAGAATGACCCTCTCTCTCACACACACGCACACACACACGCACGCACACACACACACACACACTCCTTCGCAAGTTGGCCATTCGTCAACCCAAATGAAACCATCAGCTTTCCCTTCTCTTTCCTCCCCCTTCCATTTCCACCCCCACCCCTGGTTTTCCCCCAGCCCCCATTTAGTGTCTCTAACTTTCTGCCATGTTCCTTTCCCTCTTTCAGCACGGCTGAGCAAGGCTGACAGGCGGATTCCTTTGCTTTTCAGGGTATTAAAGCCACTTTCCTGCTCTGACAGGCTGTTCTATTCCGCCACCTTATAGCTGTGGCTTCACACTTCCTTGGCCAGCCACTGCTTTCTTGACAACCCACTGTCACTTCCCATCACCCTCTCTGTATATCCTCCTCACTCCCCCTCAGCACGCATCCCGGACTTTCCAACCAATGCAATTATTTTTTTTGACAAGCCATCCATCAGCTTTAACTTTAAAAGCACTTTCCGCTGATATTCATTGTTAAATCCCCCTTGCTTTTTATGGAGCCTGCATGAGAGAATATGATATCAGACATTCAAACTACCAAACCATGTAAATTTACTTTGTTCTCAGCTATGTTTCCAATTTCACGTCCAATTTTTCGGTACATTATGCGTAGTTGTTGTGCTTAATATGATGTTGTCAAATCCCATTAAAGTTCACTGCATTGCACAGCTTTAAAAACAGGTTACAATTTGCATTCTATAAAGAAAAAGGAAGGAGTGCAGTCTGAAGTCAAGCTGAATCTTATTAAAATTATCTGTTCAATTGTTACATTTGTAGCTGGAGTAATTTTGAGGCATTAGCTGAGACACATATGAAAATGTCAGTGTGCCAACTAATGACAATGAAAGCCAAAGGAATATATCTGTGAAACTCAATAAAGCCCCTTTTGCTGGTGACATAAATTTGATGATAATCCGAGGAAATGAATAAGAGACCATACAGTTTGAATAGGAATTACCTTTTTCTATTAAATCACTTTGGTGCTTTTCCACTCGGCCTACATCACGGTCGCTAACGCCACATTTTCTCTCTCTCTCTTTCTCCACCAAAGGAATGAAGGAAATCCTTACAAGAATAAATTTCCTCTTGAGGAATATCATTTATCTTTGATTCAGAGGGATTTCAAAAGAGACACGGTTTAGAAACAAGGAGAGGATTAATATTTTTCCCCTAGAAAATGGGACAGATACAAAAATAGGCTCACGGCAAGTGTGCTGACAGCTCAAGAAGAAGAACCTTCATATTTTTGGGGTACATTCTATCTACGAGAAAGGCTCAAATGTATATAGAAAATTGCATCGGGAACCCTGAGGCAAAAAAAAAGGAAGCTGAGAGGATCTAAATATTTGAGTTTAGCTGTGATCTTGGGTTCTTTTCCCATCACAGAGGCTCATGTTGTAATGTTCTGGAGAACCAGGAGTGGAAATTTTGAGTAATTCAGAGAACTGGCAAACGCCACCTCTGACTGGCCCCGTCAACTGCATCTCTTCTCTGCCTCCCATTGAGTCCCAGCTGATTGGCTGGGTCTTCTTTTGTTGGCTTGAACAGGAGAACAGAGCTGAAAAGCAGGTTAGTGGGTGGGGAGGGAATGGGGATTTTGCAATATGCTTTCCCTGCCATGCCCACCAAGCCACGCCCACAGAACCAGTACTAAAAAAAAATTGAATCCCACTACTGATTGAAACCTAGACTCTACTGTGCTTTTTCAAATGGCAACTGGACTGTAAGTTTTTTCCCTCAAGAAAAGAAGAAAATGGATTCTTCATCCAAATAGGATGAAGAACGTAGGAGACCAAACCCATCGGGGCAAGATTCAGCAGTCCATCTGCATCTGAAAGTCAAGGGTCAATCTTTTGAAGACAGCAAAGTCCACATTTTGGATGGACAAGGCTGCTGGTTTGAAAAAGGGGTCAAAGAATTCATCTGGGTTGGAATTGAACACCTTTATAGCACTTCCAAGAAGATTCCACAACCAAGTGCATTAATGGAGGTACATTAACAGATAAACCCCCAAGTGGCCTCAAGAGCTCTCAGAGAGAGTGCTAATGACTAGATGACTGCAAAAGAAACTGTAGTCATTCCATTCCTCCACCCACCATCCTATGAAATTATCCTTCCTTTCCTCCTACTTTCTAGTCTCCACTGTCAGTATCTATCCTTCTGTTATATTCTGTGCATGGGCGCTAAGGAGGAGACGAGCCAGTGAACAGTGAACTTCAAACTCTTTATTTACATGTGTAACAGCTCAGCTCTATGGCCGCAACGGCCCCCTTTATATAGGCAAGCTCTTGAGTATTTAACCAATGAAAACACAGGGAGCACTAGCTCCGTTAACCAATGGGAGAGGCTCGTTAATAGCCAATCAGATTCTCCTGAACAGACCAATCCGATGTCGCTATTATTGGCCAATCAGAAGTAAAGTGCAGGGTCAGAACCCTGCACTTTACTTCAAGCTCTTAATAATCTTTATTCAAGTATTTTTATTAATTCACAACACCCCTTTCCCCCGGATTCCATTTAAGGGGTGCGGTCACGTAGTCTTTGAGGTAGGCAGGTTGTTTTGATTGTCTATTTGATTTACGTTGTTCTCCTGGTATTTGGCTACAGTCTTGTTGGGGTAGGATATTATCTAGTGAAGAGGATGCCTCCAGTTCTGTATTCAAATGTTCATTGCCGCTAATGTTCTCGGCATCTCCTTGAGGCGAGCTCACCCCCATCCCCGATCCTTCTTCACGTGTTGCCTCTGAGCGGTCATTACTTCCGCTTAAACTTTCTGCCATTTCAAATTCAGCTTCCTCGGTATCTCCTCCCCCCTCAGTTTGGAAGTCAGGGGAGTTGGAGATCCCCGACTGTAGCCTTGAATGCAGCTGATCAATATGGCGCTTCCATATTCTATCGTCGCAACATCTCATGCGGTAAGATCTGGGGCCGGTTACTTGGACTACAGTTGCCTTGACCAACAACAGATCGCCCAAAAAGTTCCTAGCGAAAACTAAATCGCCTACCTGGAAGTTATGGCATTTCCCGTTGGATCCGTGTGGTTTTTCAGGTTCATGTGATGGGTGCAGACGGTCGAGGTGGGAGCGGAGCTTCCGCCCCATCAATAACTCGGCGGGAGTTTTGTTGGTGATGCTGTGCGGAGTGAAATGCTGCAAAAGGAGTATCTGGTTAATCTTGTCTTCTATATTGCTATAGTCCATTTTATGCAAGGTTTTCTTGACGAATTGTACCATGCGCTCGGCCCTTCCGTTGGTCACAGGATGCGCCAGTGAAGTCAGCGCATAGCAAATACCGCGGTCCGCCAGGTACTGTTCAAAGGACAGCGCGGTAAATTGGGGCCCGTTGTTGGATGCCAGAACGTCTGGTAATCCGTGTGTTGCAAATAGTCTGTCTAGTTTCCTGATGACTGATTTGGTTGTTGTATTTCTCATCTCATTGATTTCAAGCCAGTTCGAGCAGGCATCCACCGTTAAAAAAAATGTGTGTCCTTTGGTAGGTCCCACAAAGTCCAGATGAATACGGGACTATAGTCCCCTCGGTGTTTCCCATTCAGTCGGGGTTGCTTTTGGAGGGGTGTTGCTTACTTCCTGGCATTTGTGACAAGCTTTTACTCATGATTTGATCTGCTTGTCGATACCCGGCCACCACGCGTAGCTTCATGCGAGGGCTTTCATGCGCACGATGCCGGGGTGGCCATCGTGCAAGGTTCTTAGTATCGCTCATTGTAACTGCTCTGGGACAACGACTCTATCACCCCAGATAATGCAGCCCTTCTGGGAAAATAGTTCTGTTTGTCGATTCTTGAATGGGATGTAGTCATCAGGTATCTGGTCCAATGGCCATCTGCGCTCGACCCAACTGAGGACTCATGCTAAAATGGGGTCGCATTTTGTTTCAATCGTGATATCTCGGGCTGTTAGTGGCGGTGTTCGAAGTGTCTTGATCTGCAGTGTTGTAACTGTCAGAGTGGGGTCATCAATGGTCTCCAGAAGTGGTACACAGCTCAATGCGTCGGCGTGGGGAATGGCCTTCCCCGGGTGGTGTTGCAACTTGTAATTATATGCAGCCAAGAATTCTGACCAGCGAGTCATTCTGGGAGATAATATATAAGGTGTTGGCCTATCTCCCGCTATTATTCCCAGCAAAGGTTTGTGGTCAGTCACTATAGTAAAGGCTCGGCCATACACATATTCATGAAATCTCTTAACTGCAGACACAATAGCAAGGGCCTCTTTATCAATTTGACTGTAATTGCGTTCTGCTTTTGATAACGTCTTTGAGAAATAGGCAACAGGGGCTTCACTACCGTTTGGCAAAATGTGGCTCAAAATGGCGCCCACTCCGAATGGTGATGCATCACACTTGATCGTTAAAGGCAAAGTCTCGTTATACTGCATCAAAACAGCATCGGCAGTCAATAAATTTTTCACATGTCGAAATGCCTGCTCCTCTTTGTGTCCCCATACCCAGGTTGTGTTTTTGTACAACAAACGATGTAGGGGTTCAGCTACGTTGCTTTGTGAGGCAGGAAAACGTTATAAAAATTGATAAGGCCTAGAAAATCCTGGAGGTCGGCCTTATTTCGGGGTTTTGGGGCATTTTTGATTGCCCTAAGTTTGCTATCGGTGGGGTGAATGCCTTGACTATCAATTAAATATCCTAAAAAATCTACATGATCCGTACATAGTTGACATTTGTTTTTTTTTAACTTTGAGACCTGAGTCTTTAAATCTCTGGAGAACCAACCCCAGGCGATCCTTTAGTATTTTCTGAGTCGGGGCAGCGATTAACACATCATCAAAATATGAGACAATGCCTTTTATCCCTTGTAATAGTCTTTCCATCAAACTTTGAAAGATTCCTGGGGCTACGCTTACTCCGAACTGGAGTCGGTTACATTTAAACGCACCTTGGTGCGTAACGAACGTTTGGGCCTCTGCCGTTTTTTTGTCTACAGTTGTTGGCAGCTGTTGGTATGCCTGGGCTAAGTCTAGTTTTGCGAAGACTTTTCCGTCCCCCAGGGAATGGAGGAGGTGTTGCACCACCGGTACCGGGTAAGCATTTTGTTGAAGGGCGTGGTTCAGGGTGGCTCGGTAGTCCCCACAAATTCTTATCGATCCATCCA
Organism: Hydrophis major; assembly: GCA_033807585.1. Lineage (NCBI taxonomy): Eukaryota > Metazoa > Chordata > Lepidosauria > Squamata > Elapidae > Hydrophis > Hydrophis major. The sequence goes on from CM066331.1 coordinate 109,834,463, forward strand.
GCTTGATGGGTGTCACGATTGGGGTTTCCGAGGGAGAGTGATCGGTTGATTCTAACACACCCTGGGCTATTAATTTATCAAGCTGCTCATCAATCTTTGGTTGAAGGGCAAATGGAACTCGACGAGGATTAAGGCGGATGGGAGCTATTTCGGGATTGAGGTTAAATTATATTGGAGTCCCCTTGTACTCGCCTAGTTTTTCTGCAAAGATGTCCTGGAATTCTTGGACGAGGTCCTCTTCCCAGTCGCTGCTGCAGGTTCAGTGAATGCCAGCTACTTCAATTCCGAGTGGAACGAACCATTGGAGGCCTAACAAACTAGGCCAATCCCTGTCAATTACAGTCAGGGGTAGGAATGCTGTACGGTTCTTAAACGATACCCGGACTCGGCTGGATCCAACGACCGGAATTCGATTTCCTTGATAGTCTTTGAGTATGAGTCTTTGGAATCTGAGGTCTTGCCGCCGGACAGTAGGGATGAGCTGCTTGAGCGTCTTCCAGGAAACCATCGAGAGGGACGATCCTGAATCGACTTCCATCAGGCAGGGCTGGTTTTCGATGGCCACTTTCACTCGGATCTTCTTGGCATCAAGAGATGAGGTGTGACCAATCGTGATAGTTTGGTGAGCCTCTTCTCGCTTCGTTGAGTGGTTTAGGGTTTTGTTTCTGTAGGAGTGGTTGTTCCATTGGTGGTTCACAGGTTCTCGCTTTACAGGACGGCTTCCTGTCGGTTGGCGATAGTTAGCCCCCCTTGAGGGTTGGCCGGGTCCTAGCTTGCTTCTACAGACCCATCTGATATGGCCTCTTTTCCTGCACACATGGCAGAGTTCATCGAGGAATTTGCATTCTGACCGGGGGTGGCTTGCTCCACAACCAGCGCATTGGTACTGCGATCTCTGGCGTTGGTCTCGTTTGGACCGAAGTCGGTGGACCTCTTCTTCATCGCTTTCTGATGATGATTCGAGGTCCTTGTGGTGGGCTGTTGTAGGCTGTCCTTCTGACTGGGGTGAAACTTCGCGGGCGAGATGGTGAAGCGGGGCGTGGGTGCGGCACATTCGGGCAGCCGACTTCCTGGTTGCTTCTGCTACAGTAGCTTCAGTGATGGCATCTTTAAGACAAATGTCACCTTTCGCCATCAGCTTACTCTGTGTGCCTGGAGCATCTAATCCCAGAACTATTCGGTCTCTCAGGGCTTCTTCTAGGTCGGCAAACTCACATAGGCCTCCCAGATTCCGGAGATCCACTATGAAATCAGCAACACTTTCGCCCTTCCGCTGACTTCTCTGGTAAAATTCATGCCTTCTAACAAGCGTTGGCACAGTTGGTGCATAGTGGGCCCTCAGCAGGGGTTCAAGGACATCCCAGTCCATAGACTTTACTTCTGCCAGTTTCGCTAGTGCCTTGGCCATCTTGAATACGGTCGGCCCGCAATGAGTTAGGAATACCGCCCGTTTCTTTCCGGTAGTGACATCCTTCAAATTGTTGGTCTCCAGAAACATCTGGAAACGATCCATATATGAGTCCCAGTCTTCTTGCGCTGGGTCAAATGGAGCAGGTGGTATGATGCCACCGGACATGGTTCCACCATTGGTGCATTTCAGCCACGTGCTCTGTTATCGTTCTTCGTTGTTCAGTCAGCTCTGACGTCTCCACATCCTACCCTCGTCGCCAGTGTTATGTTCTGTGCATGGGTGCTAAGGAGGAGACGAGCCGGTGAACAGTGAACTTCAAACTCTTTATTTACATGTGTAACAGCTCAGCTCAATGGCCACAACGACCCCCTTTATATAGGCAAGCTCTTGAGTATTTAACCAATGAAATCACAGGGAGCGCTAGCTCCGTTAACCAATGGGAGTGGCTCGTTAATAGCCAATCAGATTCTCCTGAATGGACCAATCCGATGTCGCTATTATCGGCCAATCAGAAATGCAGGGCCAGAACCCTGCACTTTACTTCAAGCTCTTAATAATCTTTATTCAAGTACTTTTATTAATTCACAACACCTTCCATTCTCCCACCATCAGAAGTTACAAAGTTCTTTGGAAGAGAAGCAAAACATTTTCTTCTTCTTCCTCAAGGAAAACAAACAAACAAACCCATCCACTTGGCTTTTGAAAAAGCACCTTTGAGACAACTATGATCTGGATGACTGAGAATTTCCACAGACATTGAAAGCTATAAGTTTTCACCTCGTACTGAATGCATCTCTCTCTCCCTTTCCCTCTCCCCCCTCTCTCCCTCTTCCTCCCTCCCTCTGTCTCTGTCTCTCTCCTTCCCTCTCTCTGTCTCTGTCTCCCTCTCCCTCCCTCCCTCTCTTTTGAGTGATAAGATGAAAAGCTATGGATTTACCCTAAAGCAAACAGAAAGCCCAAAAGGACACATTTGAAGATCCAGATAAGAAACCTGTTCTAAAAGGTCCTCTCGATATAAAGGCCCGGTGTGCACCTGAGTCAGTAGGGCTCTATTGTGTTCATAAGCCAAGGACTACCTCTATTGTTAATAGATAACAGTTGGTCTCTTAATTTCCTTGTTCTTGGTGAGGATATCAATTCATTCATTGTTTAAAGATTTAAACACTATCCATAGCAAATATTTCAGAATGATTTACAAAAATTGTACAGAAAGATACAGACACACGTACACACACAGAGAGAGACACACAGCCATACCAAAATAAGTTTGCTGGGTGATTTTAGATGAGTCATCTTCTCTCCGGATGTGACAGAAAGGTAGGAGAAGATCAAACCATTAAAAGAAAAAAGAGAATCTGTGTGCTGTAAAAGTATAAGACAAAAAACTCAAAATGATTCCAACTTGATTAGGCTCCATCAAAGTTGAAGGAGAAAGAGGTTGTGACAGACTTTCAAGATTCTGTTACAATACCCAAGCCACATTAGAGTATTTTGCAATACCTCTTCTGTTTCTTTCAATGAAGCAGGATAACAGAAAAACAGAATTGGAACGGAGTTTAGAGGTCTTCTAGTCCAACCCCCTGCTCAAGCAGGAAACCCTATATGCCATTTGAGACAAGTGGCTCTCCTCTTCCTCCTCCTCCTCCTCTTCCTTCTCCACCTCCTTCCTCCTCCTCCTCCTCCTCCTCTTCTTTTTCTTCGTCTTTGTCTTCTTCTTCTTTCATATCTGTCATCAGATGTTGGCGATCATGTTGGCAATTCCATTTTGATCAAGAGCCCACACAAAACAATCACTTCTTAAAAGCCTCCAATGATGGAGCCTGCACAACTTCTGGAGGCAAGTTGTTCCACTGGTTAATTGTTCTCACTGTTAGTAAAACGTCTTATCTCTAGGTTGGTTCCCTCCTTGAATAGATCCTGAACTTTTCAATCTCAGAGAAGGTAGAAGATCAGGCAGTAGGAAAAAAAAACCCATCTATTTACAAACTCACACAGGATCATATGGTGGGCTCAGGGTCCATAACTATCAAGAAAAGGGCCTTCATTCTGCAGTGGGATTGATTTGGCTGATAATAAGAGTAACCGCCACCATCATCAAGCTTCTAGTCAACTTATTTTTCTAAGCACCAGAAGAAAAGAAATAATAACAACAACAATAACAACAATAACAATAACAACAATAACAACAAATAATAATAATAATAATAATAATAATAATAATAATAATAATAATAATAATAATAATACTAATAATAATAATAATAATAATAATAATAATAATAATAATAATAAGACAAGCAGCAAGAAAAAAACCACAAAGTACCAGGATTTACAAACTAAAGTTGAGCAACTTTTGAAAAAGAAATCATGGGTAATTCCAATTGTAATTGGAGCCCTTGGAACAATACCTAAAGGGTTACCTCACTATTTGGAAATTCTGAATTTATCAGACTTGAATACCCTGATTCTACAAAAAAAATCCCTACTTGGAACAGCTTATATCTTCTGACGCTACTTTAACAATTCCTAGGTCCTTGGTTAGGATTCGAGCTGTTGAGCTACCAACCAGCCCTAAAGGCTATGAATCTCACCAAAGATTAACAACAACAACAACAACAAGAAGACAGGCAGGCAGGCAGGCAGGCAGGCAGGCAGGCAGGCACCTGCCACATAACACCCTGACTTAACAGTCGTCGATAAGAAAGACAAAAAAAAAAATCTGGACAGTGGATGTGGCAGTGCCTCGAGACAGCAGAAGAGAAGAGAAAGAACTGGAGAAGATCACAAAATACGAAGACCTACAAATAAAAATAGAATGACGATGGCAAAGGCAAGTAAGGGGAGTACCAATAGATTACTATTGGAACAGTGCCTTGGGAGCAGTTCAAAAACAACTGGAGCACCACTTGAACACCAACAGAAGCATTGACAAATTTGCTATCAGTCAATTGCAAAAGGCAGCTTTGCTTGGAACAGCTTCCATCCTGCGGCGATCTCTGTAACACCATTGAACATCCAGATTTGCCTATCCCAGGTCCTTGGGAAGAACTCAATAGGAAGACAAAAATGCCAAACCCAGTTTGAACATCTGGCTGACTGTGATGATGATAAGGATGATGATAATGATAATAATGTTAACAGTAATAGTAATTGTAATAGTAATAATAGTAGAAATAATAGTAGTGATAATAGTAATAAAGTATGGAAACCCATCAAGGAGAGAAAGAGAAATTTCCTAACAGTGCGAACAATTGGAAGGCTTGCCTTCCAATCATCCATTAAAACAAAAGGAAGGTAGTTTTAAGACCAATTCAAGGAAATCCTTTGGTCACCCCATGCATAAATAAACATTGAACATTGCTGCCAACAACTGCAGCCAATTTACAGAGGTTCAGAAAGGGATTGGAGAGGTTTGTAGAAGAACACCCGCTAGCTCTTGGCTAACTCTTAGGCAGCATGTTTGTTATGCTGTACTGGTTGCTGGGAAACAACGGTGAAAGGAAGGTTTTGTCCCACAGGCCAAGCTTGTGAAGTTCCCAGAAGTATCCGATTATCCACGAAGTCCATAGAAGATGAACTAGATAGGTCTAGGGCAGGTCCGTCCAATGTTGGTGACTTTTAAGGCTTCTGGACTTCAACTCTATAAAGCCAGGAGACCCTATATCAGTGGTGGCTAACCTTTTTGGGCTCCTGTGCCCAAAATTGTGAGAGCGCTGGTACTCGCGTGCTCACGTGCTCACGTGCCAGCACCCAGAAGGCAATGCGTGCCCCCCGATACCCCCTGTACATGTGCGCACAATCCCCCCTGCTGCCTGTTCCCCCCCCCCCCGCCCTCTTACCTCACAGCTGATTTTCGTCCGGTTTGAGGCCTTTTTCGGAATGCCAGAAGTGATGAAATGGGCCTATTATTCGGTCTGCGAAGCCTGCAGAGGTTTTTTTTCAAGCCTCTGGGAGGCCGAAAAAGGCCTCAAGCCAGCTGTAAATCAGTTGTGAGATGCACGCATGTACAGTGAGGTAAATTTGCCTACGGCTTGCATGACAGTACAAATGCCTCTGCGTGCCTCTTGTGGCACGCGTGCCATAGGTTTGCCATCACATCCCAATATCATTTCAGACAGGGGGATGTCCAATCTCTTTTTTTTATTATTACAAAGTTTTCTTTATTAAACAATTAAACAAACACAAAGACCGACAATTCTTATAATAAAAAAGTTGAACGTGGTACAGTCTCCCTAACATCAATCATTGTCATTACTTCACTAAATCCAATAGTAATATTACATGATTCTCCTCTATACACTTTAAATAGAATATATACATATAATTATTCATTATTCTCATGGATCTTCCTCATCTCTAGCCAACCATAAAATTTCTCCCATGTTTTATAATAATCCGAATTTTCCTTATTTTTTAGTTCTTTTGTTAATTTATTCATTTCTGCACACATTGTGATTTTCTTCAATATTTCCAATTCATTTGGGATGTCTTTATTTTTCCAATCTCTTTTTGAAAGCCTGCAGTGATGGCAAATCTTCTGGAGAAAAGTTCCAAGATTCTGGAAGAAGCTTTAATAAAACTCTTGGGTTATCACTGCTCTCCATGTTAAAAGCTGCACGAGGAGGGAAATGAAAAAGCAGCTACTGTACGGGCAGAGTCTGATATTCAGAAATTACAGCAATTCACTCCTTCATTTATTTCATCCATAAAAGGCATTGAGGGTTGGTGCCATTCCATCTTTGGTCATTTCTCCAGATTTCTTGAATTACTCACTATTTGGACCGTAAGTTCTTTTTCCAATCTCAATGCTTGACATTACTATAAAGTTGTATTTTGCTGCTATGTAGTAGCTTGTTAACGTCACCCATAACCTTCATAAATGGGTTTGTAATGAGACAACTTTGCTGTTATACAGTAGGCATGATTGATGCCATGTATGAGTCAAATGAAGCCACAGTGACCAACTCAATAGCACGAACAGCTGCTAAATATTCATTTAGCCGAATGAGTTTGGAAAACTTTGAACAGATTGCTTTCACAAGGCTGCTTTCAACAAAAGGAAACATAATTAACGAGCTAATATCAGCATGTGTCTGGCTAAGCTAATGAATATCAAATTACACAGAAACCTGTATAAATCATCATTATCCTGAATTTTAATTGAACTTGCAATTAAACATGACAAATTTTATATACACTAAACCTTTAATTTATACTTTCAAACATGGAATAATTTATCATTTTTAGTATTTCATAGTTAATTTCCCAATATGTACACTTCTAATTAACAAGGAGAGGCTTAAAAAAATGAAGGGGAAAAAAAATCAGGAACAGCTCTCTCCTGGTTACAAAATTCAATATCTCCAGATTGAACTTTAGGATGATAATAATTTTATGATCAAAATCAGCAATGAAGCCATTTTTTGCTACAGATGAAGATCAGGACAGCCAAGACAATTGAAAAAAAAAAAGAGAGGAAAAGAAAAAGATTCCACGATCACCATAATATTTGAGTAAGATGCTTCTCTGTAAGAAGGAAGAAAATCAGTAATGTTTTTATGAGAAAAGCATTGAATAAAAGCTAGAAATATTAGCCACAATTTATGAAATGACAATAAACTTGCAGCTATTTTCTATGCCTGTTTTCTTCAAAACTCAATCTGTGATTTGCATTTAACATAAACCAGGATATAATGGATTAGATTGATGTATTAAAATATACAGTGCTTGTGAACTCACATTTTTCTGACACCTTTAAGATCTTCTTAGTATATACATTTAAAAGTACTGCATACATTCCAGTAACTTCCTTGTTATTATATATTACTCGTTCAGACTCTGTAATAAAAGAACACTTCAGGAAAGAATTTGGGAAGCACTAATTGCCTTCCACCAGATGGCAAGACAACAAAACAATGGATGGAAACTAATCAAGAAGAGAACTAAGCGCAGCACAAGAAGTAACGGGTAGAAGATCATTAAAGAGAGATCCAATCTAGATCAATTTATTTTCTAAAACACCAGAAGACCGGACAAGAAGCAATGGATGGAAATTAATCAAGGAGAGAAGCAACATGGAATTCAGGAGAAATTTCCAAACAGTGAAGTTGATTAACCAGTGAAACAGCTTTGCCTTCAGAAGTTGTGGGTGCTTCATCACTGATTCTTAACGAATGTACCTTTTCTTTATGTATACTGAGAGGATTTACACCAAGACAAATTCCTTGTGTGTCCAATCACACTTGGCCAATAAAGAATTCTATTCTATTCTATTCTATTCTATTCTATTCTATTCTATTCTATTCTACTCTATGACTGAAAGATTTTAAGAAAAAATTGGATAACTTTTTGTCTGAAATGGTAGAGGGTCTCCTATTTGAGCAGGGGACTCAACTAGAAGAGTTCCAAGGTCCCTTCCAGCTCTATTCTGATTATTATTATCATTCAAATGTAAGATTGGTCAGGCGGATAGCACTAATATTTACAGGTGGTCAGATACAGGAGAGTGAAAGAGGCTTCTCCAGAAGTTACAAGCGTAGAGTTTACAATGGTGTGAAACCGATTGGTATTTTCTCCCTTCTTCTGGCAATCTTCTAGCCAGATCCAGGAAGCAGACAGTCCTTATTTATTTATTTGCCACAAACTGTCACACCACTTCCCAGTTCAACCTTGTCTCAAGTTATCAACACTGTCTGGAGAGATAAGCTTCTTCTCAGTTACGAGATGTCACTAATAATCAAACTTCCAGGGCGCCATCTCCTAAAGAGACTTCGAGAACCATTCGGGTCACAGGAATTAACTGCCACCAGTCTTAGTGAAAAACTAAACTCATCAATCTAAGAGTAATTAGAATAGCAGCTTTGGGAAAAGTTGGGCCAACATTGATTTGCTGTGTTTTTCTTTTTCTTTCCCTCTTCTGACAAAAAGCCTGGATTTTGTTCTTGCCTTTGAAAAAAAAAGAAATTGATGTGAAAGTTAATGATAAGTACCAGTGACGTTGTCATGGCAATGGGGACAAACAATCCCCTCCCGGTGACATTTCCAATGCCCTGCAGAAGAAAAACTGTCCTCTTTATTGTGGGGCAGCGTGGCATATTTAGGGCTATGGGGCTCACCAGGACTGATTGTCATAATATGCTGTCAAATCCATTATTGTTTTGAATTTTTCCTTTTTTTTTTTAGTTCCTGGTGAGGCAGAAATAACATGATCAAGGAATGCTGAAGTTTCTCCTATTAACGCTAAAATAGAATTCTTTATAGAATAGAAGGGAGTGGGATAGGATAGGACAGGATAAGATAGAAAGATATAAGAGATAGATATAAGAGATAGATAATTGATAGATAGATAATGGATGGATGATAGATAGATGACAGATAGATAATGGATGGATCGATGGATGATAGATAATAGATTTATAGAAAGAGATGATAGATGATAGATAGATAATGGATGGATGATAGATGATAGATAGATAGATAGATAGATAGATAGATAGATAGATAGATAGATAGATAGATAGATAGATGATTGATGGATGGATAGATGGATGGATGGATGGATGGTAGATGATAGATAATAGATAGAGATAACAGATATATAATTGATAGATAGATAATGGATGGATGATAGATGATAGATGGATAGATAGACATAATAGGTATATGTTGGATGGATGGATGGATGGATGGATGGGTGATAGATGCTAGATGGATAGATAGACATAATAGGTATATGATTGATAGATAGATGATGGATGGATGGATTGATGGATGATAGATGATAGATAGATGATAGATATATAGATATATAGAGGGATGGATGGATGGACAGATGAATAGATGGACAGATGAATAGATGGACAGATGGATAGATGGATGGATGGATAGATAAACAGACAGACAGACAGGTAGAGATGATAGACAACAGACAGGAATTCTGAAATGCACACATCTTAAAAGTTTCAAATTTTTTAAAATGCTGCTTTTCATATGTGGCCTCTCAAGCATTTTTGTATTGTATGAAACCTCTGAATTAGACTGCACGATAGCACAAAATATTACTGTGATTACAAACTGTACATGTCTGTACATTGTATTTTTCATTATTAATGTTGCCATCCAGTCAGAAGTTGATACTGTTATTATTGCTCCTATTATAGAAGTCTTTTTAAGTCCTGATCTTAATTTCAATTTTAAAAACACTCCCTTTTTTTTCAAAAAAAAAATCTCAGCTGTCCCAACGAGAAGTATAGGGAAGAAACAATTAGATGTAAATAGAATCAAAATGATTGTTTTCACGATAATGGAAGTTTATCAGTGTTTGTCATTTTTCATGCTTCCCAAACATTTAGTGAAGGTTGCGTTGGGAATTTACCACTGATTAGAAATTATGAAACAACTTCTCATTATTGGAAGCTAATTCCCTGGTTGGTTGTCTTTTGTTCCTCATCTGTTGTCTTTGTGGCTGTTATTTTTATTATCTGTGACTATTTCAGAAAGAAGGGAAGTGTATTTATACAGTCACAGGGTTTATATCCTGGGCATTGGTTGCTCAATTCTTCATTAATCATCCAGATGCAGATACAACAATTAGATATAATAGTTGTATTAAAAGTCATTATAAATTATATGTCAGGATTCCAGCACTCTAATTAAATCATGATTCTCGAGCCAACTTCAAAAAACTTCAAAGGAGTCATTAGAGACGACATACTGGCCCTGCTCTGTATGAAGCCAACTCTGGCATATGTCATTTACAGTCACCTAACCCCACTGGGTGTGTCATAAATCAGATTCTCCAACTAAGATGTTCAAAGGTTGGGTGTCATCATTCACATTCTCCAATTAAATATATTCGAGGGCAAAACCTCTGGTATTTTAGTTACAATCTCTTAAAGATAAAGAGTTGGAATGTACTTTCGCTTTCCCTCCCTTTTTATGGCAACTACAAGGCATAGGAATGTTTTATGAGTTGACATTATAAGAAAGTTGGCCTTTCTTGCTATTTTTCTTTCTCTCCAGTTGCCATAACTATATATAGGGGTGGGCTGCTCCTGGTTCTCCCCGGTTCGGGCGAACTGGTAGCTAATTTTATCATTTTTAATAGTTCAGCGAATCAGCAAATCCCACCCCTGGCTGGCCCCATCCACCCTGCCTATCTCTCCCAGGAGTCCCCACATGGCCTGGTTTGGATGCCAGGTAAGTACAGAGCCTGCACGGAGCTCAAAAGGGGGTGAAAAATGGGCCTCCCGGAGGCTCTGGAAGGCCTAGGGAGGCTGTTTTCACCCTCCTGGAGGCTTGATAAAAGCCTCTGGCACCCAGGGAGGGTGAAAAACAGGCCTCCCAGAAGTTCTGGAAGGCTGGAAATGGGCCTGTTTCTGGACTCCAGAGGGCCTCCAAAGCCCAGGAGGCTGACTAGACCATAACCACCGTAGCTACCAGGCAGAGAACTGATTGCTAACATTTTTGAAGCCCCACCTCTGACTATATGTGAAAGAAGTTTTGTTGTGTGCACCAACAGGATGAAAAGTTACTCTCAGCTCCCTTGTATGAGCTGTGCATAAAATTCCTGGGTACCTAAACAGCATGCCTGTCTGTCTATGTATATTTTAAGCATATTCTGGCAGCCAGCTTTAACTGGCTATCAGCTTTTTTGGTCCCATTAGTTGCCATAACAAGAGGACAGAATAAAGGGGGGAAAAAATACCCGAAGCTTTTTAGAATCATTAACATCATTAACAAAATGAATAAAATGACATTCAATATAGAGAAAAGTAAAGTCCTACACTTAGGCAAGAAAAACCAAAAGTACATATATAGACTGGGTGAAACCAGGCTCAATAGCAGGAACTGGGAGAGGGATCTTGGAGTACTAGTGGACAACCGGCAAAATAGGAGCCAGCAGTGTGCAGCAGCAGCCAAAAGAAGTGAATGCAATCCTAAATTGTATTAACAGAGGGATACAGTCAAGATCAAGGGAAGTACTAATACCACTCTATAAAGCCTTAGTAAGACCACACCTAGAGTACTGCATCCAGTTTTGGTCACCACACTATAAAAAAGATGTTGAGGCTCTAGAAAAAGTACAGAGAACAGCAACCAGGAGGATTAGGGGACTGGAGGCTAAAACATACAGCAAATGGTTGCAGGAACTGGGCTTGGCTAGTCCAGTAAAGAGAAGGACCAGGGGGGACATGATAGCAGCCTTCCAATATTTGAGGGGCTGCCACAGAGAGGAGGAAAGGGTCAAGCTATTTTCTAAAGCTCCTGTAGGCCAGACAAGGAATAATGGATGGAAACTGAACAGGGAGAGATTTAAGGAAATAAGGAGAAACTTTCTGACAGTGAGAACAATCAACCCTTGGAACAGAAGCTGCCCTTGGAAGTTGTGGGAGCACCATCACTTGAGACTTTCAAGGAGAGACTGGACTGCCATTTGTCAAAAATGGTGTAGGGTCTCCTGCTTGGGCAGGGGTTTGGACTAGATGACCTACAAGGTCCCTTCCAACTCGGATTATCTGTTATCTGTTATAATTTGATAACTGAGGCTACTTGATTTCTAATTTCTGAACTTTGACTTCAAGCTCAGCGTTCAGATGAAATCTCTTTGATTGGGTTGGCTTCTTTTTTTCTTTAAAGAGAAATTCCAGGCAGACTTCACATTACATTGTTAACTGTAATTAAAGTTCTTGCTTGTCACAAGTTGTATTAAATGAAGGAATGGTAGTGATGATAAAAAGATGGGTGAAAGATACACACGTCACCCTCCCTAAATGGCTCTGTGTAATTTAAGTTATTAAAGTGGGGGGGGACTACCAATATAAATTAAGTATGTTCTCTCCTCTCTCTATCAAGCACTGCCTGAAGAAAGTGCCAACTTTCAGATAAATATGATATTCTGTTTGTTTAATGTCCACACCATCCTATCAACTAACTGAATGCATTTAATCCTTTTTTTTTAATTCCCACCCCCTTCACTAGTGTGGTACTAAAACCTTCTAAACTGTTTCAGTGTCTATCTTTACACATATAAAATGTCCACTCTACATCAGTTTCTTCAACATTAGATTTAAGAAAACCTGTTAGGGATACACACCCTAGCAGAACGTGCAACGGCAGTCTAGCAGGCAGGCAAATTAGGTGAGATAAATGTTGTTGTAGTTTACACTCAGTAAGACAGATACACTGTGCCAGTTAAATAGTTTTTTATTCCAGCAAGAGTTATAGCATAGTCAAAAAAGTCCATATGTTATACACTAGTTTAGTCCATCCAGGGATTAATCAGTTGCAAAGTCCAATGTCGAAAATAGAGGTCAGTAAACTTACAAATAATCAGTCCAGCAATATATCTCTTTTGCAGTCAAAGATATGAAGAAAGTCAAACCCCTTTTCTTCATTTCAGCAACAGCAGGGAAAACATGCAGTTATCACCATCAATCCAACATTGTCAGCTACTACAGTAAAAGCCAGCAAACAGTGAGCTCTCTTGCTCCCTCTTATGGTGATTTTACAACCGCACCCAAATACATGTTTTGCAGTTAAAGTGATACATACACTTAAACTCACTAACATAGTTTATATATTATTTTTACCCAAACCAAGTTAGGTAACCAATGTTATCCCTAACAAAACCTATTTCATTTTTCATTTTCATCCTACACATAGCTACTCAAAAATAAATCTCCTGTGTTTAAGGGGACTCTATCTATCTATCTATCTATCTATCTATCTATCTATCTATCTATCTATCTATCTATCTATCACTATCTAACTATCTAAATTAAGGTTCGTGTTGGATTAAAATCTGATAGTAAGAATTTCATTACAATGTGTGGTTAAAAATAGATGAGAAATTCAGGTGATCAGTATGTTTAGATGAATGAACAGTTTCAAACTTATACAATATATGGGACAACTGCATAAATAGCTATCAGCTCAAAACACAAATACCACACATTGAAAAAAAAAAAGTACACTCAAATACGTGTTTCAGAACAAGAAACATACAAATTTTTTGTACATTTTCATTTGGCAATTTTTTTTTTTTGTAAAAATATGCACCCAAGGAAAACACTAGTATATATACCAAATGTCCATTGCTCATAAATGTGCAATAAAGTGGATGTAAACATTTTTGAAACCTTTTAAAACCGAGTTTGAGGAATTGATAAAACACACCAGCTGAAACGAGGAATTTGTCAAAATCAAAAGTAGCTGAATTATTTTGGAATGAACATGAATGACTGTACAAGCAAATATGTTTTGCAAATTTGATGCAAAAGATTTCAACAGCACCTTGGAGAGGAAAAAGTAACTAACATTAACCGGACAAAATAATTCTTCTGAATGACACCCCTCTGATTCTAAAAATGCTTTTAACCTAAGTCCAACAAGCTTATATTCACTTGGATTCAGCCCAAACTGCTCTCCATTCTTGTTGCTATGTCCTTTGATCCTTTCTCTTTCACAAAACCCAAGGAAATTAAAATTTGAATTCCAAGAGGGGATACTTTAGGAGTTAAAGTATCAAATTCCCTGGTCCCCTTTGATCAAACAGAATTCCCCAGGTTCCATTAATCACTACAGATGTTCTGCTTTAAGGTCTCTTAACTACGGAAAGATTAAGATACGTAATAAATCTACTTGCTATGCGATTCACTTTTTTTCACCTTTGGATAAGATCTACAACCAGAAATCCCCTTCTTTAAAATCAGATTACTTTATTTCATGAGTTGCAATTTAGGAAGTTCCTCTCTACAGTGGAATGGAAGAACATTTCTATGCTTGGCTTTGTTGTTTTTGTTGTTAGTTGCGAAATCGTGTCTGACCCATCATGACTCCATGGACAATGTTCCTCCAGGCCTTCCTGTCCTCTATCATCCTCCAGAGTCCATTCAAGCTCGCACTGACTGCTTCAGGGACTCCATCCAGCCACCTCATTCACTATCGTCCCCTTCTTCTATTGCCCTTGATCTTTCCCAACATTAGGCTCTTCTCCAATAACAATCAGTCCCAAACACATCAAGAATTCACATTCCAAATATGTCTTACAGACAGGAGCCCTATTTAGGCATTCTAGAAATCACTTAAACATGGGCCGGCCGTGTGCAGCAGCCGCCAAAACAGCTAATCCTATCCTTGGTTGTATAAACAGAGGCATAGAATCAAAATAATGTGATTAGTGCTGCTTTATAAATCCTTAGTAAGGCCATACCTGGACTACTGCATCCAATTTTGGTCACCACATTACAAAAAAGATGTTGAGACTTTGGAATAAGTACAGAGAAGAACAACTAAGATGATTAAAGACCTGGAGACTAAAACATATGAAGAATGATTGCAGGATCTGGGTATGGCCAGTCTCGAGAAAAGAAGGACTAGGGGTGACATGATAGCAGTCTTCCAGTACTTGAGGGGCTGCCCCAAAGAAGAAGGGGGTCAACTTATTTTCCAAAGCCCCAGAAGGCAAGACAAGAAACAATGAATGGAAACTAATCAAAGAGAAAAGTAACCTGGAAATAAGGAGAAATTTCCAAACAGTGAAGTCGATTAACCAATGGAACAGCTTTGCCTTCAGACGTTATGAGTGCTCCATCGCTGGAGGTTTTAAAGAAGAGACAAGACAGTCACTTGTCTGAAATGGTATAGCATCTCCTACTTGGGCAGGGGACTGGATTACATGACCTCCAAGGTCCCTTCCAGCTCTATCTTGATTGATTATATCCCATGTGCAAACGCCTGAACATTTTTCTACATGATTTGAAACCCGACATGATTTGAAAATAAGGCCTCCTGCTTGAGCAGGAGGTTGGACTAGAAGTCCTCCAAGGTCCCTTCCAACTCTTTCATTCTGTGTTCTACTATTAAGATCACATTGAGATTTCCTTGTATACAATTTTGGAGCATTTGCATTGGGCAGGCCATTCCTTCCATTGGCAAAATACAGACTAGAAGCCTGAGCAAAAGCGCTTCCCACTGGCAATGTTTCCCATTGTTCAAGCTCAACATCATTGTTCAAGTTCAACATCCCATCTGAAACAGAACAGGTCTTCAGTGGGCTGTTCTGGATGTTAAGGTCACCAAAGTGTTCCAGATATCTTAATGCTGAGAGTCTGTAGCAACTTGAAGAACATGGCTAATCAATAAGCAAAGTAATGTCCCAGAAGTTGGTATTCAGCAGGTTCGGACTGGTTCTAGAGAACCGGTAGTGGAAATTTTGAATAGTTCAGAGAACCAGCAAATTCTACCTCTGACTGGACCCGCCAGCCCCATCTATTCTCTGCCTCCCATTGAGTCCCAGCTGATCGGCTGGGTCTTCTTTGGTTGCCCTGCACAGGGGAACGGAGCTGGAAAGCAGGTTAGTGGGGTGGGGAGGGAATGGGGATTTTGCAGTATCCTTCCCCTGCCTTGCCCACCAAGCCACATCCACCAAGCCATGCCCACAGAACCAGTAGTAAAAAAAAAAAATTGAATCCCACCACTGCAATGTATTGGTGGTCAGCTCCAGTCTAGTAACTGAGACCAAACTTAAAACCAGACACTTTGTAATGTCATTTATCTATTTAAAAGACTTGAATAAGCTGCCTGTCTCATAAGATGACTCTTGATTTACAACTATCCATAACGAATATAGTGGAAAAAAAAAACCATTATTATCATGAATGTTTCATATAGTAATATTTCAATTAGGTCATGTCGGGGTTGGAAAATATATTAAACATCAGCACTCAATTGATTTTAAAATATCCACTGATTTATTTGTGCTGTGGGCCAACACAGGTTTATTTATTTTAGCCCTAAATCTTTTAAGTCAGAATCACTGGTTTCTGACTTTTTAAAACTCATTTTTCAATAGCATCATGGAAGAATTGCTGAGGTGAACAACTACATCTTTCGACAAAATCATACATCGAAAAGTGAGGCTATAAAATAAGTTTAAAGGAAGATTTCAGAAGATATTTGCACAGCTTTAACAATGCAAAGGGCACCAAAAGATATTTCCTAAATCTTTGAAGGTTTTGTGTGTTATTGCTAAATTTCAATTTTAAAAAAATAATCTTACCTAATTAATCAGTGATATTATCTATACATACCCAAAAAGATATTGGGCAGCCAGAATTCTTTTCATTTTGAACTAAAAGAATTTGTATTATTTGTATTTGTATTTGTATTTTGTTTTATTTTAATTTTAATTATTTTATTTTATCATTTTATTTTTTGTTTTATATGCATTTTATGCACTTTATACTTGTATGTTTCTTTTGTATGATGGCAGTCTTGCAGTATTTGAGGGGTTGTCACAGAGAAAAGCAGGCCAACCTATTCTTCAAAGCACCTGAAGGCAGGACAAGAAGCAATGGATGGGAATTAATCAAGGAGAGAAGCAACCTCGAACTAAGGAGACATTTCCTGACAGTGAGAACAATCAACTGGTGGAACAGAAGTTGCCTTCAGAAGTTGTGGATGTTCCATCACTGGAGGTTTGTAAGAAGAAATGTTGTACGGTTTCCTGCATGAGCTGGGGGTTAAACTAGAAGAACTTCAAGGTCGCTCCCAGCTCTATTCTGGTTCAAATTCTAATTCTGATTCTAATTCTGTTGATATGGGCATCAACAGAGATGGGCAGGTGACTTTGTGTGCATCATGCAAACAATGTCATCTGTGACATAACATCATGACATGTGTAATGCCATTTTGACATCTTCATGGCTTCTGTCAGCTTGCCTCCAGAAATCATGGATGCTCCATCACTGGATATTTTTAAGAAGAGTTTAGACAGACACTTATCTAAAATGGTATCGGTTCTTCTGCTTCAGTAGGAGGGCGGGCTGGACTGGAGGACCTTCAAGATCCTTTCCAGCTCATTCTATTCTACTCTATCTCTTTATGTCCAGCCCTCTAGCACAGATCTTTAACAAACATCAGAAAACAGTCGGCCAAAGGAAGGAAAACCAAATCAACCAAAGGAAGAAACACCAAGAGAGCAAAGAAAAGCTGTCCGTGAAGACGTCCTTATGGTCACCTTTCCTCCCCATTCACACCATTGCTGGTTTCAACAAGGCACATTTCATTTTTTCAGAGTGAGATATTGTGGTTTGCCAGCAGCAGGTGCAGATGGCTGAGGTCTCGGAGAGCAAGGACTCAGATGAAGGGCCTGCGTATGATGCAGGGATGGGGCCAGGACCATCAGGGAGTGGAATGTTGCCTTCGGAGCTTGTGGAGTCTGGCAGCAGCAATGAAGAGGTTCCCGAGGAGCCTGTGCCCAGTGTGTATGTGCATAGGGCTGCTCAAAGAAAAGAGCAACTGCAGCAGCACAGGCAACTTGGGAGTAAGGCTGCAAGGTAATAGCCCCTCCCTTAATGGATGAAAGCTAGCTGAGAAACCGGAGTTCTTTGCAGGAAGCAAAAAAAATTTTTGCACTTAAGCCTTGTAGATGTTCGGACTCTCTTAGTTTGTGTTTGGAGACTCTTTGTGTTTGAAATATTGCTTGCCAACTTTATCTAGTGTTCTTGGCAGCCTTGCCCCACCTTGGCATGGCTCGTTCGTATCAGAGACGATTAGTTTGAAACAACCTTTTAATTGGGAAGGAATGGAATCATTAAAAAGTTTTGCTGTTACCTCTTTTTCGATTCTGTTTCCTTGGAACAAAGTTTGGATCAGAACACAAGGTAATTCCCAAGAACCCACATCTTCCTTTCAGAATCTCTTTCAGCAAAGCGGGACAACATTTGGATTCCCACCATGGAGGTTGACACAAGAGAATCTTTCCCTTTGACCAATTCAAGGTTAACGCCCTCTCCCCATCCCAGAAAAAATCAGTGGTTTCTCTCTCTCTTCCCTGCTCCAGAAAGAACCTTAGTAAGACCACACCTACTGCAGCCAGTTTTAGTCACCACGCTGTAAAAAAAAAGATGTTGAGACTTTAGAAAAAATACAGAGAAGAGCAACCAAGATGATTAGAGGACTGAGACTAAAACATATGAAGAACGGTTACAGGAACTGGGCCTGGCTAGTCTAGTGAAGAGAAGGACCAGGGGAGACAGGATAGCAGTCTTCCAACATCTGAGGGGCTCCACAGAGAGGAAGGGGGTCAAGCTATTTTCCAAGGAACCTGAAGGCCAGACAAGGAATAATGAATGGAAACTGAACACGGAGAGATTTAACCTGGAAATAAGGAGAAACTTTCTGACAGTGAGAACACCTTGCCCTCAGAAGTTGTGGGAGCTTCATCATTTGAGACTTTCAAGAAGAGATTGGATTGCCATCTGTCAGAAATGGTGTAGGCTCTCCTGCTTGGGCGGGGGGGGGGGGGGGGTTGGACTAGATGACCTACAAGGTCCCTTCCAACTCTGATTATATGTTATCTGATAGCAGTGTTCCAATATTTGAGAACAACAACCCCAGATTACAAAAGGGGAAATAATATCCATCAGTTCCTTCTGTAATGAACGAGATGCTCTCATTCGTCTTGATGCGTAAGTTCCGAATACCAGCAAAATGACCAGGTGGTATCTGCCAATGTGAGCATTGATGTCTCTGCTCTGCTGTCATCAAACCTAAGCAATTAAGAACAATCAAGTGGGTGTTAATTGGATATAATGGAACAATCTCCAGCCAGCCTGAGCCTACTATTTTGCCTCTTGCTAGTAATTATGAACACTAAGTACTCTTCCTTAATCTCCTCCTTTCCCAGGGAGCCATAGAGAGATGCAGTATTTACTCAGCTGACGGCTTGTTTTGTCTGCCATTTAGTTTGTTTTAAGCCAAGAAACTCATAATTTGCCAAGCTGTCACCAGCTGCTGGCACCGGACAAAAGGGTGAAGAAGCTCCTCCGTGACAACCATTCAGAACATCCCCGCCAAGAGAAAAGGGCTGATCTTAATTAAAGTGACCTTGGGTGACATCGACAGGAGCAGACGCACCTGGACATTCAAAGAGTGGAAACAAAAAAATTGAAGTTGTAAATTTGTATTACTTGCACCGAGCTTAGAACAGGTGCGTGCATCTCATTCTGAAAAGGAGCCAACTTCCAGCAGAGATCCCCCTTTAGTAAGGAGGATGGGTTTTATCCTCCCACCGTCAGGAAACGGATGCAACTTTGACATTAGTATTTTTTTTGTGGGTGGGGGGAAGAGGAGCACTCCACCCTACAGATGACTAGCTGTGGGGCACAAGAGAAGACTCTGATCAAGAGATAGTAACACCCTATAGGCAAGCAGGTGCTGGAGGAGGCAGCTTATGGCTCACCTACTTAGGAATTCCTCCCTCCCTCCCTCTCTCCCCTTTGTGAACACAGGGCTGTTTCCAAATCTGACTCTGCAGCAATGACATGGTGTCACTAACAGATAGGATTTCTTTCTCCTTCTGCTTCTGCTTCATCCACTCAAGCAAATATTTGGATCCCTCTGAAACAGAGGACAAAGGGACACCTCACTTTGCAAAGTGAGGTCCATTTGCAGAAGGTAGACTACAGTTGGGAAAAGGTTGTATACAGTGACTGCCAAGCACTGTTCTGCCCTGCTCACTCACACACAACATCAATGCACCACTGTGTAAGGAGTCCTTATTAAAGCTTCTGAGCCTGAATTGGTTACTCCCAGCAATTCCCTGTATTGGCACCAGCTCAACCCAATTCCACAGGCTACTCAAACAAAGCCAACCCTAGTCGTCAAGACAAAGGGGAATCCAGTCCATGAGGCAAAAGCAAGTTTCCAAGGCAAAGGCAAATCCACCAAGCAGGGCAAATCCACAGGCAAAGGCTAGGCCTCAACTGAAGTTGTTCTGACCTGGGCTTCCCAAGATCATGAAGCAGGCTCCTTGTCCCAATAAAACTCCACTTATTTAGGTTAAAGGGAATTCCTGTCCAGCAAAGTCCCGGCCAACAGTCTTTCATGAGATTTCACAACTACAGACCTTTATCAGGCTTGGAGAGTTGCCAGGCTGATATCTTCCAAATGCCACACTGTAGCAGCAATTACTTGGCAATAAGGCAGGAACAGATCTTCACCCTAATAAATTGAACTAATTGTATCCTGCAAACACCACTCCCCTTTCCCTCCTCTTTATTCCCTATGGGAGGGGCCATTCATCCTCCACCTGAGCCTTTACTCCCAAGTCAACCCTTGTTCCTTAACTGTTCTCTTCTCCTGGCAGTTCTGCACATGCACCTAATGGGAGCAGGCTCCAGCTGTTCATCTGCCCCACTGATCTCCGACTCCGAAGGCAGCTGATAACTGTCAGACGGCCCCGAGCCCATCTCTACCTCCAACACAGAGCGCTCATCAGGGCCTTCCCAAGATTCCAGGACTGGCCTATGTTCCTCCCCAACCTCCTCACTGTCCAAGTCTGCCACCAGCTCTGCTGGCCACTGACAGGCCACAAAAGAAGTGACAATGATCTGAAGTTCAAGGCAAGAACACACAACAAGGAAATGACTATGTTGTTCCCAGCATCGCTTCCCTGTCTCTGCTATGCTAAATAGCCAGCTTCTGGCACAGCCCTTCAAGAGAGGCAAGGCTGCCTGTTTCTGAGTAATCTGGCTGACCTTCTCTCTGCTCCTGCCTTTTCTCCACCCTACATGTTCTTGGATCAGGGGAAGAAGGCAGTTCCTCTACCTCTTCACTGACTGCCCGCAGCTGTATGCTTTCTCCACCTGATGCTCAGGGCTGTCCTGCTATAGCTATGCTTCAGCTAAATCCTTCTCAGACAGCTGCTTCACCAACTCCCCTCCACATATGTCTGGAACTGATTCACCCTCCTCCAAGGTGGCACTTGGAGAGGCATCTGGGAAGGCATCCAGGGGAATCATCACAAGCACAAATGATCAGGACTATGAGTCAAATTGCAGTTCAAATATTTATTGATCTAGTCTATACACAATCATCTAGTTAACTGAATGTACATTGGTGCCACATGATGTTCAACAGCATTGAAGAGGGCTTGTACTTGAACCTTTGTGACAATGTAAACATTCTAAGCAAATGACATACCTAACTCCACCTCCCAGTTGTGCCTGCTCTTCTCCTATGGTCCCTGTTATTTACTCTGTGAGATTTTAGAGAAACAACAGGAGAACTTAAAGAAAATAAGCGAGGATTTTATTTTCCCTGCAACAACCATATAGTAAAAAGTAAACATACAAGCCCCCAAATGGCATGAAAAGTAAGAAACAAGCATTGACCTCATTCATTCATTGGTTAAATTTATTTATTAAATTTATATGGTCTGAAGAAGGGGCATAGAGCTGAATTTTGTTTAGGGAATATAGCTTGTTCTGAAGAGGTAAGATAGTTCGTTTGAATGCCAAATAAAGCAAATAAAACTTTGGAATGTGAAATGTATAATAATCACCTTTGCATTAAATATATTTACTCTTTATTCACAGTTAAGACATCACTAGATTGCTATAAGACAAATTATTCTTTCTTACTATAAGTCATGAGAAGTAACATTTAAGGAAGAAAAAAGATGTGTTTAGCCACAAACAGGGCATACAAAGATCCAGGAAAATGTGGACTACTAATAATCCTGATTTGGGGTTGTGATTTGTTATTCCAAGCATTCCTTCGCAACTATTTATGAACATTATATTAATGTGTAGGATCTGTTCTTCTGACATATGGCTAAAGCTGTATAATGGCAAGCTGCTATTTGACAATAAATGATTGATTAATTGACTTTGGGAAAGGATTCCCTTCATAAATCTATTGCAGTTGTCACGCATGTAAAGTAGGATGGAATTGACAATCCACTAAAGGCCCTAAAAGGCAAGCCAAATTGTTTATGCAGGATCTGGGTCTTAGAGATTATGTCTGTTTGTCTGTCTAGCTACCTATCATGGTGAGAACAAAATAACAACAACAATAACAACAACAATAATAATTAAAACCATGATCTTGTTATCTTGCCTTTTGCAAATAATATATTTGAAAATATCCTTCTAGTTTCAGAGCTCCTGCTCTGCATTCCATTCTATGTTCTTTGCAAATAAAGGAAATGCAGTGGGAATATTGGTTACAATAGAATAGAATAGAATAGAATAGAATAGAATAGAATAGAATAGAACAGAACAGAATAGAATGGAATGGAATGGAAATAGGAATAGGAATAGGAATAGGAATAGGAATAGGAATAGGAATAGGAATAGGAATAGGAATAGGAATAGAATAACAGAGTTGGAAGGGACCTTGGAGGTGTTCTAGTCCAACCTCCTGCCTAGGCAGAAAACCCTATATAATTTCAGACAAATGGTTGTCCAATCTCTTCTTAAAAACTTCCATTGTTGGAGCATTTACAGCTTCTAGAGGCAAGTTATTCCACTGATTAATTGTTCTAACTGTCAGGAAATGTCTCCTTAGTTCTAAGTTGCTTCTCTCCTTGATTAGTTTCCACCCATTACTTCTTGTCCTGCCTTCAGGTGCTTTGGAGAATAGCTTGACTCCCTCTTCTTTGGGGCAGCCCCTGAGATATTGGAACCCTGCTATCATGTCACCCCTGGTCCTTCTTTTCATCAGACTAGACAACTCAATTCCAGCAATTGTTCTTGCAGATCGCTGTTCATTTGCATTCTTTTAGAGAGTCGTTGAGGCCAGCAGGAGTGTCCTCAGGGTGACCTGAGTAAATGGGTGTGGAGCCCTCTTGGAACTGCTGAAAGGACTGTGTTGTAGACTGGAGATGATGTTGTATCCCTCCCCCTCTGATGCGGGAGTGCTGTTCAATTTTGACACAGATGGCCCCTTTGACCCCTCTTTCAAACCAGAAATCCTCTCTGTCCTTTGCTGTCTTCCAAAGAGTGGCTTTTGTCTTTCAAATGCAGGTAGCGTCATGCCCCTGGTGGAGACTGATTCTGAGGGAGAGGAGGAACAGCCAACAGGGAGTGGAGGTGTGGCTCCAAAGGTGGTGGAAGAGGCTGGGGAAGGGCAGAGGCCGGCTGAGCAGTCAGAGGAGGGCCCAGGCCCATCCCCTCTCCATCCTAGGGCACAGGGAGGAGAGGATAAGGGAGAGACGTGGTCTACTGGGGAGGAGAGGGCCTTGATCCTCTTCATGGGTTGCAGGTGTGAGATCTGCATAAGAGTTTGGACCTGCGTGCTAACAGACACTGGAGACAAATAAGTGTTTTATTCCCAAAAAAAGTTTATCTTAGTTGGCGTTCTTGCAATGGACTGTACCTGGTTATCTTCCTGAAGTTTGTAATTATCTATTATGGTCTTTCATGGAACTTTATTCAGTGTGGTTTGTTTTTGGTTTTTGCTTCGTTATCTGCTCTTTGAATTTGAACTGTGTTTCTTTCCTTTGAAATGTTATTTTGAAAATAGTTTAATCTCCAACTGTGAACAATTGAACAGTGAAGCCAAGTTGAAGGCATTAAAGGACTTTTATTTACGTTTTTGTTTTTGTTATATTTCTAATATACTCTGGGTCATCATAGGTGGACTCCTGAAGCTTGTCCTGATGGGCTAGCATAGATCAAGCAGCCCTATCTGTAGACGTCGTTCATGGCTAGCTGGGGAATTCTGGGAGTTGAAGTCTACAGGTCTTAAAGTTGCCAAGGTTGGACACTCCTACTATATATAATTCTGCACCAATGCCTCATTCCTAAGAAGAATTTCAGGTTTATCTTGATAAACCAGAAGAGTATAATAGAATAAGAGTGTCGGAAGGGACTCTGGAGGTCTTCTAGTCTGATCCCCTGTTTCAGCAGGACACTCCATTCCGGTGGTGTCCAATCTTGGCCATTCGAAGACCTGTGGACTTCAACTCCCAGAATTCCCCATCCAGCCATTGAAAAGTATTGTACCTGATGATTCTTGATTCTTAATGAATGTACCTTTTCTTTATGTATACTGAGAGTCAAGACAAATTAATCACACTTGGCCAATAAAGTGTTCTGTTCTGTTTTGTTCTGTTCTGTTCTGTTCTATGCTACTCCTGTTCTCTGCTTCTCTTCTCTTCCCTTCCCTTCCCTTCTATTCTATATTCTATTCTATTCCATTCCACTCCACTCCACTCCACTGTACTCCATTCCATTCCATATTCTATTCTATTCTATTCTATTCTATTCTATTCTATTCTATTCTATTCTATTCTATTCTATTCTATTCTATTCTATTCTATTCTATTCTACTCCTGTTCTCTGCTTCCCTTCCCTTCCCTTCCATTCTGTTACTCCTATTCTCTGCTTCCCTTCCCTTCCCTTCCCTTGAACTTGAATCATGAGAAAGAGAGAAAAATAATATATAGAAAAATCAGAGTATCGCATCACTAAATAATATTGGCAGCGTTAAACCTTGTGGGTCATGACAAGCCCTTTGAACAGAAAGAAAGCAAAGACTTGGGGCACTGGGAGAATATGCCCCCCAGGAGAAACATCTGTCAGAAAGGGCACCCAGCATCCATTCATACTTCCCCATGAAGCATTTACAGTGGCCCAGCTGAATAGTAATGAAAGGCTGGATGTCGCACAGAGAGGAACCCCTTAAAATACAGAGCCCACATCAAAGCGCGCCACACAAATAACACACTGATTTGGTCAAGTAGGTGGCATAAATAGTTCCCTTTCTTTCGTCCCTCCCGCCAAGAGGATTATCTCAACATAGCTGCTTCCCATTTACTCATCATTAAAGGATTTGTAGGGGGTGGACAGGCAGAGCTCCCGTTTTACCAAACCAGGATCTGAATTTAGCTAACTGAAAAAACCACGGTCACTTTTACCCAGAAATGTATAAAACGTCAAAAATTCAAAAAAATAAATAAAATTAATTGACTTATTACCAATATCTCTTCCTGGCATGACCTTTGAGTCCTCTGTATAATGCATGGCCTACTTTTACTACCTTGGGGCTGACAAGTTGCTAATATATTCCTTCCTACAGGATGATATCATCTGTCCTTGGGTGGAATTAACTAAAGCATGGTACATTTAGAAGCTGACATTAATCCATCGGCACAGATTTTAACAGCTGCTGGAATAAATATTGTTTCCATACGTTTAGCCCTGTAACTCTGACTAGATGAACCAGATTGAGATGGAAATGGATGTCAATAACGTCGAAATGAAGAGGTGGAAAATGATAAATTAATCTTACAGAATACAGCTGGAAGGGACCTGGGAGGCCTTCTACTCCAACCTGCTACTCAAGCAGGAGACCTTGTACCATGTCAGACAATTGTCCAATTTCCAATTTCTTCTTAAAAACTTCCACTGTTGAAGCATCCACAACTTCTGAGGGTAAGCTGTTCCACTGGTTGATTGTCCTCACTGGTGGGAAGTTTTGCCTTAATTCCAGATTGCTTCTTTCCTTGATTAGTTTCCATCCATTAGTTTCCATCTATTGAACAACTAGACACCAGGATAGTTTTTTTTCCGAATGCCATCACTCTGCTAAACAAATAATTCCCTCAACACTGTCCAATTATTTACAGTCTGCATTACTATTACTATTAATCTTCTCATCACTCCTTATCACCCATCCCCTCCTACGTGTGACTGTATGACTGTAACTTTGTCGCTTGTATCCTTACGATCTATATTGACTGTTTCCTAGTATGATTTGATTGCTTATTGCACCCTGTGACTATTATTAAGTGTTGTACCTGATGATTCTGAACTCTTGATGAATGTATCTTTTCTTTTATGTACACTGAGAGCATTTGTACCAAGACAAATTCCTTGTGTGTCCAATCACATTTGGCCAATAAAAGAATTCTACTCTACTCTACTCTACTCTACTCTACTCTACTCTACTCTACTCTACTCTACTCTACTCTACTCTACTCTGTTCTTGCCTTCTGGTGTTTTGGAAAATAAGTTGACCTCTTCTTCTTTGTGGCAGCCCCTCAAATATTGGAACATTGCTATCATGTCACCCATAATCCTTCTTTTCTCTAGATTGTCAATCCTGAAGCGAACCTGGGCGAAGCTATCTTGGAGCTTCAGTGCTGACACACTGGAACTGAGGGATAGGGAGGTTGGGCTTGTGTCGTCAAAATAAAATATTTTATCCTGGGAACCAAGAAGGTTCTCACACCTGGTGAGAGGAAGGAGGAGTGATGTTAGAAACCAGCGGATGCTTCTATGATTGGGCCATGTGACTGATTGTTTGGGGTTGAGGGAAAAACTTTTAGTTTTAATTAGGTGGAAATCAAGGGGCCCTTCAGGGTTGATTCTTACTACATATGTGCCAATATGATATTTCCAATAAAGCTATTCTTTGAGGACTTCTTCACCTGCCTTGGAGCTATTGCTTGCAATGGATTTATTACTTGGAATCAGGGCTGGTCTGCTGGGGGTTTGCAGGAGTTCAGGAGAGCCCCTAGCTAAGATTTTGTGCAGTTTGGAGAACTCCCCCCCCCCCACAAATCCCAGTCCTGGCTGGCCCTGCCCATCCCACACCTCCCCTCCCAGGAGTCCCCACGTGGCCTGTTTTGGATCCAGGTAAATGCAGGCTATGCGCAGAGGCTCAGGGAAGGCAAAAAAACGGGCCTCCCAGAAGTTCGGGAAGGCTGGAAATGGGCCCATTTCTGGCTTCCAGAGAGCCTCAGGAGCCCGGGGAAGTCAGCCTCTGGAGTCTGGGGGAGGCCATTTTCGCCCTCCTGAAGGCTCGAGGAAAGTCTCTGGAGCCCGGGGAGGGAAAAAAGCCCACCCCCTGCCATGGTGCAAGAGGCCAACTAGGCCACGCCAACCATGGCCATGCTCACCCAGCAACCGGACAGAGAACCCTTTGCTAGAATTTTTGAAGCCCAACCCTGCCTGCAATGGATTTATTACTTGGTACCCTATGGACATAGACTAGGCAAGGCCAATTTCTGTAGCCATTCTTCGTCTGTTTTGGTCTCCAGGCCTTTAATCATCTTAGTTCATGCTCTTCTCTGCATCTTTCCAAAGTCTCGACAATGCAACAGAACACGCACAGAGGAGAAACAGGGCAGATTGTAATTAGCAAAAAAATAATTCAGAGTGCACTGAACATTAATTGCTCTTCCTGGCCTTGTTGTGGCTGCACTTCTTAACTCACCATGTGTCCAAAGCAAGATAGATAATGAAATACCAAAGGTAATACTATGATAAATTGTCCATGAAATACAAACGTATATACTTTTTTGGCAATCCATGGATCTGGTATTATATCAATGTGCAGGCAAACTGTTAAGATTCCCGAACATGGTGTGACTGAAAGAACAAATGGAGGTAATAATAAATCTTACTACAAAAGGGAATCGTGCAAGGAAGTCCCTGTTCACCCATTTGCAAACTTTATTCTAGGAAGTCAATTAAAACATCGTATATTCAATGGGAGTAGATTCTCTCATTTCTCCTTGACTTATGAATAGAAAATTGCACACCAGTAAATTAAAGGAGAGTAACATCTGCAGCAAACCAGTCCATTTTCTCAAAACAGCAGTTGAAAATGTACAATTTGCTTTCTGAAACCAACGTATTAGCCCTTGAAAACTGTTTAGGCCATTCATTGTAGTAATATTTAGAACAGGACCTCTTAACTTTCCTAGTTGATCCCAAAGAATGGCCTAAACTTGGAAGCAAGACACAGGCGAACTGTCTCATGCCGTTGAGTAAAATTGACATTTCTGTCAGTGGTATAGCACAATAGCTCCAATCCTTCAATTTATTTGCATAAATTCCCACTCCCGAGGGGGAGGCTGAGCAGCTGACAGGGAGTGGGAGTGTGGCTCTGTTGGCTGTGGAAGAAACTGGGGAAGGGCAAAGTCCAGCTGGGCAGAGCAAGGACGAGGTAGAGCAAGGGAGACGGAATTCAGAAGAAGACCCAGGCCCACCCCCCCTCTTCATCCTAGGGCATGCAGAGAGGAATGGAGAAGGGAGCAACCTGAGTTGCATGGCTTATGGAGGAGGAAAGGGCCCTGATACCCTTCATTAGCTGCAGCTGGGAAAGCAGTGTTTAGAAAAGGGAACTTTGGGCACAGCAAAGTTATTGAGAGCAAATCATGTATTATCTTGTATGGGCAAGGCTTATCTGGGTTCCTGGCATCTTCCCAACTGTGTATATTTTGCTGGACTTTCAAATCTGCAATTCCTTCTCTGCAATTCCTTAACTGCCCTGTCCAGTTAATTGCTGCAGCGTGTTTTGTGTGGATTTTTATTTATAGTTTGTATGTACTTTGTTTTCGGTCAGAATTTCCTCCACTTAAAGACTGTTCTTGGGAGAATTTTTTTTTCCAGCTGAAGGTAACCTGGACATTGGGAGCAAAATTGGAGGTACTAAAGGGACACTTCTTGCTTATGTGACTGTGTTGCTTTTGTGTCACTCCTGGATAAACAAAACTTAGTGCTATGGAGTTCAAGATATCCTAAAATAAAGGGAAGATGAGAGAGAGAGAGAGACTAATGGCTGGGGAAAAGAGTGAAGAAAGAAAAGAAGCAACCAATATTGAGAAAATATTTCAATGTGTCTTAATGTAGCATGTTGAAAGACAGTTAATTCTCATCTTACAACAGTTCATTTAGTGCCCATTTGAAGTTATAATGGCACTGAATAAAGTGACTTATGACCATTTCCTACACTTATTGTCTTCTAGTGCAACCTCCTGTTCAAGCAGGAGATCCTATACCATTCCAGACAAGTGGCTGTCCAGTCACTTCTTAAAAACCTCCAGTGACCTACAACTTCTGAAGGAAAGCCATTCCACTGGTTAATTGTCCTCAATGTTAGGAAGTTTCTCCTTAATTCCAAGTTGCTTTTCTCCTTGATTAGTCCCCATCCATTGTTTCTTGTTTTATCTTTTGATGCTTTAACCTAGTTCTTCTTTGGGCAGCCCCTCAAATATTAGATGATTGTTATCATGTCCTTCTTTTCTCCAGACTAGACATACCCAATTCCTTCAATCTTTCTTGTTTTATGCTTTAGCCTCCAGCCCGCTAATCTTCTTGGCTGCTCTTGACTGTGCTCTTTCCAGAGTCTCAATACCTGATGTCCCCTTGGGTCCTACCTAATTTTATAACGTTAGAAATTATTTAGGCAGCCCGCGCCCATTTGGCTTCTTCAACAGCAAACTTGGTTAGGTTTGTTTGCCATGCAAACCCAGACCTTTAAATTTCAGTGAAGATTCGGGAAAATGAGTTAATTCAGTAATGATGGGCCAACCCTGTTGCCTGAACATAGCCAATCGTTTGTCAAAAGCTATTCAAGTAATAACTTTATGGAAAAAGAGATTCATCGTTCAATCTGCTCGAACTTTTATTAAAATGTCCATCCTAGCTGTTTCAACACATGTGAATGTTGAAGTGTATTTGGGGGGCTAGCTTCCCTTAGAACAGGAATACCTGTCTCCCATAGTGAGCAATCTTAAATGTATCCCTTAAAACTGCACAGGGGATTGTATTACTCTGACAAGGGTGTCAAACACAAGGCCCGGGGGCTGGATCCAGCCTGTGGGGCATTTAGATCTGACCTGTGGGGTTGCCCTGGAAACAGCAAAGGGCTGGCCTGCAGTACCTCTGCCAGCAAAACTGGAACTTGAGAGGGCCTCCTGAGTTCTGTTTTTACTGGCAGAGGGTTGCAGGAGGCCACTGCAGCCAAAAAGGGAGCTCAGGAACCCATTTTCTCTGGCAGAGGGTTGCAGGAGGCCATTGCAGCTGAAAACGGAGCTCGGGAGCCCGTTTTGCTGGCAAAGCAACCAGGCCACCACAGGTGCCCCCTGACATGAGTGACATCATGCTGGCCACACCCACCATGGCCACGCCCACCATGGCCATGCCCACCCTGTGGTCAAACACAACCCTGATATGGCCCTCAATGAAATCGAGTTTGACAGCCCTGATCTAAGACTAAATTTCATGAAATAGTGATCTACCGTGTTTCTCACTTAATAAGACTGGCCTTATTTTTTTTTTGAGCCCCCAAAAAATGGCTAGGCCGTTTTTTCGGGGGTGATTTCATTCCTCCCCCTTTCATCCTCATCTAGAGCGCCATTGGAGCTTCCGCCGCCATTTGAAGCTGCCACCGCAGTTTGGAGTACCGTTGGAGCTGCTGCCGCCGTTTGGAGCTGCCGCCGCCATTTGGAGCTGCTGCCACCGTTTGGAGTGCCGTTGGAGCTGCCACCGCTGTTTGGAGCTGCTGCCGCTGTTTGGAGTCCAAACACGGCGGCAGCTCTAAACACGGAAGCGGCAGCTCCAAATGTGGTGGCGGCACTCCAAACGGTGGCAGCAGCTCCAATGGCACTCCAAATGGCAAGTCCCCCCACCCTTCCCCCCATTTTGCATGTTTTAAACTAGGCCTAAATTTGGGGGGAGGGGCTTAATTTGATTTTATGCCTAGAAAACATGCTGGGTCTTCCTATTGGTGGAGGCCGTATTGTTGGAGAAACACGGTATTACTATTCAAATCATAGTATCCCAATCGTATTTGTCAGCTTGGAGTAAGCTCATCTCCAGATGGCTTTCATAGATACATTTAGTTTTCTTAGCAACAATACTAAAATCATTTGCCATCACCCTACCTCGAACCCTGATTTTTCCTGATAATCCCCATTCAAGTATTGACCAAGTCGGACCATCATAGCTTTTCTGAAAGCAACCAGGATCAATTATGTTGTAATTCAACTTGTAGTGAAGCCAAATCTCTATATACAAGTTGCTGACTTATGTATCAGGTTCAACCTTATAAGTAATCAGTGGAGACTAAGAAGAATGGCTAAAGGAACTAGACATGTCTACTCTTAACAAAGAGAAGAATTAAGGGTGACACAATAGCAGTCTTCCAGTACTTGAGGGGCTGTTGCAGAGAAGAGTAGACAAACAATTCTCCAAAGCACCTGAGGCCAGGACAAGAAGTAATGGGTGGATTATTGAAGAGAGATCCAATGTGGAATTAAGGAGAAATTTCCCGACCATGAGAATGATTAGTGAGTAGAACTGTTTACCTCCCAAAGCTGTGGGTGCTCCATCACTGGAGGTTTTCAAGAAGAGATTGGACAACCATTTGCTGAAATGATATGGCGTCTCATACGGGTTAGACTAGATGTCCTCCAAGATCCTTCCTAACTCTAAGATCCTCTGTTTTAAGTTCCAAAATGACTCCATCAAATTAGAACAGGCATGGACATTGAACTTTCGAAGACCAGCATTCTGGGATTCCCCAAATAGTCTTGGCATTAAAAAAGCAACATTAATGACACTTGCAGCATTTTTACAGGTAAAACTAATTTTATGACAGAAGGGTAGTTCTTAGGTAAAGGAGATGTGATTTAAACAGGGCTTTTCCATATACCAACCCAGTGTGTGAATGAGAGAGAAAGGGAGGGAGAGAGAGAGAGGGAGAGAAAGGGAGAGAGGGAGTGGGAGAGGGGGAAGGGGGGGAAGAAGGAAGGAGAGATAGAGAAAGAGAAAGGAAGAGGGGAGAGGGAGAAAGGGGAGGGGGAGAGGAGGAAGGAGGGAGAGGGAGAGCTAGAGAAAGGGAGAAGGGAGAGGGAGAGAGGGAAGAGGGAGAGAGGGCAAGAAGGGAAGGGAGAGGGGAAGGGAGAGGGAGAGAGAAGGAAACAGTGAGACTGCAAACTATGATCGTAAACCATCTATATGGTCTGATTTAGGAGCAAAATGCCAGAAAAATCATGTAGAAATCTCCTTTTTTTTTTTTTTTTAAATTATTATTATTTTGGAGTCTCAGATCTGTTGGGAAGCCTTGGGTTTTTGGCACTGAAAAACAACTGGCTGTAAACCCTGCTATGGATCATTTTTAAAGAAGCCCACGTTTGAACCAGAGTCATCAGAATGAAGTGAAGGCATTAATAACCAGCTGGTAACAAATGGCCAGGAAATGGCGACAGACTCATTTGCGGGAAAGAGAATGAGAGAGAGAGGGGAAGAGAGGCGAGAGCCGGGTGGTGGCTTTGGTCTCCAGACCTTGAGCTTTTGTTGTCTGAAATGGATAACGGCTTTCTTTGACAAGACAGGTGAAAAGATATATTCCTGTAATTTCCCACCCACCCACCCACAGCCCCCCAAACACACTTCAACATTCACATGTGTTGAAACTCATTGCTTCTGGAAATGAAGACGCCCGAGTGTCAGCTGTAAAATCTGTATCTGGCTTTCTCAGACAAGTGGATATTTATTGACAGGGTGTGAGAAGGGGAAAAAGAGAGAGAGAAAGGAGAATATGGCTTGTCCTGCAGCCAGTAACCTTGGTGGGCAGGCAATGTCACCCAACACCTAGTCATCATTCTCCACAGATATACGGCCCGTATTATTTAAAGGGAAACAAATATCAGCCGCTGAATGTCACAGCAAGGACACCTCTCCTTGCCTCTTAACTAAAACTTATCAGGGCTGTGGGTTTAATATCCGACGTTTCTCATCCTTCCTCCAATCCGTCTTGCTGAGCAGCTCTTGACACTAGCAGGGAACAGTCACAGGACTAAGATTTAGTGACATTTGCTTCAAACCAGGCTAGATTTATTGACGTCTCTGCCCTCCCTTTCTCCCCTGGAAACGGCACACAGAATTAATTTTAAGCACAGCTTAATAGTTAAATTCAGAGCACAACAAAACACATGGCATCCCACAAAACATCATCACCTCAGATAAGGAATCTCCAATGTTGCATGTATCCTCAACTACTTGAATTCACAAGCTCTTTTTATTGTTGTTGTTTCAAGCCATTGTTGCTGTTGTTATTCCTGCTATTAAATTTAGGGGACTGATGTTCTATCTATCTATCTATCTATCTATCTATCTATCTATCTATCTATCTATCTACCTACCTACCTACCTACCTACCTACCTACCTATCTGTGTGAAATACCACTCACACATCATCACAAAATCTCCAGAACCATAAAGCCTACAAACTTGAAATTTGGCACGTATGTTCCTCTTGGCTTCTAGGTGCTCGCTAAAACAGGATTTTTTGAAATGACCATCAGAACATCTAGAGTATTTTCTATATTATTATTATTATTAACATGCTCTGATGCTAAGGAGTTCTACTCCTCCTCCCCACCTGAAAAGAAATCTCTTCCAAATGCAGAGGAGAGGAGTTTCAGTTTCACAGCACCAAGCAACTTTAGTAGAGAACAGTTGAGCTAAGCCAGGCCCAGGCTCCTTGCTGTCTCCTTTTGCTCACACAGCAAATAAGTTTCCAAACAGCCCTCAACTCTTCTCACACTGACCGGATGCTAGCCAAATGAATACCGATGGATGCTGGTAGGCAGAGGCAGAAAATCCCCCCTCCCTTATTTTCCTCCCCAAAAACTAAACCTGACCACTTAGTTTTGTAGCGAAGCCCAGGTATCAAGCTACTTGGTCATAAATCACCAATGAAAATAGTAATTGATTAGTGCTGTGAAACCTGACTTCATTCCTCATAGCCAGAACCTCAGACATGCAGTCAAATACTTGATATAAAGGCAAAAATTATAAACAATATTTGTGTAAAAGTGACTGGATCCTTTCAAAGGTTGTTTTTGTTTTTTTTTAACTGTGATGTGCTTCATGAAGTTTCAAAAAGCTTGCTAGCTACCTAGAGTCATAAATTTGAGATGGGCAGGCATATAAATTGAACCAATCTTCCCTAGATGCTTTGAAGGCTGACCCATCTATCTGCACCTCCATGCAGCCCAGAACTACTCAGTAAGCCCAACCAACTGAGGACAACCTTCAAAGCAACTGCATTAGCCTTGGAAAGGGGAAGCCTTCTTAAAGTGCTTGGATGTGAGCTAGAAATCCTTTCATCTGTGTTGTATGTGTCAACAGAATTAGACTGGATATATATTTTCTTTGTTCCATTAAGGGCCACCCAATCCTGTATTTAAAGGCTATACTATACACTTCAGGATTATTTGTCAAAGGGAGGAAGAGGAGGAGGAGGAAACCCTATTCTTCAGGGTCTGATATTTACGTCTCATGGAAATTAGCAGTAGATTCCATGTTCATTATGCATTGTGGGAAGAAAGCTTTTGTCTGCCCTTATTTCCACTCAGTCACTATGAGGAGAATCTAAAATGTGGTATTATAATGGGAAAGTTACCATAACATGTTTAATTTATTTAATTTAGAAACACAGGAATGCACACGTACAGAAATGTCATTTCCTCTCAACTCAAGCCAATTTTGCCTAGCAGAAAAATGAAATATCCCCATTTATAGAAGCAAAAAGTATGTGACAAGATAAATCCAACAACTCTGACAGAAAGCCTATTATTTCAGACGCCACTTGTCACACTTAATTGTTTTCCACACCTAATTAAAAAAAACAAAAACATGTGACATGGTTTTCCTCTGAATAAAAGTGCCTCAGAAGGTCAATCAGCATCTACAAAGAGTGAAACATATATTTATCAATTAATATTATCCTCAGCACTATAATACTCCTGTGATATTGTTAAGAGGATGACCTGAAAAGCTAAAGAAAGTACTCGAATTGTGTCTACACTACCTTAGGATCCCTCCTCTGCTTCAGAAGAAGGGGGCGTTTTCATTTAAGAGCAGAAATCAAAGAGAATTGGGATATACAGTGTGTAAAAGTGCTTCAAAGCAATTTTTTCACCAATTAATTAAGAAGTACAAGCAGAAGAACATGTCAAGAAACCACTAGTGCTGAAACATCTATTACATAGATCTAAAAAAGTCCAAACATCCATCCATCCATCCATCCAGAACAATCTACCAATGGAACAGCTTGCCTTAGGAAATTGTGGGAGCTTTATCACTTGAGACTTTCAAGAAGAGATTGGAGTGCTGTTGGTCAGAAATGGTGTAGAGCCTCCTGCTTGGCCAGGGGGTTGGACTAGATGGCCTACAAGGTCCCTTTCAACTCTGTTAATCTGTAATCTATCCATCCCTCCATCCCTCCCTCCCTCCCTCCATCCATCCATATCTGTCTGTCTGTCTGTCTGTCTGTCTCTCTCTCTCTCTCTCTCTCTCTCTATCTATCTATCTATCTACATATAACATATATATAGTAGTAAAAGTGAGAGAAAAATCCTATTATAATTTCTTTTGTAATGTCAACTTGTAACATTGCCTAACATCTCCCTAAACAATTTTGCTCTCACAAAATTCTATAGATTAGATTGTTTTTCTGTGATCTCCTACTTTGAAATAAAGTTTTTTTCATAAGTCAAAAATGAAACGTGTTGTGAACTGATAAAACACTCAAATAAAGTTTATCAAAAGCTTTAGAAAATAGCAGGGTTCCAGCCCTGCACTTCTGATTGGCCGATAATAGCGATATCGGATTGGTCCGTTCAGGACAATCTGATTGGCTGTTAACGAGCCACTCTCATTGGTTAAGGGGGTTAACACTCCACGTTTCCTATTGGTTACTAGAGCAGCAGCTTGCCTATAAAAGGGCTGCTGTTGCTCTAGGGTTTTGCTCTGTTCAGAATGATAAATAAAGAGTTGAAGTTCACTGTTCACCGTCTCGTCTCCGTTCCTTGCGACCATGTGCAGAACCTAACAAAAGGAAGGAAGGAAGGAAGGAAGGAAGGAAGGAAGACAGGCCTAAAATTTCTACTTTTGTACACTAATTCATCAACCAACCTTTTCCCCAAACAATATAAAGAAACCTCTCTCTCTCTCTTCCCCCCCTCTCTCTCTTTCTCTCTCTCTCTCTCTCTCACACACACACACACACATACACACTTCTAGGTCTTGGTATCCTTCTACTTTATATTCAGCTCAAGGTCAGCAGCCAATTTTTTCAAACTCAAACTCCACACCAGCCTTTTAAAAAATGCAGGCTGTGCAACCTCTTTCCATAAACCAATCTAGGTTTACCCCTCGCCCAATTTTGGTGAAGTTTGAATCCGATATTTCCAAATGAGATGCGTATTGCTGTGGAGCAAGCTAGTTCTGGTAAGGGAAGGAATACTGGACATGCTGTTCAGTTTAATATTCAACACTGAGCATTGATTAGCAGATGCTTCTACCCCCTGTCTTGAAGAAATTAGTCATTAACATTGGACGGCATTTTCATATCAAACTAAATAGAATCAATTTCAAAAAAGAAGACCCTTCAAAGCAGAGTAATATTAAGCACCAAATTGGAGAAAAATATGCTACCTTTCAATTTGAAAGTCTCTGAAATGAGCCATTTTTACCTCTGGACTGCATTCTCTATACTACTAAAAACTGTGCCATCTTCTTTGTTTTGATCTATTTGTAACCTGCAATTAGCCAAAATGGTGTATTGTAATGCAATTCGAGGTACTTCAGGTGTGCTGAATTAAAGAATGCATACAAAATTCGGGACCCATTATTCCTGTGCAGTTGAAATTTCAAGGATCTTCAGACTAGTTATGTTGCAAACTGGTAGCCTGTGCAGCATTGTTACAGTTAGTCATGGTTACACAATTATATCTTCCTATGCTCCCTGCTGGTTTATCTTCAATGGGAAAGCCAGCAGGAAGTCAGAAGTTATTCCCACTACCTAACAAAAATAGTTTTGTTTCACAAGTTGTCTTCCATCTTATCCACCACAGATAAGACTACAAAGAAACCTTCTCTTCACTAATCTGTTTCAACTCCAATCAGGGAGCACTTCCTGTTATGAACTAATAAAGGCGTTTCATCGAGTTTTAAACAACCTTAAGTAAAAATCAGGGTTCTAATCCTGCACTTCTGGTTGGCCCGAAAATAGCGACATAGGATTGCTCCCTTCTGGGAAATCTGATTGGCTTCTAACGAGCTGACTCTCATTGGTTCAAGGGTTAAATACTTCCATGCTTTTCATTGGCTAATAGGATAGCAGCCAACCCTATAAAAGGGCTGCTGCTGCCCTAGGTGTTGCTCTGTTCAGTATGATTAACAAAGAGTTGAAATTCACTGTTCACTGCCTCGTCTCCGTTCCTTGCGCCCACGCTCAAAATCTAACACTGGCGACGAAGATGGGATTTGGAGACATCTGAGCTGATTGAACAGTCACAGAGCACCAAACAGAGCACGTGGCTGAAGGCACATCAACAACGGAAAACATGTTCGGTGGCGCCATACCACCCGCTCCATTTGACCCGACACAAGAAGACTGGGACTCGTACATGGACCGGTTCCAGATGTTTCTGGAGACCAACAATTTGAAGGATGCAACAACGGGGAAAAAGCGAGCAGTGTTCCTGACCCACTGTGGGCCTGCCATCTTTAAAATGGCCAAGGCACTAGCGAAACCGGCTGAGGTGAAATCCATGGACTGGGACATCCTCGCGCCCCTTCTACGGGCCCATTATGCACCCGCCGTACCAACGCTTGTCCGAAGATACGAGTTTTATCAGAGGGACCAACGGAAAGGAGAGAGCATTGCAGATTTCATCGCGGACCTCCGGAACCTGGGAGGCCTCTGTGGGTTTGCAGACCTCGAAGAAGCTCTGAGAGACCGAATAGTTCTAGGATTAGATGACCATACGGCGCAGAGCAAGATCATAGCCAAAGGAGACATCGATCTTGCCGATGTCATCAAAGACGCTACTGCAGCAGAAGCAACCAGGAAGTCGGCCACCCGAATTCGCCGCACCAACGCACCACTCCGTCAACTCACCAACGATACCTCACCTCGCCTAGAGAGGCACACAACAACGACACACCACAAGGACCTCGAATCTCCATCAGATAGTGATGAGGAGGAGGTCAACCAGCTCCAGTCCGAACGCGACCAACGAAACCCGCATAATTGAAGACTTCTGCGCCAATGTGCAGGTTGTGGGACAAACCACCCACGATCAGAATGCAAATTCCTCAACGCGCTCTGCCATTCCTGTGGGAAAAGAGGCCAAATCGGGAAGGTCTGTAGAAGCAAGCGAGGATCCAGCCCAAATCGGAGAGAAAACAACTACTGCCAGACCACAGGGAATAGTCCTGTGAGTCGGGAACGCATGAACCACTCCTACAGAAATAAAACACTTGCCACTTCAATGAGACGGGAAGAGGCACACCAAACCATTACCATCGGTCACGCTTCATCATTAAATGCTAAGAAGATCCGAGTGAGGGTCGCCATCAAGAACCAACCTTGCATGATGGAAGTCGATTCAGGGTCGTCCCTCTCGATGGTTTCCTGGAAGACCCTTAAACAGTTAATCCCTGCTGTCTGGCATCAAGACCTCAGAGCTGAAAGAATTATACTCAAAGACTACCAGGGGAACCAAATTCCGGTCGTCGGCTCCAGCCAAGTCCAAGTATTATTCAAAAATCGTACTGTGTCGTTACTGCTGACCGTCGTCGATCGCGACCGGCCTAGTTTGTTAGGCCTTCAATGGTTCGCCCCACTCAGGATCGAGGTAGCCGGCATTCACCAAACCAGAAGCGATGACTGGGAGGAGGCCCTCGTCCAGGAATTCCAGGACATCTTTGCAGACAAACTAGGTGAGTACAAGGGGACCCTGATATCATTTAATCTTAAGCCTCGTCAGGTACCTTTTCCCCTAAAACCAAAGATCAACGAGCAGCTCGATAAATTAATAGCCCAGGGTGTTTTAGAACCAACTGACCACGACGAGGGCCTCCTCCCAGTCATCGCTTCTGGTTTGGTGAATGCCGGCTACCTCAATCGCGAGTGGGGTGAACCATTGAAGGCCTAACAAACAAGGCCGGTCGCGATCGACGACGGTCAGCAGTAACGACGCAGTAGGATTTTTGAATAATACTTGGACTTGGCTGGAGCCGACGACTGGAATTTGGTTCCCCTGGTAATCTTTGAGTGTAATTCTTTGGGCTCTGAGGTCTTGATTCCGGACAGCAGGGATTAACTGTTTAAGGGTCTTCCAGGAAACCATCGAGAGGGACGACCCTGAGTTGGGAAACCCCAATCGTAACATCCATCAAACCGGATGGATCGTTAAGAATTTGTGGGGACTACCGGGCCACCCTCAATCACGCCCTTCAACAGAATGCTTACCCGGTGCCGGTGGTTCAACACCTTCTCCATTCCCTGGGGGGTGGAAAAGTCTTCGCTAAATTGGATTTAGCGCAGACGTACCAACAACTGCCTGTAGATAAAAAAAAACCGCAGAAGCACAGACGATCGTTATGCACCGAGGCGCTTTTAAATGCAACTGACTCCAATTCAGAGTGAGTGTAGCCCCAGGGATTTTCCAAAGTCTGATGGAGAGACTTTTGCAAGGGATCAAGGGGGTCGCACCATATTTTGATGACGTTTTAATTGCGGCCCCGAATAGAGAAGTACTAGAGAGGCATCTTAGAATGGTTCTCCAGAAATTTAAAGACTCCAG
Organism: Hydrophis major; assembly: GCA_033807585.1. NCBI lineage: Eukaryota > Metazoa > Chordata > Lepidosauria > Squamata > Elapidae > Hydrophis > Hydrophis major. The sequence continues at coordinate 109,874,065 of CM066331.1, forward strand.
CCTTAAGGTTAAAAAAAATAAATGTCAACTGTGTACAGAGAAAGTAGAGTTCCTGGGGTACCTAATTGATAACCAAGGAATTCACCCCACTGATAGCAAACTAAGAGTGATCAAAAACGCACCAAGACCCAAGAATAGGACAGACCTCCAAGCTTTCCTGGGGCTCATTAACTTTTACAACATCTTCTTGCCCCAGAAGGCGACCGTAGCTGAGCCCCTACATAGACTTCTCGACAAAAAAGCCACCTGGGTCTGGGGACACCGAGGGGAGCACGCATTCCGACAAGTGAAAAACTTACTAACCTCCGATGCTGTTTTAATGCAGTATAACGAGACTTTGCCTTTAACCATTACATGTGACATGTCACTGTTTGGAGTAGAAGCCATTTTAAGTCATGTGTTACCAAATGGTAGTGAGGTCCCTATTGCCTATTTTTCAAGGACCTTATCGAGAGCTGAACGCAACTATAGCCAAATTGACAAAGAGGCTCTTGCTGTTCTATCTGCTGTGAAACGGTTTCATGAATATGTGTATGGAGGAGCTTTTGTTATTATTACCAATCATAAGCCTTTGCTGGGGATTATAGTGGGAGACAAGCCAACACCCTATATATTGTCACCTAGAATGACTCGTTGGTCGGAGTTCTTAGCTGCGTATAATTATAAATTGCAACACCGCCCGGGCAAAGCCATTCCCCACGCTGATGCATTGAGCCGTGCCCCACTTCTGGAAACCGTCGACGAACCAGCTCCAACCCTCACGACACTCCAGATTGAAACGCTACATTCACCGCTGCTAACAGCCAAAGACATCGCTATCGAAACGAAATGAGATTCTGTCCTGGTGCGAGTTCTCAGCTGGGTCGAACGAGGATGGCCAGTAGAACAAACCCCTGACCACTTCACCCCCTTCAGAAACCGGCAAACAGAACTTTTCTCACAGAAAGGCTGCATCCTATGGGGAGACAGAGTCGTCGTCCCAGAGCGGTTACAACAAGCAGTTTTGAAAGCATTGCATGATGGTCACCCCGGCATCGTGCGTATGAAAGCGCTCGCACGAAGCTACGCGTGGTGGCCGGGCATCGATAAGCAGATCGAAGCCTGGGTGAAGACGTGTCTAAGGTGCCAAGAAGTCAGCAGTGCCCCACCTAGAGCAACTCCAATGGAGTGGGAAACCCCCCGGGGGCCGTGGTCCCACATCCACATTGACTTTGTGGGACCTACAAAGGGACATACGTTCCTCCTAACAGTGGATGCCTATTCCAACTGGCTCAAAATCCACAAGATGAAGACTACTACAGTCGATTCAGTCATCTGCAAATTAAATAAACTATTCGCAACACATGGGCTGCCAGACATTCTAGTCTCCGACAACGGACCCCAGTTCACTGCCCTGGCGTTTGAATAATACTTAGCGGACCGGGGTATCCGCCATGCACTAACCTCGCCGGTGCACCCTGCGGCCAATGGCAGGGCCGAGCGCATGGTCCAATTTGTTAAAAAAACTCTCCACAAGATGGACTATGGGGACATTGACGACAAACTAAACAGAATACTCCTACTCCAACATATCACCCCACACAGCATCACCAACAAGACTCCAGCTGAACTGTTGATGGGACGCAAGTTCCACTCCCACCTCAACCGTCTCCACCCATCCTATGCGCAAGAGAAATCCTGTGGATCTAGCGGAAAATGCCATGAGTTCAAGGTAGGCAATTTAGTCTTCGCTAAAAACCTTTCTAGCGAACCATTATGGGTCGAAGCAACCATAACCCAAACCATCAGGCCCAGATCATACTGCGTGCAAACATTGGATGGAAAGATATGGAAACCATATAGATCAGCTTCAGTCTAGGTTACAACCCAGTTCCTGCGACTCCTGTGACTCTCAAACTGAGGGGGGAGGGGATGTCGAGGGAACCGAATTCAAGATGGTGGAAGGCGAAATTGAAGGAAGTCAGTTACCTGAAGAAGAATCAGGAAGGGGGGTTGCCTCGCCACAGAGAAATACCTCAACGGATGCGAGCCCGCAGAGACCGGACGACAACAATGACGGAATCAGTGGCACCGAGTCATCCTGTGAGGATGCGGAACCGCCTGTACCAGATAAATCAAAAAATGTTCCACCGAAACCGGACTACAGACAGGAACCAGTGGGACAGCGCAAACCTAATAGACAGTTGAAACAACCTGCATATCTACGGGATTACGTCACCGCACCCCTCAAACAGAACCTAGGGGGAAGGGGTGTTATGAACTAATAAAGGTGTTTCATAGAGTTTTAAACAACCTTAAGTAAAAAGCAGGGTTCTAATCCTGCACTTCTGATTGGCCCAAAAATAGCGACATAGGATTGGTCCCTTCTGGGAAATCTGATTGGCTGCTAACGGGCCGACTCTCATTGGTTCAAGGGTTAAATACTTCCATGCTTTTCATTGGCTAATAGGACAGCAGCCAACCCTATAAAAGGGTGCTGCTGCCCTAGGTGTTGCTCTGTTATGATTAATAAAGAGTTGAAGTTCACTGTTCACTGCCTCGTCTCTGTTCCTTGCGCCCATGTTCAGAACCTAACACTTCCAATTAAGATAACACCATTAAGCATTGCAAACAGAACTTCGTAACAGATTTGCTAAAAAAAAAATGTAGGAGAAGGAGTGACAGAAAATGGGGGCACAGTCAAAAGAGGAATCAGCTTAGAGTCACAAACAAACTAAGCCCAACCCCGCTGTCAACTCATAAAGCAATCCTGGCCTGCTCTTGAGTTGCCATAGGCAGGAGAGGGGAAAACTGACAGAGCAGCACGGCAGCCACAACCACACGGCAGCACATTCCATGCATACTTTCTTCAAGGCTGTATCCCAGGCTACCGGGATCAACTGGGGAGGCATGATCTCTATAGCCCATGAAAGTGCTCTGTTGGAGAATGTGATTTATGACACACCCTGGGGGAAGAGGGAAACAGGGTCATAGATGGACCATAAATTATCTGAGGCAGAGCTGACTTCATTTGGATATGTTCCTAATAAATAACTCGATTTCTTTGGCTCGAGGTTCATCGTTTAATTAAGGGCATCTGTTGGAATCTTGACAGCCTCCTGAATTCCACTGACCCTTTTCAAGCACCAAAATAGTGCAAACCATTAGTTGAGTAGATTCTTGTGCATGATTCATAATAAATCAGATTAATTGGAACTTTTCATGTGGTCCTGGTCTTTGGCACCTGACAACACTCTCTCCCTCCACTCCCCAAATAAGGTAAGATCAGACTTCAATATAAACATACATTGTATTTGTGAAAAATAATAATCCCAGCCTATATTTATATGTAAAGATTAAATAAATCATGATTGCCACAGTAAACATGTAAATTTCCCACCCATAACCACATTCTTCTCCCCATCTTCCATTCTGGCAGCTGCAATAAAGCTTTAAATGTAAAGCTGAATGCAGCCAGTCATAAAAGTATGTAAAATAAATGAGGATAACTTAATGAGGGAATCCAACATTCATCCCATAAATATAACATAACAACCACTACTAAAATGCCAGAGAATCTATAATAAATCAATACTGCAGGACAGAGCTGTCTTTTTATGCAGCATATATACAGACATACATGCATATGCAGGATTTAAAGGGAAAAAAATAATGAAACAAAATATACTAACTCTGACATTCAGTTTGTACAAATGACTTTCTACCTCAGTTTGCTGCACCATGGGCATCATTGAAATTTTACAGACGTTATATTATGCATATTACACCAGAGGTATCAAACTCAAGGCCTGGGGGTTGGATGCAGCCATGGGGTGCTTAGATCTGGCCCGTGGGCCCACCCTGGAGATAGCGAAAGACTGGCCTGCAGTGCCTCTGTCAGGGAAAATGGAGCTTGGGAGGGCAGCGCACACACACACTGAGCTCCGTTTTTGCTGGCAGAGGGTTGCAGGAGGCCGTCACAGCAGAAAACGGAGCTCAGGAGCCTGTTTTCGCTGGCAGAGCTCTTGGGCCACCATAGGCGCCCCCAACACGAGTGACGTCATGCTGTCTCATGCCCATCCTGGCTTCCCCGAGGTCAAACACAACCTGATGCAGCCCACAGTAGACAATAAAGAATGCTATCTGCAGTACACAATAAAGAATGCTATCTGCAAATGTATTCCAGAGGCTGGTTGCTGTTACTTTGGCAGTGAAGGAGGCATAAATGAGCAAAAAAATTGTTTAAAAGAAGTGAGAGATCGCAATTTCTTTGGGAAGCGTTCCAATCAAATCGAATAAAGGATCCCTTTTCCTCATCCCAAAGGTATTAATTCCCCCCTCCCCAATCAACAAAAGCATTTGGATAAAGTATAGTAGCATGCCCCAAATGATTTACATTTTTAATTCTTATTTGTCGCTGGAGACTTGCACTACGACTCCTGGATGGATGGATGATATGATGGATGGAATAGACAAGTCAGATGGTCAGATGGATGGATGGATGGATGGATGGATGGATGGATGATAGATAGATAGATAGATAGATAGATAGATAGATAGATAGATAGATAGATAGATAGATAGATAGATAGATAGATGACATAGATAGATGATACATAGACAGATAGATATATGGTAGAAGATAGATATAAATAGATAGATAAAACCCAAATATCCACCATTTTCCTCTTGCGATGACAGAAATGATTTGTTCTGATCTAACAGGAAATTTACTAGTCTTATGCAGATTGGAGACCAAAAGCCCCCTAGAGTTCCTCCATTAGCTTATTTAAAATGTTTTTCATGATTTACTTTCTGAGTGTTATGCTTCTCTCATTATATTGCTAATAATAACAGTGTGTTCTCTCACATGTGAGTGTGGGCTTGATATTTTGATTGTTGCAACACAGGCAGTACTAGGATTAGAACAGCTGTTGGAACTGGAATTGCTTAAAATAGTAAAAAACAATTGCTACCAACCTGCCTTCCATCGAGGACCTGTATACTGCATGAGTCAAAAAGAGAGCTCTGAAAATATCTACAGACCCCTCACATCCTGGACATAAATTGTTCTAACTCCTTCCCTCAAAACGACACTATAGAGCACTGCACACCAGAACAACTAGACACAAGGACAGTTTTTTCCCAAATGCCATCACTCTGCTAAACAAATAATTCCCTCAACACTGTCCAACTATTTACAAAGTCTGCATTACTATTACTATTAATCTTTTCATCATTCCCTATCTCCCATCCCCTCCCACTTGTGACTGTATGACTGTAACTTTGTCGTTTGTATCCTTACAATGTATATTGACTATTTCCTAGTATGATTTGTTTGTTTATTGTACGCTATGACTATCATTAAGTGTTGCACCTTATGATTCTTGACTCTTGATAAATGTATCTTTTCTTTTATGTACACTGAGAGCATATGCACCAAGACAAATTCTTTGTATGTCCAATCACACTTGGCCAATAAAGAATTCTATTCTATTCTATTCTATTCTATTCTACTCTACTCTACTCTACTCTACTCTACTCTACTCTACTCTACTCTACTCTACTCTACTCTACTCTTCTCTGAGAATTCTCTTAGCTTACCCCAAACCCTATGTAGGCTGGAATCACATCATCAAAATCCATCTTCAAAGCTACATTACAATCTGATCTAATTTTAAATATTTCAGTCCAATATTTCAGCAGAGTTATTCCTTGTTGTGACCAACATCCAAATGAAAAATAAGAAATTGGATCCTCAAAAATGGAACACTTCCCCCTCCCCCACCCCCAGTCTTCCATTGTTTGCAAAGCCATACCCCAAAATCTTGATTTGCATGCTTTCTTCCTCCTATGGTTAGGCTGTTCTCTCATCTATTACAGAATCAATACTGCATTGAACACCCACAGCGCCATAAAGTGGACTTCAGAAATACAAAAATCAATCACTCTCCTCACCTTTTTTCTTTTTTCTTTTGCTAAGTGTCAAATTGCATGGATAATCATAAACCCAAGAAGAACAAACCCCAAGATTTGATTAGAGCAGGTTGTTTTTCATTGTCCTTGTTGAAGTACAAAATGTAATTCTCCCACTCAGTTGGCTGAGTTTGTGTGGAATGCCTCTCTCTCTTTTCTTTCTTTCTTTCTTTCTTTCTTTCTTTCTTTCTTTCTTTCTTTCTTTCTTTCTTTCTTTCTTTCTTTCTTTCTTTCTTTCTTCTCTCTCTCTCTCTCTCTCTCTTTCTTTCTCTTTTTCTTTCTTTCTCTCCCTCCCTCTCTCCCTCCTAGCTCCATCCTTCTTTCCATCCTTCCTTCCATCCATCCATCCATCCATCCATCCATCCATTCATCCATCCATCCTTCCTTTCTCCCATCCTTTTCTTCTTCCTTCCTTTCTATCTTCTTTCTTTCTTTCTTTCTTTCTTTCTTTCTTTCTTTCTTTCTTTCTTTCTTTCTTTCTTTCTTTCTCTCTCTCTCTCTCTCTCTTTCTCTCTCTCTCTCTCCCTCTCTCCCTCTCTCCTTCTCTCTCTCTCTCTTTCCTTCCTTCCTTCCTTCCAATCCTGACCTCTTTATCCAATATATGGAAAGGTTTGGGGAACAAAGCAGCCCCTTTGATTATTGCTGAGAATTTGAGAAAAGGGTTAATCTGAAATCAAGATGAAATGGTGTCCTTTTCTCAAAATGTGCTGGTTCAAGGTGTGCTGGTTGTCACCTTTAGAGCCCTTCACATCTAACTGATCCACCAGAGTGGGGAGGCAAGGAATGTTGTGGGTCCCATCCCTGAGGGATATACATCTTGTGAAACCCAGAAGAAGGGCCTTCTCTGTGGTGGCTCCCTTTCTCTGGGACATCAACCCCCCCAGAGATTAGAATGGCCCCCACTCTAATAGTCTTCTGGAAGGCACTGAAGACCTGGTTCTGCCAGCAGACTTCAGGAACCCAGAGTGGGATGGAGCCCATAAAACGGCTGATGTGATGTGTTGTTGCTGGGGCAGGGGGTTTGAGGTGAGGGGTTTGATTTTGTTATATTGTACTATATTAATTTATTTGATTCTTTTTGCTAGTTTTTATTGTTTTCAATGAGGTTTTTATTTTCTGTAAGCCTCCTTGAGTCGCCATGGGCAAATAGGCGGCAATATAAATTCAATAAATAAATAAATTAGCCCATTCCCCCATCGTGAATTGGGATAAAGTGCCATAAATCATTTATGTAATTGATAGGCACAGATGGGCTGTGTGCTGGGGAAGCAAGTTGCATCTTTCCAACCCAATCAAGAATACTTAAAAGAAGGTGGATCGATTTAAGTTCACCCTTTTCATCCAAAAGTTCCCCATATCTAACTGTTTGTTCCTTCTTGTAAATAATAGGATAGGAAAATGCTTCAATGGTCGATAACCAAACTGGAATTTTCAAATAACACTGTCTTTTTATCTTCTCCCAATTTAACCACAAAGACTCCCGTACATAATGTCTTCTAAAATAACCCTGTGTTTTAGTTCCCTTATACCATAAAAAAGCATGCCAGCCCAACAGCAAGTCATGCCCTTCTAATGTCAACAACCTATGTTTCCTTAATGTTATCCATTCTTTGACCCACATCAAACTTGCAGCTTGATAATACAATTCCCAATTAGGCAGGCCAAAACCTCCTCTAATTCTAGCATCTTGCAAAAGCTTTAGCTTTATTCTCGCTTTTTTACCTTGCCATATAAACTTCAACATAATTTTATTTAAATCTTCAAAATAGTCTTTTCCAAGCCTAATTGGTATTGTTTGAAACAAAAATAAAATTCTAGGTAAAATATTCATCTTAATTGTTGAAATTCTCCCTATTAATGACAATTGCAAGTTTTCCCACTTCTTCAAATCTGTAGTTATCTGTTGTTTAAGTTTAATATAATTATTCTCCTTTAATGTGCTACATCTTGTTGTCAAATATATCCCCAGATACTTAACCTTATTTGTAACTTGAATTTTCAAAAGATCTGCCAGTTCTTCTCTCTGTCTCAATAGCATATTCTTTGTCAAAATCTTTGTTTTATCTTTATTTATTTTCAAACCAGCCACCTCTCCATATGTCTCTATCTTTTCCAATAACTTTGGAGCTGTTTCTAGCGGGTCTTCCAAAATAAAAGCTAAATCATCAGCAAAAGCTTGTAGCTTAAATTCTTAATTTTCATTCCTTTTATGCTTTTATCATCCCTAATATTTCTATTCAACACTTCCAAGGTCAACACAAATAGCAAAGGAGATAGAGGGCATCCTTGTCTTGTGCCTTTCCTTATATTAATAAAATCTGTAAGTTCCCCCTCCATCATTACCCTTGCTGTCTGTTTATTATATATGGCTTCTATTGCTTGAATAAATTTTTTAGCAAAACCCATCTGCTCCAATAATAATAACGTAAATCTCCAGTTCACGTTGTCAAATGCTTTTTGAGCATCTAGGAATATCAAAGCCATTTACTTTTCAGGATGAGCCTCATAGTATTCCAAAGTGTCCAAGATTACTCTCATATTGTCTCTAATTTGTCTCTTTGGCAGAAATCCATTTTGATCTGGGTGAATAAAATTATTTAAATATTTTTTAAGTCTTTCTGCTAAGATTGAAGCAAAGATTTTATAGTCTACATTCAATAAAGAAATAGGTCTATAATTCTTAATTTGCAGTGGGTCAGTCTCTTCCTTCGGTATAAGTGTAATATAAGCCTCTGACCATGTTTTAGGTATCATCTTTTTTAACATAACTTCATTCATAACTTCTAACAATGGGATGCTCAATGATTCTTGAAATGTTTTATAGAATTCTGCTGGAAGCCCATCTGGACCCGGTGCTTTCCCATTATTTTGTCTCTTAAATGCTTCATTTAGTTCCATCATTGTTATATTGCTTTCTAGCATTTCTTCAGTCTCTTTAGGTATCTTTGGTAAATTAGCTTCCTGTAAATACTGTTTGACTTTTTCCTCATCAATATTCTCTTGTTTATATAGTTGCCCATAAAAATCTCGAATAATTTCTTTTTTCTCCTTATTCCCATAACAAACTTGGCCTTGTTCATCTATTAACTTCAATATTTTTCTTGATTCCTTCTCTTTTCTCAATTTATATGCTAGCCATCTACCTGGTTTATTTGCATCTTCAAAATAATTCTGTTTAGAGTTTCTGATTTTCTGTGCCAGTTCTTCTTTCTCTATTAATTCCATTTTATGTTTAATTACATCCAGCTTCAATTTAATATCCTTTTTCTGTGGCATTTTCTGTAATTCTTTTTCAAGAATTTTATACTCATCTTCCAAGGCCTTAGAAGCTTGCCTTTTCCTAATATTCTTTTTTCTTGTATAATCTATTATCAAACCTCTAGCGTATGCCTTCATTGTATCCCACACATTCTGCGTTGAAGTATCTTCTTTTTTATTTTCTCTGAAGAAAAAAGCCAATTCCTTCTCCATCCATTGGATAAAATCTTTCTCCTTTAAAATAGTATTATTTAATGTCCATCTCGATCTTTTTTTTTTGTCCCTTCCATTTAATTGTCATTGGGCTATGATCTGCCCAAGTACTTGTTTCAATATTTGTTTCTTTAATATTGGATATTAATTCTGTTGAGATCCAAATCATATCTAATCTGGACCATGATAAATGTCTATTTGAATAAAAAGTATATTGTTTAGCTTTAACATTTCTTTCTCTCCAAATATCTTTTAAAGTTAATTCATCTGTCATTTTAAAAAAAGACTTTGGGAGAGCCTTTCTATTTTACTTTGTTGTTGTTGTTGCTATATAGTCCAATTTATTGTCCACAATTCCATTAAAATCTCCCATCATAATTATATTAACATAGTCCAGTCCAATTATTTTCATGTGTAGCTTTTTATAAAACTCTTCTTGTTTATCATTCGGAGCATAAATTGCAATCAAGAGTATTTTTATATTATTGTCCATTATTTCTACCATTAATACTCTTCCATCTTCATCCGTGTAAATCAATTTTGCTGGGATAGCCTCTTTAATGTATAGAACCACTCCTCTTTTCTTACATTGAGTCAAAGAAGTAAATATTTTCCCCAATTTTGGCTGTAATAACAATTGTTCATGTTGTTTTTTAATATGAACTTCAGAAGACCCCTTTCAACATTGGGGTCTGTTTTATTTTTGGGGGTGGGCAGGACAAAATGTATGGGTCACGCAGATCATTCACCACTGTCCTAAGAAAGCACGAATGAGTTCTTTGGAAGGAATTTCTATTGTAAACCTAATAACCTGTTTTGTGTCTCCAAATGACACACACGACTTACTATTTGATCATTTATGCAAAAGTAATTAGTTAGTTGAAAGGCGCTAGATCCTCTGAAGATGGTTGTTTAACTATGGGAGAAGCATAATTTATTTCGGCGCTGAAACGGATGATCTGAGATTCCAACAAAATGGCATTTATGCTGCTTTCTGAGGCTGATACAAAAACATCCATCTTAGTGGTAACTACTGAACGGCAGAAAAAAGAGAGACCACAGAGAGGGATACTGTATTATTAACCATTCAACGTATTGTGCCAGATTGTGTGTTGTCTGGTTCCCTAGAAGATCTGCATGAAGGCTGATTGGCCATCCAGTTAGGAGGCCACCAACATACCTCCATAGAAGATTTACTTAAAATTATGTGGACTGCCTATATAGGTTTATTTCTCTTCTGCCATGTTCTCATCACAAGCAGAATAGAATAGAATAGAATAGAATAGAATAGAATAGAATAGAATAGAATAGAATAGAATAGAATAGAATAGAATATGGGAATAGGAATGGAAATGGAAATGGAAATGGAATGGAATGGAACAGAACAGAACAGAACAGAACAGAACAGAACAGAACAGAACAGAACAGAACAGAATAGAATAGAATAGAATAGAATAGAATAGAATAGAATAGAACAAAGATTGGAACAGAATTGAACATGGAGCATGGAGCATGGAATAGGAATAGGAAAAGAGTGGAGTGGAGTGGAGTGGAGTACAGTACAGTACAGTACAGTACAGTACAGTAGAGAATAGAAATAACAGAAATAGAACAAATCAGGTTCCAACCAAAAAATTCACAAAATTTTTGAATCTGGTCATACTGAGGTGGCGATCAAACATGGTCCCTGACCTAGAAATTCCTGAAGACAAAACATTAGAAGACAAAGAAATCGCCCAAGTTATGGAACGAATTATGGTCGTGACCAGAGGTTCTACTCTATTCCTCAATCAAAGGGTAGATATGCTGACCACCTAAAAGCCATGCTGGTGGTCATCCCAGTTTTTATTAAGCTGCCCAATTGGACTGTCCTCTTAGCTGTTCTACGGCCCAACTATAAAAAAGTGGGTTACTTAAAAAACAATTAGGTGAGTATACAAAATGGTTTGCAGGCCTGCTTATTCCTTCAGCTGTGCAACTGGAGTGCCTTTCAAGGCTGATTTATAACACTGTCGTCTTCAGAAGGCAAAATAATTAATAGGAGCATGGACTTCTAATTTCAGTGACTTCCAGAGAAAGTGGATTTCATTTGATTTATGATGGCTGGCGACTTTGCATTTTATCAGTTCATTCACTCATTATTTATGCTGATGACCAATTTCAATGGGTCGCTATCATCTAACTCGATACTAATCAAAGAGAATTAGGGTTCACTGCATTATTTAGAAGACACTAATTTATCTTCAGAACAAGAATTAAGAATAGTTTGGGGCCTTCAAGGAAAAAGAAAAGGGGGAGGGAGAAAAGAAGGGGGCAAATCTCTCAGTAATTCAGAGCATTTTCTTAGTATTATAAATGAAGGCAGCATTAGTTAATTACTCTTGAACAAAGCAGGCTATGAGCACAGTTAAAAAACCAATACAGCAAAGAGGATATTTTCTGATGGATTTTTCATTGTTTTCCTTTTATTTTCTATGAAGGCAGACCAAAAATGTTCCCTGAATGTGATTGGATGATGCATTTGGTAACATATAAACAGTTGCCTAGAAAATGGGCTGAGGAAGCAGGAAAGGCCATTTATGTGCTTAAATCACTGTGGTGATTTTTTAAAAAATCAATTAATGCTTTACATGTTCCTGATAATATATTTCTTTTCTGCTTACTATATTTGGAGTTAAGTTGCTTTCCACACAAGTTTTGCATCACAGTTTATTGAGGAAAGGGTTATCTGGTTCCTACAGACAAGGCTTTCTCCCACCTGAATTTCCCAATGGAGTGGTGCTTTTTAAGTGAGCTGTCTGGCAAAGCAGGGACCAATCAAAATGTGTCCTTCCTGGGCCAATATGCAAAAGAAAATCTTGGCCAATCAATGCTCACTCTGAGCCACTAAAAAAAGAATGAAGCAAAAAGCAGGCAACTTCTGCAGAGACATTTAAAGATTTCAGAAAGTAGATTTTCATGAGAAAGAGAGAGGGAGGGAGGGAGGGAGGAAAGGAAGGGAGGGAGGGAGGGAGGGAGGGAGGGAGGGAGGAAGGAAGGAAGGAAGGAAGGAAGGAAGGAGTAAAGCAGAGGAAGGATGGATGGATGGATGGGAGAGAGGAAGAGGGTGATTGGAAAGAAAGAAAGAAAGAAAGAAAGAAAGAAAGAAAGAAAGAAAGAAAGAAAGAAAGAAAGAAAGAAAGAAAGAAAGAAAGAAAGAAAGAAAGAAAGAAAGAAGAATAGGAGGAAGGAAAGGAGGGAGGAAGGGATATTGAAAAGGAAGGAAGGAAGGAAGGAAGGAAGGAAGGAAGGAAGGAAGGGAGGGAGGAAGGAAGGAAGGAAGGAAGGAAGGAAGGAAGGAAGGAAGGAAGGACTAAAGCAGAGAAAGGATGGGAGGGAGGAAGAGAGAAATTGGGAAGAAAGAAAGAACACAAGAAAGAAAGAGAAAGAAGGAAGGAAGGAAGGAAGGAAGGAAGGAAGGAAGGAAGGAAGGAAGGAAGGAAGGAAGGAGTAAAGCAGAGGAAGGATGGATGGATGGGAGAGAGGAAGAGGGTGATTAGGAAGGAAGGAAGGAAGGAAGGAAGGAAGGAAGGAAGAAAGAAAGAAAGAAAGAAAGAAAGAAAGAAAGAAAGAAAGAAAGAAAGAAAGAAAGAAAGAAAGAAAGAAAGAAAGAAAAAAGAAAGAAAGAAAGAGGGAGGGAGGGAGGGACAATGGAAGGAAGGATGGGAGGAAGGAAGGGAGGAAGGGATGTTGAAAAGGAAGGAAGGAAGGAAGGAAGAAGTAAAGCAAAGAAAGGATAGGAGATGGATGGATAGGAGGGAGGAAGAGAGAGATTGGGAAGAAAGAAAGAACTTAAGAAAGAAAGAGAAAGAAGGGAGGAAGGAAGGAAAGAAGGAAAGAAGGGAGGGAGGGAGGGAGGGAGGGAGGATCAAACAGGGCAATCACAGATGGAGCAATAATACTGCCTGAGAAGTAGCCACCTCTGTTAACTCCCTGGACACACCTGGGCACTTTCTATCCTGAAGTCTCCTGCCTTCCAAGATTTAGGAGCCGATCCAGCCGGACTCTTTTGAGTCTGAGATGATGAGTAGAATTGATTTGCCTTGGAAGAGACTCATCTACTGGAACATTTGCTAAACTTCTCTGCGCTCCAGATTGAGCGGAGATCATCCATGGGCCACCTGGAGAAAGAGGACAATTCCTAACCCCAAACCTGAAGCTTCAGCTGAGGAACCTGAACCGACAATACCACTCATCAACAGTGCTAAACTGAGTAATGCTGGTTATTCACAGTGTAAGAACTATAATGTTGGCTAAAAAAATGAAATTAAAAAAAAAAAATACTTCGACTTAAAACTGTTCATTTAATGACTGTTCGAAGTTACCACGGCGCTGAAAACAATGACACTTAACGACTGCTGCAGCATCCCCATGATGACATGATCAAAATTCAGACGCTTGGCAACTGGTTCCTATTTATGACGGTCACAGTGTCCCTGGGAGTCACCTTTGGGAACCATTTGGCAAGCAAAGTCAATGGGGAAGCCAAATTCACTTAACAACCATGTTACTTCACATCTGCAGGGATTCACTTAACTACGGTGGCAAGAAAGCTCGTAAAATGAGGCAAAATTCCCTTAACAAACATCTCACTGAGCAACATAAATTCTGGCCTCAATTGTGGTAAAAAATCAAGGACTATCTGTATTTTTTTTCAATTGAACTCATCAAAAAAGCACAACCAAGAATGTTCTTTCTGTGCCAACTCAGAAAGCTCAAACTGCCCAAGGAGCTGCTGAGACAGTTCTACAGAGGAATGATTGAATCTGTCATCTGCACCTCTATTACTGTCTGGTTTGGTTCTGCAACCCAACAGGACAGACACAGACTTCAGAGAGTAATTAGGATGGCAGAAAAACAATTACTACCAACCTGCCTTCAATCGAGGACCTGTATACTGCACAAGTCAAAAAGAGGGCTGTGAAAATATTTATGGACCCCTCACATCCCGGACATAAACTGTTTCAACTCCTTCCCTCAAAACGACACTATAAAGCACTGCACACCAGAACAACTAGACACAAGAACAGTTTTTTCCCAAACACCATCCCTCTACTAAACAAACAATTCCCTCCACACTGTCCAACTATTTAGTAAGGCTGCATATTAATATTCTTCTCATCCTTGCTATTACCTATCTCCTTTTCTACTTATGACTACAACTTTGTTGCTTGTATCTTTACAATTTATATTATTTTATTTAGTTTCCTAGTACAATTTATGTTGATTCTATCACTAAGTGTTGTATCTTATGATTTATGATGAGTGTAGTTTTATGATGACCATGGTCATGATTTATCACTTATAGCTTTTATGTTCAATAAGAGCTTCTGCACTGAAGACAAATTCCTAGTGTGTCCAATGACACTCGGCCAATAAAGAATTTTATTCTATTCCATTCCATTCTATTCTATTCCCATATTTTCTGTTCCGTTCCATTCCATTCCATTCCATTCCATTCCATATTTTCTATTTTATTCTATTCTGTTCTAGTCTATTCTAGTCTATTCTAAAGCACTGATCTGGGAAACTATCGGATGGGGTTCAAACATCTATACCAAAATAAAAGGACATGTTTTATAGGATGAAGCTAGTGCTGTTCTTGTCAAATAATAATTACGGTCATATTAAGCTGATTAAATACCCATTTGGATTAACATTCATAAGAGTTTTATTCGCATAAACAAGGCATGTTCATCATACTAATGAGCCGAAATAAAACCCACTCCTTGGCATACTTTTCTGCCCCATATCCCAATTTACATTTAATTACTATTAAAAACAAACCTCAAATACATTCTGAGAACCTGTTTACCTTCAAGCCAGTACCAATTTATTACTATTAAGTCACATTCCCTCTTACCGAGATCTGTGTTGACATTCAAGACTAAAATAAAATTCACTTATACTTCACCTTTATATTCTAACAATAACAATAGTCATGGTCAATAAATTTATTCCATTATATTTAATGCTGCTTACATTTTTCTGGGATTTGACGCGGCCCTCAAATTCAGGGTATCTTGTTTCTGTGATTTACAGTTTCTCTGAACGTATTGATTACGTAGCCTTTCCTCGTAGCACCTAACCTTGCATAAAATTACTGATGTTCCCTCCCCCCCTTCTTCCATGTACAATTAAGGTGTCACTTGTGTTCATGAGGAGCAATAGCAATTAAGAAAGTTCCAAAATAGATGGCTGGAAGGGACCTTGCAGCAGGAGCTGTGGTGGCACAGTGGTTACAATGCAGTATTGCAGGCTAATTCTGCTGACTGCCAACAGTTCGATCCTCACTGGCCCTAGATTTGGCTCAGCCTTCTGTCCTTCCTTCCAAGGTCGGTAAAATGAGGACCCAGATTGTTGGGGGCAATATGCTGACTCTGTAAACTACTTAGAGAGGGCTGTAAAGCACCATTAAGCTAAGTCTAAGTGCTATTGCTATACCTTTCTGGACAAATGGCTATGCAATCTCTTCATAAAAACCTGCAGTGATGAAGCACCCATAACTTTTGGAGGAAAGTCACTCCATTGATTAATTGCTCTGTCAGGAAATTCCTCCTTAGTTCTAGGTTGCTTTTCTTCTTGATTAATTTCCATTTATTGCTTCTTGTCCTGACTTCAGGTGCTTTGGATAATAAGATGAATCCCTTCTTCTCTGTGACAGCCCCCTAAATATTGGAAGATTGCTGTCATGTTTCCCCTGGTCCTTCTCTTCACTAGACTAGCCAAGCCCAGTTCCTGAAACCGTTAATCATATCTTTTAGCCTCCAGTCCCCTAATCATGTTTGTTGCTCTTCTCTGCACTCTTTCTAGAGTCTCAACATCTTTTTTACACCATGGCGACCAAAACTGGATGCAGTATTCCAAGTGTGGCCTTACCAAGACATTATAAAGTGGTATTAACACTTGATGTGATATTAATTCTATCCCTCTGTTTATGCAGCCTAGAACTGTGTTGGCTTTTTTGGCAGCTTCTGTACATGGTTGGCTCATATTTAAATGGTTGTCCACTAGGACTCCAACATCCCTCTCACAGTTACTAATATTGAGCAAGGTACCACATATACTGTACCTGTGCATTTTGATTTTCTTGCCTAAGTGTAAGACCTTACTTTTCTTACCACTGAATTGAATTTTGTTAGAAAGAGTCCAGTGTTCACATCTATGAAAGTGGACCTCCTGGATTTTGACTCTAACTTCTGGGGTGGTGCCTATTCCCCCAGCTTGGTGTCATCTGCAAAAAAAAAAAATGATGAGTTCTTCTCCCACCCCTTTATCTCCTCCCTCCTCTATTGCAATCTTTAAGCAGAAAGAGTAAAAAATATTTAAAATGCAGAGTAGGTTTCTAAAGAAATTATCACTAAAGATCTTTCAAATTCAAATGAAAATGTGGTAGATCAAAAACATTCAACATATAGTGTAATGACTGCAATGGCCACTATGTAGGACAAACAGACAGAAGATTGGCAGAGGGCATCCATGAACAGCAACTAGCAAGTCAGAAGACATGACGACAACTCTTTAATTTCACAAGCTATGGACATCATTTGAATTGGGAAATTGTGACCATCCTAGATCAAAGCAAGTGCAAAAACTCTAGGGAATGTCCAGAAGCCTGGCACTCTGACAAATTAGCCATCAACAGACACATAGACATAAACAACATCTAAAGGTAAAGGTAAAGGTAAAGGTTCCCTTCACATATATGTGCTAGTCGTTTCCGGCTCAAGGGGGCAGTGCTCATCTCCGTTGAAAAGCCAGAAAGTCAGTGCTGTCCGAAGATGTCTCCACGACCATGTGGCCAGCATGACCGAACGCCGCAGGTGCACAGAATGCCATTCCCTTCCCAC
Organism: Hydrophis major; assembly: GCA_033807585.1. NCBI lineage: Eukaryota > Metazoa > Chordata > Lepidosauria > Squamata > Elapidae > Hydrophis > Hydrophis major. The sequence goes on from CM066331.1 coordinate 109,891,380, forward strand.
CAAAGGGGTCTCTATTTTTCTACTTGCACTTTTTATGTGCTTTCGAACTGCTAGGTTGGCAGAAGCTGGGACAAGTAACAGGAGCTCATACTGTTATGCAGAGCTAGGGATTAGAACCGCCGAGCTCCCAACCTTTCTGATCGACAAGCTCAGTGTCTTAGCCCCTGAGCCACTGCATCCCTCTAAAAAGACATCTATGATTGTGTCAAAGACACAATTATCAAGGCAAAAAATGAATAAAGAAACCAAAGCACTTCCACCCCCCCACCCCCCCAAGCAATCATTACCCAGATCAGCATAGATCAACTTCAAGGTTAACAGCAGACCAACAATCAAGTAAACAACACCCCAATCAAGAAATGACCAAAGAAGCAGAATATCAGAATATAAACGGACAGCAAACTGCACTCCTTGCTAGCACTGCTGATGTTACCTCGTGGGGAATTAAACATCTGCAAAAAAAAAAACAGCTAAGCTCAGAGAACGCCAAGGATCCCTCAAAAATATTCTGTTGGATACAGTTGGGTTCCTGTATCTAAACATGTTTCATGTGACTATTACTCTCAATAGATGTATGTATGTATGTATGTATGTATGTATGTATGTATGTATGTATGTATGTATGTATATATGTATGTATGTATGCATGTATGCGTGATGACCCAGGGTGGGATACAAAAGCAACAAAGTCACAAAAATAGTCCCTTCAATTCTTCAACTTGGCTTCAAAGGTCCAATTGTCATTGATCAGAGAAAAAACTCTCCCACAAACAGTTGTGAAAAGGAAGAAATTCCAATCAAACTCAAAATACGTATAAATTATAAAAAAAGAAAACACACAACCACACTGAAGAATTAATGAGACAAGGCAGGATGAGGACTTGAAGAAGTCCACAGATATCGAAATACACACACTGGGAATGACGCCAGAACTCATATAAGAACGGACAGACTAGAATATTCACACTTTGCTTCCAGCACTTGGCCATGTGCACTTTGTCCTTTTAAACAGTCTTCCCAGATACAGACCATGAAGGGGATCAGGGCCCTTTCCTCTCCCATAGACCACACCATTCACATTTCTCCCTTATCTGCTCCTCCCTGCATGCCCTAGGATGAAGAGGGAATGGGCCTGAGTCTTCTTCTGAATGCCCAGCCAGCCAGTGCCCGTCCCAACCTCCTCCACAACTTCTAGAGCCACACTCCCACTCCCTGTCGGCTGTTCCTCCTCTCCCTTGGAATCAGTTTCTAACAGGGGCATAACAGTATGTACGTATGTATGTATCATTTTCTCCAGTGATATTCTTGCGCGCCAACAGCTTTGGGATGCCAAGGCGATTATCTTAGGCAATGGAGGAATGCACTGCTTTCCCCACTCCCTTTCTGCTGGCAACTAAAAAGACCAAAGGAGTATTTTTTTTTTTTTTTAGTTGACAGCATGTATGTATGCAGCTCACAACCATTATCTTAATGCCACACAATTAGTAGATACAATACAAACAGGGGTATTTGCTTTGAAAGATAAGCTACCTTTTTTCTTAAAACCTACTATTTATTTCGCATATTGGCTTCACAAGAGGCAGCAGAAGAATCTCAAGTGGGAATAGAATTCCTTCAAGGTTATTTGAGACAACAGTACAATTAACTGTAATGTGAAACCTAGACATGAATCTGTACTTTCCCTGAGACCACATATACACATTGCTGAGGTAAGTGATGCAAAACTATTATTTTATTTCAAGTATTACTGGGTTACTGGTGTTCCTTTTTCTAAATGTATGAGAGTTCAGGGTTTTCTTTTTGTTTTTTGTTTTTACAAATCAATGCCAAAAAATAATCTCCCAACTGGTCTTAAGGAAAAGAGTATAAATAGACTCCCAGAAACACATTGTGCCTTTACCTGTTGTGCCCAACGAATAAGCAGATATATTTTCTTTTAATTCCAGAGCTTAAAACCACCAGCTCTATAAAACATCCTTTGCTCATAACATTCATAAACTCCAGCGTGTGTACATCCCCAGATACTTCCATCCCATATATATGAAAATGCAATTTACTGTACGTCAAAGAAGAAAAAAAATGTAGTTTTCAAATGCACAACAGGTGCTAGTTAAATGATCAGATGCCATTTGTAACCTGGTCTCTTACTCTCATTTGCAGCATGATAAATTGCATTTTAGCAGAGTACAGCAATCTAAGGGGTCTTGACATGTTTTTTTTATTGATTTGCATAGGTTATATGTATGTATTCCTGTTTGTAGGCAAATAGCACCAGGAGTAAATTCAAGTCACTGTGCCTCTTGTTTCAAGAAAATTGTAGCCATCACAGGGGAGCTAAGATGCAGTGAGGCTGGGTAAAAGAGACATACAGAGCCTGTTGGAATCTTAGACCTTCTATTAAGATTTATAGGCATAGGATTCTTTGGGGCTTCAACATTATTCTTAGTAAACCCTTTCTGTCTTTAGTTGTTTATAAAAACTGGCAGCTTTAGCCAAGACAAAAGCTGATGGTATAGAGAGCACAATTTAACATAATAGTCTCCCAAATACCCTGAGAGGATGCTGAAGAAGGGAGGGAGAAATCCCCAGAATGTGTGTATAAATCAAAACCCCGTAACTACCAGGTGCGACGTATATTTTCCTAGGTATGAAGGCCAGGAACTCCAAGACCCCTTGGAGGAAGGCTTCTCAACAGGGGGTCCTACACAATGCCAGGTGAGACAAGTGCCACCAATTGAAAACACAGTCTGCTGTTTTTGGAAAAAGGAAGGATGAAGAGAAAAAAATGCAGAAGAAGAACAAGGAGAAATGGGGAGGAGGAGATGGAGGAGGAGGAGGAAGAGAGGGAGATGAAGGAGAAGGAGAAGGAGGAGAGGGACAGGGAGGAAAAGGAAAGGGAGGGGAAGAAGATGGAGGAAGGAGGAAAGGGAGGAAAAGGAGAAGAGGGAGGGGAAGAAGAAGGAGAAGGAGAGGGAGGGAAAGGAGAAAGAGAGGAAAGGGAAGGAGAAGGAGTGGGAGAGGGAGAGGGAGGAGAAGGAGAGGGAGGAGAAAGAGAAGGAGAAAGTGGTAGACAGGGAGGAAAAAAGGAGAGGAGAGGGAAGAAAAAGAGAAGAGGAGGGAAGGGAAGAAGAAGGAGGAGTGGGAGAGGGAGAAGGAGAGGGAGAAGGAGAGGGAGAAAGAGAAGGAGAGGGAGAGGAAGAAGTATTATTATCATCATCCTATTACTCTCTGGACCTCTCAATAGCTAGGTTACTTTTAACCTCCTGAGCGTAATTCAGGTGTGTCTCAAGGTCATATGATTCCCCTTTGGTAACCTTCTGACAAGTAAAATCCATGGAGAAGCCAGATTCACTTAACAACTCGGTTACCCACTTATCGACTGCAGTGATTCACTGAACAACAGTGGCAAGAAATGGTCGTCAAGTGGGGCAAGACTCCCTTATCAAATGTCTCCCTTAATGACATAAATTTTAGGCTCTGTGGTGGTCATAAGTCAGGACAGCCAATCACCTGTGTCCGGGGATTGTCATAAATAGGACATGCCAGTTGCCAAACACCTGAATTTTAATTATATGGCCATGGGGACAAGCATATGTTTGAGGACCAAGTCATACATTGCTTTTTTTTTTTTTTCCCCAGGGTCATAAGTCAAAAAGTACCTGCAATCTGGAAAACACAGAAGGTCTTTCAGGGTTTTTTTATCATTTTTGCTTAGAGGGAGAAACAATGTCTTCTGTGCAGCCCATGTGCACTGGGAAAGTAGAAATGATGGATTGTACTTTCCACCTTTGCAATAAAAAGATTTGATTCACTTCCTTCCTTCCTTCCTTCCTTCCTTCCTTCCTTCCTTCCTTCCTTCCTTCCTTCCTTCCTTTCTTCCTCCTCCTCCTCCTCCCTCCTTTCAAGTAAAACACCAAGCTGGTTTGTTTAGTTTTATGCAACCTTCTGTTTTATCTAATCTGAACATTGCAACATTTAATACAGCCGGTTAGGTTTGGCCTCGTGGTTAATATAACATGTCCATCGCCAATCAAAGCAACTTTTTGAGTTGCATATTCCCTGTTTGCTTTCAGGATAATGTCAGGTCCTTCCTGGATATTCCATTGGCAGGTAATCCTCAATTTGCCACTGTAATTCAGCCCACAATTTTGATAAGCAAGCTATGACTGTCATATCGTAGATCCCCTTCAGAACATAATAAATCACTTAAAGACTTGAGATTCTGTTTCTAATTGTGGTTGTGGGAAGAAATATCCACCTGGTTAAGTTCCAAGTGGGGAGAAAGACACTGGAAACATGGAAACGTGGGTTGATGCCAGTTCTTTTTTTTTTTTTTTTGTAAATTTTATTTGAGTTTTCACAAAGAGAAAAAAAATACAAATAAAACATCTTTTTTGAAAGTAGCGTAATCCCGGGTTACATTTCTTCGTACAGACACAAAGTCAGGTTCATGCTCATTTTTATATTCTATTCCATATCTTATTACTATTTCACATTTTCTGCATAGCTTCTCCCCTCTTTTAATTTTCTCAATTTTATTTTAATTATCTCATCTCAATTCAAATCATTGTATTTATATTTTTTGTCTGTCCTGTTTCAATTATCTATTATCTTTTCTCATTAAACAAAATTTCTCCTGTAGTTACTGATTGGAGTATGACGCCTTTATATCTTTTCCCTAAAGTTGTAACATTCAATATAATACATAACTTCCATTTGGATTCTGCTTGGTACATTCTTAAAATACACGCTGTATTCTTAAAAAAAGAAAAAAATTATAAATGTATATAATTAAAACAACATTCCATTCCAATTCAATTCTATCATTAATATTAATATTCATTAAATTCTTAACATCTTTAACATTACTTTTCAATTAAATATCATACTTCTATGAAAACAATTATAAGCTTTCCATAGTTAATTTCCCCCCCATCTTCACTTATATTTTATAAAACATTAACTAATTAAAATGTTCCTGTTCCTTCTTAATTCAATTTTCTCATTTATTTTATTTCACTTATTTTATTCACAAACATTTCACTAAATTACATTAACTATTTTATCCCTCATTTTGATCATACATTATTTTCAATTTTCTAAAGTTATTTCTATTACTAATATAACAATACAATCTTATGTACCTTTACAGAATCCCTTTTTCAGTTAGATTTTCACCCATTATCCCTAAATAGGTCCTGTTTCTCTATATCTTGCTCCGGTCCTTTGTAACTTCTTTTCCTTTCCTTCTTCCCTCTCTTCTTCTCTCTCCCCTCTTTACCCCCTTGTCTTTCTACCTCTATTTCTCTCTTCTGTATTCCCCTTTTCTGTTGCTTTCCAGTATTATACTTATTTTTCAAATTATTTTTCTTTTCTTTGGTTGTTTTTTAAGTCTTAAATTCTCCATTCTCTTTTCACCCTTTCCTTTTTCTTCCCCACATAAAATTGCTTGTTCATTAAAGATGGCTTCTTCTTTGTCCCAGTCTTCTTGTTTTGCAGTTGTTTCTTGTTGTTTCTCATAGTTCCAAATCTCTATTTCTAAGAATTGAAAAATGAAGCCAAAAGAACCCTTCCCTTCTTGTGCATCTTCTTTACACTTTTTAAGTTCCATTCTCAATTCATCCAGAAGTGGTGCCATTGTATAAATTTTTAAACAACCACCCGATTGATTCTAGTCATTCAAATATAATAACCAAGAATTCAAAGATCACCAAATAATCCAAATACACGCAAGCTGTTTCTTTTTACTCTTTTTTTTTTTCACCTTCTCTTCCTGGGGTTACTATTTAGTTACAAAGTTTCAGTTAAAATGTTCCCCTTGGAAGTCCTGTTGAAGTCTTACTGTAGATTCTCTTTAATTCCAGGCAGTCTCCTCTCTCTTCCAGATCCCGCCCCTACTCCTCTTCCTTCCTGCTTATGAAAAAGAAAAATTTTAATGTTCAGAAATCTTTATTATCCCCCCGGCATATTGTTTTATTTTCAGCTCAATTGCCCATTGATGTCAAAGTGGATTTCTCCGATTTCTTATCCAAGTCTCTTAATTGTCAGTATAGGAAAGGAGAGAGAAGAAGAAGAAAAAAAGCCAAATCTTTCCCTTTTCACTTTCCTTCACTGCTTCTGACTCTTCTTTGGGAGCGATGTTATTTTTTGTAAGTTTAAATTCCAGGGTACCTTAGTTGCTGCTTTTACAATTTAACCCGGTCAGCCAAAACTTTCAACTCTTTTCTTCCTCCTGCACCTTCTTTTCCGGTCAAGTTCTTCTTTGTGGTGACCACTTCTGACTGCAGCAACTGCCCTTGGGAAAGGGAGCAATGGCCAGCTGAGGAGGAGAGATGCGTCTCTCCTCGACCCTGCCAGCAGTCTCACCTCTCTTCACCACCTCCACGGGGTGGCCTAGCCCTGAAACCAGCCAGCTTGGGGCGCTCCAGTGGTGAGCCCAGACAGAAACTGTGCACGATCGTGGATTTCTGTCTGTCGCCGAAGAGACTTCAAACCAGAAGCCGGGCTGATGCTGGTTCTGACCGGTTCTACTGAGCCGGTTGTTCCAACCATCAGCTGTCCCCCCACTCCCTGCCCTATATTTCCTTCTTTCTGGCTCAGCTGATTCATGCAGCACAGCTGATTGCCAGGCCTCAGCTGTTCTACTTTACCGGGGTTGCCCTGAAATTTGAGCTTCAAATTGCTGTATTTTGAATGCTGCATGCATGTTAGGTGTGTGCGTACAAAGCGCATGCTCACAGAACCATTTCTTAAACTGGTTGTAGCCCACCACTAGCATGGAGGCTGATTGGAAAGATAGTTTAGTGGTGAAGCAGAATCACCAAACATATGTGATTCTGGGTAGCTGATCACATGGAGTGGTCCAATCCCTCTCTTGGGATTGGAACTTGAGCTTCCTGTTCCTGTGGCAAGGGCCTGTATTCTATTGGCTGCTGTGAGACTCCCATGGGGCTATGTGCAAATCCTAGGAGTTTGTCTGAGATAAGTTTGGTTGAACCTTGCTGGGTAATGCCATGTCCCCAGGTGAATTTGTAGTGCAGTGAGCCCTGCTGCTAGATAATCCTATAAGGGTCGTGTTTTAACCCCATCACCCTGGAGCTGAAGGTCTTTTGTTTTGTAGATAGGCTGGTCATGTCCTTCTCAATGGGCACCAAATATCTGCTGGTGGCAGAGAGCTGAAGCTCTGAGTTTCTGTCTCCCTTAAGATTTCTATTTCTCTTTTAGGGGGAATATAATATTCTGCCTTTTTAATATTTCCTACAATATTTCATTCTTCTAGGAGAGGGGTGGGTGCTAACCAATGGTGGGATTCAATTTTTTTACTACCAGTTCTGTGGGCATGGTTTAGTGGCATGGATTGGTGGGTGTGGCAGGGGAAGTTTACTGTAAAATCCCTATTCCCTCCCCACCCCACTAACCTGCTTTCCAGCTCTGTTCTCCTGTGCAGGGCAACCAAAGAAGACCCAGCTGATCAGCTGGGACTCAATGGGAGGCAGAGAAGAGATGGGGACAGAGCCAGTCAGAGGTAGCATTTTCCAGTTCTCTGAACTACTCAAAATTTCCACTACCGGTTGTCCAGAACTGGTCAGAACCTGCTGAATACCACCTGTGGTGCTGACTTTCTACATGGTCATTAAGTGAAGACTACCTTTGCACAAATATATACGGAAGTTTGATCAGAGGGCCATATGCATCCCCTTGGAGAGTCCTAGATATTTTTTTTCCCCAGGGTTGGGATTTATCAACAGGACCTTCGAAACTAGAAAGGAAGGTCTTGAAACACCCTTTCCAAAGTGTGTTTTGTTCCATCAACTTTTGAAGTTTGACCCCAGGCTTGCTATACAAAGCCTAGTGTGACCTTTGAGTTGATCCAAATTGTGCCCTTGTAACACAAGCCAAGCAAACCTTTTAGGGAGTAAGTACCAAATTTGGAGGAGGGTGCACCCTTCATTAAAGGTTATGCGTATGAACACGTTTAGGTCCTCTGAAAGCAAGCGAGTGTTTTTGCAGCTAAATTTCTTCCAATAAATACATGCAGTGGAAACAAAGGATGTTTCAAGTGAGGAATTAAAAAGGAATTCTTTCAGTTTAGATGTTGTGTCCTTAAGCATCATATATCAGATACTAGAATTATATTGTTCTATATATGCCTGTTCTATTTTTAAAGTTGTTTGGGTGAGGGATCATTTCTAAGGAATTAATTGCAGCCCCTGGATATCTCAGGACGCTTTTTTTAGCCTAATGTAGGTAGCCATCCTCTAATCTAGACATTAGTGTTAATCAACCAACAAAGGAACTTTTCCCCTCTGATTCCCAAAATTGCAGACCTTTCTCCTACATTAAATCAGAAGAGATTCTAGTTAAAAATGCAGATATTGCCATGACTGAAAACTCAAGATTTTTGTTCCATGATTTGGGTAGATATTGTGCGTAACCCTGTAGTTCCAAATCTTTGTTTTTAAGAGAGCAATTCTGTACATTCGTATGAATTTTCCTAGTTTGATTTGTGAATATGCAGGAAGGGAGGGAGGGAGGGAGGGAGGGAGGGAGGGAGGAAGGAAGGAAGGAAGGAAGGAAGGAAGGAAGGAAGGAAGGAAGGAAGGAAGGGGAAAAAGAAGAAGGAAGGAGGGAGGGTTGAAAAAGGAAAGGGAAGGAAGGAAAGAGGGAGGAAAAAAGACGAGGGAAAGCAGGAGGGTTGAAGAAAGAAAGGAAAGGAAAGGAGGGAAGGAAGGGGAAAAGAAGAGGGAAGGAGGGATGGTTGAAAAAGGAAAAGAAATGAAAGGGAAGGAGGGAAGAAAAGAAGGAAGGAAGGAGGAAGGGAAAAAAGAAGAAGGAAGGCTGGAGGGTTGAAGAAGGAAAGGAAAGGAAAGGAAAGGAAAGGGAAAAGGGATGGAGGAAAAGGAAAGTAGGTTAGAAGAAACACTGGAAATATACAGTAATTAACCAAAGTTGCTTTCCACCTACATGCAAATGTGATGATTCCCACTTTTCTGAATAAAATAGTGTGCATTTTGGCATTTTCATGCATCTCCTTCCCTCCCCTCCAGTTGAAAACCATACACCCCAGACAGCGCATGCTCTTTCTCTGTGGCTTATTAAATAAAAGAAAGGATCACCTTCAACTATATTAATGATGGACTAGTGGATGAAGGATGCCTGCAAAAATTCGCAACATCTGTTTGCTCCAGTCTCTCCCTAGCATGCTGCACCTATTTCTCATGCTTAATGATGCTCATCCACTCTGCAAGTTTTACGAACAAATGTGTGTTTAGCCACATTCATCATTCTGAATGAGTGTTCTTGATGAAGCATCCACTGGCCTGTTTCGCTCTTTCTGCTACACTTTAACAAATGACAACGGGGCTACTTATTTTTCATTTTGTTCAAAAAAAGAAGAAGAAGAAGAAGGCCAAGTGAAAGATAGGCCCAGCATTTATTTAAAAAAAAGAAAAAGAAAAACTTATGTTGTAACTTTAGGGGGGTGAGCGAGAAACAGAAAGAAAGAAAGAAAATGCTACCTAGCACTTTAACTGCATAGATTCAGCCCTATGAATCTAACTTAAGAAATATTTAAAGATTTCTTCCTGGATGTGATGACTGGGCACGTGGCAATACAGTCAAATAAGCAATAGGACTCCCTTTATTATATCCAAGTTTGCCACCAATGTCCAGGTTACCTTCGGCTGGAGAAAATCTCTCCCAGTAACAGCCTTTGACTGTAGAAAATTCAGTCCAAAACAAGGGACACACAAACTGTAACTTAAAATTCAAACAAACCAAGCTGAAGTAATTAGCTTGACAGGGCAGGAGAAGGAATTTCAGACTTGAAAGCATGGCAAAACTCACACAGTTGGGAAGACGCCAGGAACCCAGCTATGCCACAATGATACAAGATAACTTCACATTTGCTCCCAACATCTCGCTATGCATAGCTTCCTCTTTTATACACTGTGTTCCCAGGTGCACCTAATGAAGGGAATCAGGGCCCTTTCCTCCCCCTAAGCCCTGCCACTCACATTGCTCCCTTCTCCATTCCTCCCTGCATGCCCTAGGATGAAGAGGGAGTAGGCCTGGGTCTTCCTCTGAATTCCCTCTCCCTTGCTCTACCTCTCCCCTGCTCTGCCCAGCTGGACTTTGCCCTTCCCCAGTTTCTTCCACAGCCAAGGAAGCCATACTCCCACTCCCTGTCAGCTGTTCAGCTTGCCCTCCAAGTCACACTCTGACAGGGGCATGACACTGGATATTTAGATTTCTCAAGATATGAAAGCCTCCTAAAATCCATATGGGTCGATATAAAAGGAAAAATGAATGAAATTTCCATAGATGTGTACCAGTGGTAGGATTCCAAATTGCATACTATCAGTTCTGTACACACTCAAAGATCACTTCACGCACACGCACAGAACTCAAAGATCGCCCTCAGTGAGGTGAGTTGGGTTTTTTTTTAGCTCAGCTGAGGCAATCTGCTCTGTCATGAAAATCAATGGAATATAGGATGGAAAAGGGCAGGGGCAGGTGGGCGGGGACAACCAAGCGGAAGAAATAGATGAACTTTTTGCTAACCAGTTAGCAAATATATGTAGGAGACATACCACAGTAACAGTGGGAGGGATTTAATAACCTACCCCGACATCAACTGGAAGACAAACTCTGCATCAAGTAGCAGGTTCCTGACCAACCTAGATCAATCAGAATAGAGCTGGAAGGGACCTTGGAGGTCTTCTAGTCCAACCCCTGCTCAAGCAGGAGACCCTAGCTGACAACTTTGTCATCCAAAAGGTAGAGGAGGGAACTAGAGGGAAGTTATATTGGATCAAATTCTTATTAAAAGAGAAGAAGTAATAGAGCCACATTCCTGCTAAAGTTTCAAGAATCTGGGAGAGAATGAGCATGTTATGTTGGAATTTAATATAATGCAAACACAAGAAATAGAACATAATCAAACCAGTTCTTAGATGCTTCGACTTCAAAAGATACCCTTCCTATATGTTTAATATATTTAATAAGCTTCTTTGACACAGACTGGATTAAAGCAAATCAATGAATAGATTTTGAAATAGATCCAAGGTATGTATTTAGTATGTATTTGTTTGCTTGATTCACCCATAAAAGCAAAGTTTTGGTCCTTCTGCTTTTGTGCTGTTAAGCAGCACAAAAGGAGTTAGACAGCATACTAAAAAGCAGAGTGCCTGTTTCCAGTGAAGCCTTTTGCACGGTTTAAGAATTCTGTTATTATATTCCAGAATAAATGTAATTTCACTGTTACAGTAGTCTGTTCTAATTCTGCTTTTAATTACTTTGCTGGGTCTTTTATCCTTCCACGGGGGCAAATTTTTGTTCATGGAAAATGAACTAATTAACAATAACTTTGCATTTATTCACACTTTAAAGCCTTTGAAGTACATCATGTATATTATCATAGTGATTATATTACGTTTTGCTTGTATGGTCGGCCATCACAGTATTGCAGAATCAGAAGCGACAGAACATGCCTAAGGCATAACTGATTAGCTGAGATCCTATATCAGCCTCATTGTCTCAGTTATTTTGCAAAAATAACAACAACAACAACCCTGAAATGTTTCCGTGGAACAAAACAACTAGGGTCTATTGAGTAATGTCTTCTTCTTCATGTCAAAATAGGAAATAAAAATAGGGTTTTGTTTTGTCCCAAAGTTGCTTTTTTCAAGAGACAAGTGGACTTTCTGGTTTTTCTTTGAAGACATTTCGCTTCTCATCCAAGAAGCTTCTTCGGTTTTCAGTTCAGTTCTTCTTCAGAAGAAAAATCACCTTTGGGACAACCATGGTCTGGAGGACTGATATTCTACACAGACAGGGTTTGATTTTGTTTTGATATATATGCAGCTTTTCTTTTGCCCTTTTCCCATCTCCATAGTGAGCCTCAGTGGCTCAGTGGTTAGAGTGCAGCACTGCAAGCTACTTCTGCTGCAGCCAGCTGCCTGCAATTTGGCGGATCAAATCCCACCAGACTCAAGGTTGACTCAGCCTTCCATGTAGGTAAATATCCGAGGATCCAGATTGTTGGGGGCAATAGGCTGACTCTGTAAACCACTTAGAGAGGGCTTTAAAGCATTATAAAGTGGTATATAAGTCTAAGTGCTATTGCTGTGGCTATCTGCCTTGGAATTTCTAGACAATTGGGATAGAAATATTTCTTAAAAGATAAGACACAAGGTAAAACATAGTTCCCTTCCTGCTTTTAGTAGAACAGAGTAGAGTAGAGTAGAATAGAATAGAATAGAATAGAATAGAATAGAATAGAAGCTGGAAGGTACCTTGGAGGTTTCTAGTTCATTCCCTGCTCAAGCAGGAGAACCTATATACTATCTCAGACATGTGGCTGTCTAGACTCTTTTTAAAAACCTCCAGTTATGGAGCACCCACAATTTCTGAAAGCAACTTCTGTTCCACTAGTTAATTGTCCTCACTGTTATGAAATTTCTCCTTAATTCCAGGTTGCTTCTCTCCTTCATTAGTTTCCAACCATCGTTTTGCCTTCTCATGCTTTGGCAAAATAAGTTGACTTTGTTATGAACTAATAAAGGCGTTTAATAAAGTTTTAACAACATTAAGTAAAAATCAGGGTTCTAATCCTGCACTTCTGATTGGCCGATAATAGTGACATCGGATTGGTCCTTTCTGGGAAATCTGATTGGCTGTTAACGGGCCAACTCTCATTGGTTCAAGGGTTTAACACTTCCATGTTTCTCATTGGCTAACAGGACAGCAGCCAACCCTACAAAAGGGCTGCTGCTGCCCTAGGTGATTGCTCTGTTCAGTATGCGTAATAAAGAGTTGAAGTTCACTGTTCACTGCCTCGTCTCCGTTCCTTGCACCCATGCGTAGAACGTAACAGACTTCCTTCTTCTTTGGAGCAGCCCCTCAAACAGTAGAATACTGCTGGCATGTCACCCCTAAGTATTCTTTTCTTTAGACTAGCCAGACCCAATTCCTGCAACCATTGCCATGGGACAACTCACCACAGGAGAATTTATCAATTCAATTTAATTATCTACAATCAATAAACAAAAGAATATATATTTCGATTTTTGCCATTCACTATTTCACTTGGTTCCCCCCTTTTCTAACCTTTATTTAATCATTCTCTTTTGCTCTTTCTTCGATGGTGTTTAATTATTGTTAAATCATTAAATGTAACTGTTGAATTGTCCTGGCTGGGAGCTAATTGTCCCACAAATTGTTTTGTGGCGAGCTGGCTGAGATGATTTGGCTGTGATGGGGTGTCCCTTGCCATTCCTCAGCTTCGTTTGTCTTGCTAGAATAGAAATAACGCAGCATATATATATATTTTTCTGAAATGGCTGGTGCATATTTACTGGTCCTGAAACTGGCAGGGCCTAATCTGTTGGTTGAGAATGTTAAAACAGCTGGAAAAACAAAGATGTACATATTTCAGACCTCAAATGAAGCCTCAGTATGGTAGAACAAATTCAATCAAGTTTCAAATCGGCAACTGTTTCCAGCAAATGTTGCTCATGGCGAAAGAGACAGATAACTTACATTTTGGGAATGTATGCTAGGAATTACCCCAAACAGATGCAAATGTGCTCATATTCAAGGATTCTTTGGCATGCCACAACATAGGGCATTTCATTCTATTTAAAGCACAGCCACACAAAGACTTAAAAAGCAACTTCTGTAAACTGAAATGATTTTACCAATAACAGTAGAACATTTATTGGGGGTGGAATGGGAGAATTGTCAGTGGGTTTGTAGTTTAAAAAAAGCATTAAAAGGATAGAAACGCTGGACTTTACAATGTTCAGATTTCTCTGGTTCAGATTCCTCATATCTTGAGGTCTTGAAGAAATATAACCAAAAGGATAACCATTCATTTGAAATGGTGTCGGATTTCCTGGCTATGCAGATTTGGATTTGAAGACCTCCAAGGTCCAACCTCTGTTATTCTATTCTATTCTATTCTATTCTATTCTATTCTATTCTATTCTATTCTATTCTATTCTATTCTATTCCAAATAGGTTTCTTGCAGCCGTGCCAAGAAATGCAGGCTGCATCCTTGCTAAATGAGAATTTGCCATTATACTAAAATATTTGTATTATCAATAAAAAAAAGTGAATAGTAGCAAAAATATAAATTATCATTTAAAAAAAAAAAGAATTCCAGCAATTCTCATACTTCAGGACATAATTCAAGCCACTGTAGAATTTTTTTTTAAGGAAATCAATTTACATTTTTTAGCTGAAAATGCATTTTGTTTTCAGTTAAACCGATTTGTATTGCAAAACAAAAGAAAGGAGTTATGCAAAAAATAAACTCATGGGATCATTACTGAAACATAAAATGTAATTTTCCACTCAAATTGTGAATTGCATTTACAAGAATGGGTTTTCAAATATGGCCCCAAATCACATTATCCATACAAAAGAAAAGAAATTACCACATTTTAAAAACCCCATTTTAAAATATTGGGCTTTTCTAACTCTTATAAACATCCTTTATTTGGGGTGAGGGGGTAGACTAATAGGAAAAAGATATCCTCACTGTTGAGAAACTGCTCTGTGCTAAATACATAGCTGGTTTCCTCAGAATTTTGATCTTCACTTTTGCAACACATTTCACCCAATTTAAGGAGAAGGTATTTCGGTAACTGAAATGATTAAATTTGCCAATCAATTTTCTTTGTAAAATTTCATTATGAAATTAATGAAAGCAGTTTTGTAAGAGTTCAGAAGTATACCTCCCATTAATTTCACCAAAGCTTGGAACATAGTGTAATAGGATGGAAGGTCTTCCAGAATGGGGTAGAGTCTCCTGCTGCAACAGAAGACTCCAAACCATTTTGCTCTGACCCAAGCCTTGTTCAAATCAAACAAACACAAAGTATGTATAAAAGCAAACTTTTTTTTAATGCTGTGCTGTGAATTCTGTGCATTCACAGCCAAGAGTCATTCAAAACTAATTGTCCCAGTTAAGAGCAAGCTCTTTCAAGGTTGCAAAAGGCTGCCAAGAACAAAAGACTAATTACAGATAAATATCCAAAGCCAGAAGTTTCCAAAAACAAACCAGAGCAAGCAGGGCTTCAACAAGGACACTGGGTAGAAAGAACTTCTTTGCTTCCTGCGAAGAAGCCAACCCCGAAGGCTGTTTTTAACAAACCTGTGCTGACTGCTAGTTATTACTTTATTTGTTTCTAGATGTTGGCAGATCTGTTTTTTTTATTATCTTTTCCAGTATCTTCCCGGGTATTGATGTTAGGCTGATTGATCTATAGTTTCCTGGGTCTGTTTTTTTTCCCTTTTTTGAAGATGGGAACCACATCAGCTCTTTTCCAGTCCTCTGGTAGATCCCCGGTGCTCCAAGACTTTGAAAGATATGGTGCAATGGTTCTGAGATGACCTCTGCCAGCTCCTTTAAAACTCTGGGATGTAATCCATCAGGCCCCAGTGATTTGTTTTCATCAAGATCAGACAGGTGTTCTCTTACTATTTTTTTGCTTATTTTAACTTTTATCTCTGGTCTGTCTTTTACAGTTATGTTTTTTTTATAGTTTCTTTTTGTGTGAAGACAGATGCAAAGAATGAGTTAAGCAGTTCTGCTTTCTCTCTGTTGCCTGTTACTTCCTTGCCATCTTCTCTCTTTAGTGGGCTGACTGTTTCCTTGATTTTTTTCTTGTTATTGATATGTTGGAAGAAACTTTTTTTATTATCTTTGACTTTTGTTGCAAGTCTTTGTTCGTTCTGAGCCTTTGCTATCCTGACTTCGTCTTTGCAGATTCTGGCTATCTGCTGATATTCTGCCTAAGTTTTATGTCCTTCTTTCCATTTTTTGTACTTGTCCTTTTTTTCCTTTCAATTTGCCAAAGAGATCTTTGTGCAGCCATGCTGGTTTCTTCTTGGATTTCTTGTTTTTCTTTCTCAGTGGTATTGTGCTGGTCTGGGCTTCTATGATCATACTTTTTAGAGTTTCCCAAGATTCTTGAGTTGTTTTCCCCTTTAGGATTTTCATCCATGGAATCTTACCCACGCTTTCTCTGAGTTTATTGAAATCAGCTCTTTTAAAATCCAACACTCTGGTGTCATTATGTTCTGTTGCTTGTGTTTGTGTTATGTTGAATTCTAGTGTGACATGGTCACTCTTATCCAAGGTTCCTGTTAGATCTACGGTGGATCGGTTCGACAGAGACGCGAGACCATTCAAGTGATTTCAGCTCTTTATTATGAATAGAGAATAGTCTGGGAATACGAGCAACGGCAGCCCTTCATATAGGGCTGGCTCACGGCTCGGCAGCCAATGGCAGCACTTTGAATCTCCCGCAATCGGCACAGCCAATCGCGGTAGATTCCCAGTGCTCCAATCATGGCCGAGCCTTCGACCAATCAGGTTCCCGCCTGTCCGGACCAATCGGTTGCGAGGGTTTCGGAGTATGCTAATATTGTTCACCCCTCCCCTCTTGGTTCCATCCGTCGGTGCGTAGTGATGTAGTCACGTAGGTAGGCGGGGCTTTGCACCTGCCTACTTGACCTGCGCGGTTTAGTTCTGTTGTGGTCGTTGACCAGTTCAGATGCCTTCTCTGTCGCTCCGGTTCCTTGGGATGGAACCGCCTGGAACGTTGAGCTGGGCCTTTCTTGGTAGCTCCCTCCAGGTCTACCGGGGGTGGTTGAGCTTCCGCTTCTGCTCCTGTCAGGTTTGTCCTGGCCGGGTGAGCTGGTTTGGCTGCTCCTTCCAGGTGAAGATTCCGGCGTTTCGTGTTCCATTGGTCCTGCATCTACAGGTGAGTAGCATTGGTTTATTGTTTTATCTATTCTAGGTGGGGGGTGTTCTGCTTGCATTAGTTGGTTCCCTTCGGTTCTTTCTCTATCGCTTGCCGATTCCCCCCCTCCCCTTCTAGTTTCTTGTTCGGGTGTCTGGCTGATGGTGATGGCTATTCTTGACCTAAGTTGGTTTATGTGCCGTTTCCAGTTTTTCCCGTCGCTTGTTTCCAGTCAGTATGATAGGGGCCCGGTTATCTGGGTGATTGTTGCTGGCACCCAGAGTGGTTCCCCTGTGAGGTTTTTGGCGTATACTAGGTCCCCTATGTTAAATTTTCTGTGTTTTCTGGAGGAGCCTGGGGGTTTGTCTGGGTTATATGTTGGGTGCATTCTGTCTAGTGTTGAGCGTAGTTTCCTGCACATCATTAGTTCCGCCGGGCTTTTATTTGTGGTTGCGCTAGGTATAATGTGTTGAATGAGGAGCATTTTATTGATTTTGTCCTGTATATTGGTTGTTTCTATTTTTTGGATGGCTTTCTTGGTGTATTGGACCATGCGTTCCACCTGCCCATTCGCCGCCGGGTTTGCCGGTGCGGTTAATGCATGGCGTATCCCTTGGCCTGCCAGAAATTGTTCAAATGCTTGTGCGGTGAACTGGGGGGCGTTGTCCGACACTATTACGTCTGGCAGGCCGTGTGTAGCAAAAGTTTACTCAGTTTCCTTATCACCGCCTCCGTTATGGTTGACTTCATGGTGCTTACCTCCAACCAGTTGGAGTAAGCATCTACTGTGATAAGGGACATATGTCCCTTGGTTGGCCCCGCGAAGTATATATGAATCCTAGACCACGGACCTCTTGGTTTTTCCCATTCTTGGGTTGGGGCGGCGGGAGGATTGGATCTGGATTCTTGGCATTGTTTACATTTGGCAACCCAGGTTTCGATCTGTTTATCCATTCCTGACTACCATGCATAGCTTCTGGCCAGGCTTTTCATCTTAACCATCCCCGGGTGCCCCTCATGCAACATTCCCAATGCCTTTTCCTGTAATTTTTCCGGAATTACCACTCTGTCCCCCCACAGTATGCAGCCCTTTTCAGTTTGTCTATTCCAGAAGGGTCTGAATAGTTTGTCTATGTCCTCTTCCGGCCACCCTTTTCCCACCCAGCTCAAGACTCGCGCCAGCCATTTGTCTTTATTTGTTTCTCTGGCAATGTCTGGCGCGGTCACGAGTGGGTTGGATATTGTCTCTATTTGGAGTACCTCTGTTGTGGGTGCCAGGTTGTCTTCCCGGTCCGGTCGGGTTGACCGCTCAGGGCGTCTGCATAGGCGATGTCCTTGCCTGGGTCAGTGTATCAGCTGGTAATTGTATGCTGCTAGGAATTCGGACCACCTTGTCATTCTTGGCAATAGAATGTTTGGTGTGGCCCTGTTACCCGCCAGGATTCCTAGCAGCGGCTTGTGGTCTGTGATGATTGTAAAAGTCCTACCGTAAAGGTATTTGTGAAATTTCTTGACGCCGGTGACGACTGCTAGGGCCTCTTTGTCGAGCTGGCTGTAGTTCCACTCTGGTTTTGAAAGTGTCCTTGACGAGAAAGCGATGAGTGCTTCCCTCCTGTCTGGTAGCTGGTGGCTGAGGATGGCGCCGATCCCAAATGGCGACGCATCGCAAGTTACCGTCAATGGCAGGGTCTCGCTGTACTGGATTAGTACCGCGTCGAATGTTAGCAGGTTCTTTGTGTTGTTGAAGGCGCTCTCCTCCCGTGCTCCCCAGGTCTAGGTGGCTGTTTTATCTAACAGCCTATGCAGCGGTTCTGCCACGGTCGCCTTTTGAGGTAGGAAAACATTGTAAAAGTTTAACAGTCCCAAGAAAGCCTGTAATTCTGTTTTGTTCTTTGGTCACGGTGCTTCCCTTATGGCTCTCAGTTTCTTTTCTGTGGGGTGAATCCCTTGTTTGTCTAGGAGGTACCCCAGAAATTCGACCCTTTTGGCCCGTAGCTGGCACTTCCCTTTCTTGACTTTAAGTCCCGAGTCTCTGAATTTCTGCAGTACCTCCCTCAACCTGGCTTCTAGTTGTTTCTCATTTTTCGCGGCCACCAAGACATCATCGAAGTAGGGCACAACCCCTTCTATTCCCTGGAGGAGTCTTTCCATAAGGCTTTGGAAGACCCCAGGTGCCACACTGACTCCAAATTGAAGCCGGTTGCAGCGGAAAGCCCCTCGGTGCGTTACGATGGTTTGGGCTTCTGCTGTTGTGGCGTCGACCGGCAGTTGCTGGTAGGCTTTTGCCAGGTCGAGCTTTGCAAAGATCCGGCCTCCCCCCAGTGAGTGCAGAAGATGCTGGACTACTGGGATGGGGTATGCACTTTGTTGGAGCACGTGGTTTAGGGTGGCCTTGTAGTCACCACACATTCTCATTGACCCATCTGGCTTGATGGGGGTAACAATTGGGGTCTCCCACTGGGCATGATCGATCGGTTCCAACACCCCTTGCGTGATGAGCTTGTCAAGCTGCTCATCAATCTTAGCTTGAGTGCAAATGGCACTCGCCTGGGCTTAAGGCGGATTGGCACGATACTCGGGTCTATGTTAAATGAGATAGGGGACCCCCAGTACTTGCCTAGGCTGTCATTGAAGACTTCTCAGAAGTCCTTCATGAGCGCCACTTCCCAGTCTGCCTCTCCGATGTGGTGTATGCCGATTACTTCGATGCCCAGGGGTGCGAACCACTGCAGTCCCAACAGGCTCAGGCAATCTCGGTCGATGATCGTCAGGGGTAGTACTTCTGTGTGGCCCTAGAAGGTGACCTTAAAATGGCCCCTGTCGGCTACAGGGATTCGGTTTCCCTGATAGTCCTTGAGGGTCAGTGTTTGGTCCTCCAGTTCATGGCGGCGGATGGTGGGAACCAGGTGCTTGAGTGTGCACCAGGAGACCATTGAGAGGTAGGACCCGGAGTCCACCTCCATTTCGCATGGTTGGCCTTCTATTCCCACCGTCACATATACTTTCCTGGCATCGCTTGTGGAGGAGTGGCCGATGACGATGGTTTGGTATGTCTCCTCCCTTTGTCTTGTCTCCTGGAGTCGCCTGTTCTGACCTTCTCGGCTCCATCGATTCTCCATCTGGCGATTGCAGTTTCTGGTGGGGGTGCTCTCTCTCCGTCGAGGGCTGCCTTCTCGTCGTCGCGGGCTGTCGTGTCTTTTGTTCCGGCATACCTTGGCGATGTGCCCCCGTTTCTCGCAATGCCGGCAAATGGCATCGAGAAAATGGCAGTCTGCCCAGGGGTGATCACTGCTGCAGCTGGCACACTGGAACCTTGACTTATGACCTCGTGGCCCCCGTGGTTCCCGCACTGATTGGAGGTGGTGGATTTCCTTCTCCTCGTCCTTGGTTTCCGAGAAGGAGTCGATGTCGCCGTGGTGCGTGGTTGTGTCTTGATGGTCAGTTTCTGGTCTCTTCTGGGGGTTTGATGTTGTTTCTCCAGCCGTCGGTCATGGCATGATGCTCGATTGCCGCATCCAAGCCACTGATTTCTTGGCCGCCTCAGCTGCTGCGGCCTCGATGAGGGCATCGGCGAGGGGGATGTTTCCCTTGGCCATGATGTGGCTCTGGAGGACGGGGTCTCGGAGTCCTAGGACAACACGGTCTCGCAGTGCCTCGTCCAGGTTAGCGAACTCGCACAGACCACCCAGGTCTCGTAGTGCTGCTATGAAGTCGCCAAGCCGCTCGCCCTCACGTTGATCCCGCCTGTATAACTCGTGCTGCCGGATAAGGATGGACACGACAGGGGTGTAGTTGTTCTGCAGCAGGGGCTCGAGATTGCCCCACTCCATCTTCTTGACGTCTTCTGGTTTGGCCAGGGCTTTGGCCATTTTAAACACTGCGGGCCCGCAGTATGTGAGAAACACGGCTCATTTCTTGTGGCCATTGGTATCTTTAAGATTGCTACTCTCGAAGAACATCTGGAACCTATCAGTATAGGATTCCCAGTCCTCGGTAACAGGGTTGAAGGGAGTGGGTGGTGAGATGATTCCGGCCATTCTGCGTGCTGCTGCGTGCTGCCTCGCCACGTGCTGGATGGTTTCCTTGTCTCACGATCCCACCCTCGTCGCCAGTGTTAGATCTGCGGTGGATCGGTTCGACAGAGACGTGAAACCATTCAAGTGATTTCAGCTCTTTATTATGAATAGAGAATAGTCTGGGAATGCGAGCCGCGGCAGCCCTTCATATAGGGCTGGCTCGCAGCTCGGCGGCCAATGGCAGCACTTTGAATCTCCTGCGATCGGCACAGCCAATTGCGGTAGATTCCCAGTGCTCCAATCACGGCCGAGCCTTCGACCAATCAGGTTCCCACCTGTCTGGACCAATCGGTTGCGAGGGTTTCGGAGTATGCTAATATCATACAGTTCCTGCAGTTTCAACTCCCTCTATCACTTCTCTGTTTGTAAGAATTAAGTCTAGTATGGCTGACCCTCTAGTTTCACCCTCTACCTTTTGGACAACAAAGTTGTCAACTAGGTTGGTTAGGAACTTATTTGATTTTTCACTTGGTGCAGAATTAGTTTTCCAATTGATATCAGGATAATTGAAGTCTCCCATTACTATTGTTGTGTGTTTCCTGCATATGTTTGTTAGTTGGCTGGCAAAAAGGACATCTATTTTTTTCTGCTTGATTGGGTGGCCTATAATATACACCTATGGCCATGTCATTCTTTTTTTCTTTTATATTGACCCCTATGCATTCTAGGAGGTTTTAATTTTGGTTTTATGCATTTCTGTAGTAATATAGTCGTCCTTTACATACAATGCAACTCCACCTCCTCTTTTATGGGGTCTGTTTTTTTTAAATAGTTTGTATCCTTCTACCAGTATGTTCCAGTCATGGATTTCATCCCACCAAGTTTCTGTTATTCCAACTATATCATATTTACCTTCATGTATTCATAGTTCGAGTTCACCCTGTTTGTTCCCCAGACTTTGTGCATTTGTACATAGGCACTTGAGATCTTTATGTCTGACACTGTGTTTACTGTCTACATAACCTGTGTTGTGCCTGCCTGCTCCTACTTTCTTGCCAACTGTCCGTACCTGCTGCCAGCAAACCACAACACTATGGCTGTGCAATCTCTTCTTAAAAACTTTGAGTGATGGAGCACTCCCCACTTCTGGAGGTAAACTGTTCCACTGATTAATTGTTCTCATTGACCGGAAATTTCTCCTTATTTCTAGGTTGGGTCTCTTTTTAATGCCCTAAGATGCTTTGGAAAACAGGTTGAATCTGTCTTCTTCATGAAAGCCCCTCAAGTATAGGAAGACTGCTATGACATCACCCCTAATCTTTCTCTTTGTTTGACTAGACATACCCAGTTCTCTCAACCATTCATTGTATGATTTATGTCAATGATTTTATTACTGATCTCATTTCCCAATAATTGTACTCAGGTTTTTGGTAGCATCTAGACCCATGATGGTCTATGGCACACATGCCACAGGTGGCACACAGGCCATTTGTGTGGACACGCGAGCCCCAGGCAAACTTACCTCACTGTGCATGTGCGCACCTCCCCACTGATTTTCGGCCCATTTGAGGCCTTTTTTGGCCTGCCAAAAACTTGAGGGAAGCCTCTGCAGTCTTTGTAGGCCAAAAAATAGGCCCATTTTGTCACTTCCGGTATTTCCAGAAATATAGGAAGTGATGAAATGAGTCTATTTTTCGTCCTGCAAAGGCTGCAGAGGCTCCCCTCAAGCCTCTGGCAGGCCGAAAAAGGCCCCAAAAAATCAACTGGGAGGCACAGTGCAGGTAAGGGGGGGGGGGTTGTGTGTGCATGCGCAGGAGGCATGGGGGGGCGCAGGCATTGCTTTCTGGGTGCTGGAACATGAGCATGAGCATGCAAGTGCAAGCACAATTTTTGGCACAGGAGCCCAAAAAGGTTAGCCATCATTGATCTAGACTATCTTGGATGGTCTTGAAAAAGCTAAGTAGCCTCAGATTAATATTTAATTAAATGTGATGAGATACAGAAGAATTATGCACCAAGACAAATTCCTTGTGTGTCTAATCACACTTGGCCAACAAAGAATTCATTCATTCATTTAGAGGTGTGGTCATTTGGTCTGCTAACTAGACTGGGAAATGTTTAAAGAAATCCCAGAGAAAAAGAACTGACAAAAATTCCAAACTTTTCACTCTGGAAGGTTCCCTGATGGATAGCTTAAAACATGAGGTATATTTAATGAAACTCATAAAAGGAGGACAATTCTAAATTATACTAGTGATGAAAAACCACTAAATTACACTATAAACCACGCTAACTGCAACAGGCTTACGTTCCTGTCCATCTGTTTTAGGATGAGTTTTATTATTCTTACCCGTACAAGCCAGCATATGTAGCACAAAGCAGTTGAACTTCATTATTATCGAGGGAGAAATGCAGGAGTAGATTTCTTGAGATAATATAGAACATTGCCAACTTAATTGGAGAAAAATGGATATTTCTCTTCTACCTAAAAGGGGGGGATGTGGTTTTAGGAGCAGTATAGCTTGCTCTCAGGGATGGAAGTTAAGAAGGCCATTTAGTACCAAGGGGGCGTTACATTTAGACACCTGACAAGAAGAAAAGCACAAGGATGGAACAATTGGATCGGCTATGGGTTCTTCATCTCTGCAAGTTTTTAAGAAGAGGATGGATGGTTTAACTGGCTTCTCTCACAACCATCCATCTTCTTCTTCTTAAAAACTTGCAGAGATGAAGAACCCACAACCTATATTCACAGCACAGAGGGCTATGAAAATATTTACAGACCCCTCACATCCTGGACATAAATTGTTTCAACTTCTCCCCTCAAAATGACACTATAGAGCATGGCACACCAGAACAACTAGACACAACGACCCTTTTTTCCCTCCATGCCATCCCTATGCTAAACAACTAATTCCCACAACACTGTCAAACTATTTAGTAAGGCTGTATTACAATTATTATTCTCAGCCTTCCTATTACCTAGCACCTTTTCTACTTATGACTATATTCTTGTTGCTTGTATCTTACAATTTATATTGTTTTATTTAGTTTCCTAGTACAATTTTGATTATTTATTTACTATCCTAGTGTTGTATCTTATGATTTATGATGAATGTATTTTTATGATGATTATGATCATGAATTATCACTTACATCTCTTATGTACACTGAGAGTTTATGCACCAAAGACAAATTCCTTGTGTGTCCAATCACACTTGGCCAATAAAGAATTTCTATCCTATCCTATCCTATCCTATCCTATCCTATCCTATCCTATCCTATCCTATCCTATCCTATCCCTTTATAAAGCAGTTACTTGGCAGCCTGAAAATATGTGGACTTCAGCTCCCACCAAGTCATCAACAAGGTAGCAACAAATCACAGTTCCAGACCAACTCATGGATATTAGCCATAACCGTATCATAGGAACATGTCCACAGTTACACTTCATGCTCAACCCAAATCCAAATGGGCTTGGAATTTTTTGCAATTACTCTAAGGTAAAATAGGTCTCAATTGAAATCGGAAGCTAAAGCTTTAGATTTCTTTTTCGTGAACATGCCAGGTTCATTCACATCACTATAAGCAATCATTTGTTGTTATGTTTAAATCAATCAGCCTTGCATTGATTAAGGGAGAGAATGTTATCGATTGGAGAACAAGGGATCTTATCTCTCTCTGTTTCCTTTCTTCTGCCCAGCAAATGACATCTAAATGTATTTTAAAGAGTTCTGGTGCAAGAAAACGAGCTGGAAATCCAAATACGCATGATTTTAAAATTGTAGAACATTTAAAAATATTGGGAGAAAATTATTCTGTTATCGAGCAAAGAACTGAACCTGGCAGGAGTACTGTCTTCCTTTTTAAAAAATATTGCAAGATCTATTTCAGTTAAAACATATTTAAAAAGCAATTATGCTGACAGTTTGGAAAATATAACTATATAATACGTTAATGTTTGCAGCAGGTTAGTTCACTTCAGTCCCACTGATTTTGATGAAACTTCATGAAATCAGTGACTATGGGGCTCGTGGGACTGAGTCAGTGATATTTGGATTACTTTACACAGTGGAGCTATGATAGCAACAGCAATAGCACTTAGACGTATTTACTGCTTTACAGTGTTTTACAGCCCTCTCTAAGCGGTTTACAGTCAGCTTCCTGCACCCCCCCAAAAATATCTGGGTCCTCTTTTTACCAACCTCAGAAGGATGGAAAGCTGAGTCAACCCTGAGCTTGGTGAGATTCGAACTGCAGAACTACAGTCAGCCGGCAGTCAGCAGAAGTAGCCTGCAGTACTGCACTCTGACCACTGCGCCACCATGGCTCATAAAGAATTTATTCCATTCTATTCTTTAAAAAAAATGATTGAAAATATTGGAAAAGCTCTTCTGAGGACCCAACTTTTCTGTCTGCAAATTTGACAGGGAATTTGTACCCAACTCTGGGATAATCCTGAGTCCTAGATAGAAGGTAGAAAGCCTTCCACCATTTGGTGCTTCTAAATCAATTCTTAGACCACATATTTAGTTGGTTCATCATTTTTGTGCATTCATTCTGTAGTCTCAATTACAATTGTGTTACATAACAACTCATATTGTCAATCCAAACTTATATATCCTAATATCACTAAAAAAAAGAAGTTTTTGACTATATTTTTAATCATTCATGCTTTATGAGCTAACAATACTTTAAACCAGTTTACTCTATAACAAATCATATAATCATATCAAATCAATCCTAAAAAACCCTTTATAAATATAATGTCAAATAACAAAATAATAGCAAAATAAAGATATTCCTTACTGTCTAGCATTATAAATATTCTATTATCGTATTTTATCATCTAGCCATTGATAAAAAAAAGATCCCAAATTTCATAAAATTGTTTATCCTCTTGCTCTCTAATTTCAAATGTCAATCTACTCATCTCAGCACATTCCAATATTTTCTTAATAATTTTTTCCTGTAATGGTATTTTCTCATTCTTCCAATTTTTAGTTAAGTATCTGGGGATATATTTGACAGCAAGATGTAGCACATTAAAAGAGAATAATTATATTAAACTCAAACAACAGATAGCTACAGATTTGAAGAAGTGGAAAAACTTGCAATTGTCATTAGTAGGGAGAATTTCAACAATCAAGATGAATATTCTACCTAGAATTTTATTTTTGTTCCAAACAATACCAATTAGGCTTGGAAAAGACTATTTTGAAGATTTAAATAAAATCATGTTGAAGTTTATATGGCAAGGTAAAAAAGCGAGAATAAAGCTAAAGCTTTTGCAAGACGCTAGAATTAGAGGAGGTTTTGGCCTGCCTAATTGGGAATTGTATTATCAAGCTGCAAATTTGATGTGGGTTAAAGAATGGATAACATAAGAAAGCATAGATTGTTGACATTAGAAGGGCATGATTTGCTGTTGGGCTGGCATGCTTTTTTATGGTATAAGGGAACTAAAACACAGGGTTATTTTAGAAGACATTATATGCGGGAGTCTTTGTGGTTAAACTGGGAGAAGATAAAAAGACAACGTTATTTGAAAATTCCAGTTTGGTTATCGACTATTGAAGCATTTTCCTATCCTATAATTTATAAGAAGGAACGAACAGTTAGATATGGGGAACTATTGGATGAAAAGGGTGAACTTAAAACGATCCAAAACTTAGAGGAACAAGGTATAAGGATGAATTGGTTTTCATATGCGCAAATACATTCAAGGTATGATGAAGATTTTAAGATGGAGGGATTCTATGATAAGCAGACTGATTTAGATAAGATCTTGATGGGTACTGATGAGAAGGTGATTAAAAAATTATATGGTTATTTACTGGGAATGAAATTAGAGGAAGAACAAGTCAAAGAATTTTGGATATGGGATTGATCTAGAGAAATGGCAGAAATTGTGGTCTCAAAATTATAAAATGACAATGTCAACGGCATATAAAGAAAACTTGTATGAGATGTTTTACAGGTGGCACTTTCCCCCCACAAGAATAGCAAGAATGTTTAAGAACAAATCTGAAAAATGCTGGAAATGTCATCAGATACCCGGCTCGTATTACCATATGTGGTGGACTTGTGAGGATGCTAGAAAATATTGGACTAAAATTCGCATGTGGTTGGAAAAAATGACAAAGAAACACATAGACTTGAAACCAGAGATCTTCTTATTGGGAATTTTACCTGATATATATTGTAAAGATTTGAAGTACCTGATTGTAAATGTATTAACAGCGGCTAGACCACATATTTAGAAGAGAGTTGCATTCCCCTTGGGCTGGTGCAAAACATCATGCAGAAGGACTGTGGCTGGATTTCTGAAGTCCAGGTTTTGTTTTTTGTAATTCCCACCACATACTATAAATTCTTTGCCCTGTAAGCTACTGTGAGGCATCATTAACACACAATACGATACAGATTCCAAGATAGTTAAAAATACTAAAATGCTAGATGTTATCAATTCTGCAGATGTGACTCAAAAGGATACATTAAAAAAAAAAATCCAAAATTCTAAATAAAAAAAATGATTCTAAAATGAAACATCTCTATTGGCTATCAGAAAGGGACAGATAAAAGTAAAGCAAAGTCCATTCTGTTTATAATAATCTAATGTGAATAATTATTATAAATTGAATGTATGTTCTATTACATTGCAAAGAGTTATATCACAATACGCTGAACAAACTACAGTTCTTATTGCTAAGCCTGATTAATTAAATACAAATACATTAATTTAATTAAATTTCCTCCAGTAGCCACACCTAATTTTTCCCAACTAATTTTACCTTGTAAGAGCTGTGTGACACAAGTAAGCCAATTATACCATTATAGGTGGTATGTTTTGACTTAGTGAAATAGAAGAACGAGGCCATTGCAATGGATCACTTATGCAGGCACCATATGTTGAAGTTTGAAGCATTCTCTGCGGAAGACCGAAAAAATGTTCCCGAATGAAAATTAAGGAAGCAAATTTTATAACTCTGATGGAAAAGAAGTTTATGAGCAAGAAATACATTATAAAGCTGGGCAAAGTCTATTGGTCAGCTAACTACTTCCTGACAGAACAAGGGTCAAAGGCTATGTTCTCTGTCTGGGCATCGGAGTGGTATTCAGCAGATGCTGACTGGTTCTGGAGAGCTGGTAGTGGAAATTTTGAGTAGTTCGGAAAACCGGCAAATCCCACCTCTGACTGGCCCAGCTCCCATCTATTCTCTGCCTCCCGAGTCCCAGCTCATCGGCTCGGTCTTCTTTTGTTGGCCTGCACAGGAGAACGGAGCTGGAAAGCAGGTTAGTGGGGTGGGGAAAGAATGGGATTTGGCAGTATCCTTCTCCTGCCACGCCCACCAAGCTATGCCCACAGAACTGGTAGTAAAAAAAAATTTGAATCCCACCACTGCCATGCATATCAGGGAAAGGAAGCAGAAGGAAATTATTGACTTACAAAACTTGTGACTTATGACTGAAAATTATGACCTTTGCAGCACTCCCCCATGGTCACGGGATCAAAATTCAGGTGCTTGGCAACTGTTTCGTATTTATGACCTTTGCAGCACTCCCCCATGGTCACGGGATCAAAATTCAGGTGCTTGGCAACTGCTTCGTATTTATGACCTTTGCTGTGTCCCAAGGTCATGCAATCCCCTTTTGAGACCTTCTGAAGAGCAAATGGGGAAGCCAGGTTCACTTAACAACCAGTTTAATAAGTCATCAATTGCAGTGATTGATTTAACAACTTTGGCAAGAAAGGTCGCACAGTGGGGCAAAACTCGCTTAACAGCTGTCTCGCTGAACGACAGAAATGTGGGGCTCCACTGTGATCATGTCGAGGACTACGCATATACCAGACTAAGAATCTCTGAGGCAAAGGATAGGCAGAGTCACACACAGAGAACAGATAAAGGACTCTCCACCTACTCACACCCTACCACCCCTTTGTGTTCAGTACTTGATGAGTTGCTGACCCAGCAGGGGAATGAGACAACTTGCTACAGCCAACTCATCACAGCCAACTAACCATGGCCAACTCACTGCGGGACAATTTAAAAACCCTATTTAATTCTTTAAAATAAATAAAAAAAATATTTTAATTTTTGCCCTTCACATCTTCATTCTGTCGCTCCATTTGCATCCTTTCTTTCGTGATTCTTGTCATGCTCCTGTTGGAGTCTGAATCTGTGGGGGAAGATAAGCTGGAACAAGAGCCAACAGAGATGGAGAGGGCGGCTCTGTTGGCCTCGGAGGAAACTGGGGAATGGCAGAGTCCATCCATGCAAGGCTTTTCTAAATTAGTAAGGCCTGCAGACAGGGAGGATCAGGAGAGACGGAGCTCAGGAGAAGAGCAAGGACTACCCCCTCCTGATCCGAGAGCACAGAGGGAAGAGAGAAGGCGAGACCAACGCAGACTGAGCCAACTGCAAGGGAGGAGAGTGTCCCATCCCCTTTCACAAGGCACACCTGGGGACTAAGATGAAAGGAGGTGCCAGTGGGAGGGGCATTTGTCAACTGTGGAGATTCAACTGTGGAGACTTGTGTGCACTTGCCAGCGCCTGGAGATTGCTGTGCTCTATCTTGTGGGGCTTGCTAGTTTGCCTGCTACACTGAACTTCTGGCTCTGGTTAAAGTTTGGGCTAACCTGGTTTACTGGACTACTCGCAGCCAAAGGCTTCTGGAGATGTGTGTGAGAACTTTGCTCCAGGACTTGTAGTGAATGTGGGAGTGTTTGGGGGCACAATTGGAGCAATAAAGAGGAGTTAGACCTGTTCTCTGGCTGTGTTGCTTTCATGCCATGCCCCGGGTCATCACAATTCTATTCTACCATTTCTTTGATATTAGTGTAACTCTTGTCCTGCAACGAATTGTCCTATGGCAAGTTGGCCATGCAAACTGAAACCTTCAGCAGACAGTATGTATGTGAGTCACTGAGATAACACAGCTTTGGCTGAAACCTCTGAATTCTTCCTCAGTATATCCACCCTTTTCATGGCTTTCTTACAATATCTAGGTTATGATCTGTCCTAGGATGTTGTTCAATTTAACATCAAGAGTGTGTATGTGTGTACACACACAAACACACATATGTTCCTCTTGGCTTCTAGGTGCTCACTAAGAAAGGATTCTTCAAAATGACCATCAGATCATTACTATTTCTTAATACAGCAATTAACATGCTCTGATGCTAAGGAGTTCTACTCCCCCTCCCCACCTGAAAACTGTTTCAACTGCCAGTAGCCCCACATTTTGTTACCTCAGTTCAAATGGGCTGAAGTTCCACTCTTTCACTCAGGAGCAGCCTGAGGCTCCTTACAGCAGTGGCCCCCAACCTTTTTTGAACCAGGGACCGGTTTCACAATTATTTATTCTTCCACGGACCGATACCTGAGTAACGCGAGACTACACCGCCATCAGGACGGCTCTTCATTCGAAGCCGCCCCCCCCTCTTCGACGAAACTAAGGTGCGAGCACCCAAACGCCGCTTTCCAACCGAAAACCCGGAAGCAGCCAAAAACCCAGAAGCGCCGTCGAAACAAGATGGTGGCGCCCAAGCTTTAGGGCCCGGTAAAAAATGATCCACGGACCGGTACCAGTCTGGGGACCGGTGGTTGGGGACCCCTGCCTTGCAGTATTAAACACTGGTACCTCACCAAAATGTCTACGCCTTCCACCTAGGGAACTGCTTCCAGACTCAAGGCGGCGGGAGCGATATTCCCTTATGTGCTTCAATCACCGACCACCACTGAGTCAACAGATTGTGAACCATATTTCTCCTGCATAAACCGATCACAAAGTTTTGTCATGAAGCACGGGTATCCAGCTAGTTAATAATAAAACTCTAAATCATGCACTTCATTTCAGTTGTATTAAAATCAAAAGAAAGAGGGAGGTGGAATCAAAAGTTTTAAAATGACATTCACTAAAAGTCTTGATTAAGTCAAGTAGGGAAGTTGTTCTGTTATACATCAAGAGTTCTTTTGTCCTATGACATTAATGTCACTCTTACTAATTGGGAACTGATAATGCTTCATTTTAGAGAAAAGAGAAGATCTTGAGCTGAAAAGAGGCATCTTTTGAAATAATTCTGTAGCCATTATTGCTAAGACTATAAAGTATTATTGAGCAGACTATATTTCAGGGTGTGTCAAGCTTTTCAACTTTCAATTTCCAAACATTAGAGGTGCTCAAAAGTTGTGACATGCCTTGGGGATTGTAAAAAATATTTTGGTTACTTTAATATAATTCAGACGTGCTTGGTAAGCAACTACATAAATGTCATAACTTTTTAACACTTCGTTTGTTTCATATTAGCTTGAGTGTATTTTCCCAGGTAATCCTTCTATTTGTAACCTAGATATCACTCTGGAAAAGTGAAGATAGGAAACATACACAAGAATTGAAGTCAATCTTTTCACCCTGAATTGTCCTTCTTGAGGTCATTCATTCATTCATAAAGAAACTTGGGGATTTATGGGTAGAGAAGGGGAACAAATGATACACCTCATGCCATAATATCACCATGTAGTGTGTGTAATTTGTCCAACAATTTATTAATGTGTATGGTGACATAGTAGCGCCAAAGCAGAGGAGGAGACCCATGGGAAATAAAACTGGAATAACTTGATGTAGAACAATTTCATAATATAAATTAAATCTGGCAAGGATAATTAATGGTGATCAAAACACCAGTGGAGAAATGATTGATGTTAAAGATTAGTTTCAGAACTGAAGGTGTCATGACAATCATCAACATTCTCCCACATGAATGTTCATATATTTTCTTCTGCTTCTGGCCAATCGCATCTACCAGTTTTGAAACTAAAGAGTTATAAATCTTGAAGGTGTCAGAAGAGATCAACTGTGTGTGCTTTAGGCATCCATAGCTATCTTCAACTGAAAACTGATAGAGCAAAGAGGAAGAGATAAATCAATAAATTTGTAGTTCGGTTCTTACCTCTGTCATAAACTCAGAGCATGGTTTTACTCAAGCCAATCTCTTTTTCACATCCACCTACACACTCAATGCAAAGTCAGCCTGGGCCCAGATAGGCCAGCTGGTGTAAGAATCACAATCCTTCAGCAATGTCCATAGGACAAGGTGTTAAAAAAAAAAATAAGATGGTTGCAACCATGCAGTTGAAGCTCTGCTCCTTCTTACAGGCATCCAACCTAGAGTAGCGAGAAGCACTTTGAAGACGATGTGCTGCAGACATTCTAATTCGGCCATCTTCTATTGTTCTTCCAAGGACTCTTTAAGTATGATGTTACTGAACATTTGTCCAGCTTCATCCCCTTGCCCTGATTTATTTATTTTTTATCTTTGACTCATGGACGTATATGATTTTTTTTTTTTTGTTTAACATAAAAGGCTGCAAGTTAGTTGAATTAGAAATGTAGATCTAAAAAACTAATACAAAGTATATAGTACATTCCATTTCAGCACTACTTGGTTGAAAAGGTTTCAGAAATGGCAGATAGTTAGTTAAAAAGATAGGTATGTAGATAGGTAGATTGATAGATATGTAGATAATGGATGGGTAGATAGATGGATGGATAAATAGATTTTTCCCCAAACCTCCAAAACTTTAACCATAGACTGTTCCACCTCTGGGAGGCCCATTTTTCACTCTTCCTGAGCCTCCCCATGGGTCCTGCACTTACCTGGGATACAAAATGGGATTCCTGGGTGGGAAGGGGCGGGCTTGGCAAGGCCAGCCAGTCATTGCAACTACCAGTTCGCTGAACCAGTTATAAAATTAACATCCAGTTCACCCAAACTGATGCAAACCGGTAGCAGCCCACCCCTGTACTACCTGAGATTGAGATTGATCACAAGAAATTGCATCTTTTATCTTCTACTATTCCCACTTCATTGTTCCTCTTTTACCGGGCAGTATCTGGAAACTGCATTGCCAACGATCACAGTAAAGAAGGAAACACGGTCATTTACTGACTTGTAGGGGACATATTAATTATTGTAATTGATCTCAGAGACCAACTTGTCGGGACCGCAGAATTTCTCAGTGTGGAAATTTTGCACAGGTGGAGAGTTCCACACCCAGTGATTTTTTTGTGTGTGTGGCAAAATTTACAAGGTCAGTATGTCAGCATTCCAAATAATGCACCCATAGAAATCAGAACTCCAAGGCAGGCAGATTCCTCAAAGAACAGGTTTATTGCATACATCATATTGGCACAACGGGTGAAAGCCGACTCTAAAAGTTCCTGCGGCTTTCGCCTAATTAAAAATAAAAGTTTCCTCTTTCCCCCAAGCCACTGGTCGCACTGTCCAATCCAGTTACTGGCCAGTTGCTTGGTTACTTCACTCCTCCTCTGGCCAGCTACTTGTGAGAATGTCCTTGGTTCCCACAGGAAAGCTTTATTGTTTTGGCTACAAAACCCTATCTAGATCTTTACCGTCTCCCTCTGTTGTGTGGCAACTCTGAAGCCTCCAAGATGGCCTCAGCCAGGTTCAATTCAGGGTTGACACAATGTTCTGACCTAGGCTTCCCCAACAGCACAAAGCTAACTCATCCCGATTAAACCCCTTTTATTTAGTTTATAGTGAATTCCTGTTCAGCAAGGTCTCAGCCAAGAGTCTTTCAAGATAGTTCACGATTACAGACCTTTATCAAACTTGGAGAGGTGCCAGGCCAATATCTTCCAAATGCTACTCTGTAGCAGACAATACTAGGCAAGAATGCAGGAACAGATCTACAAATGAACTAATTGTCTCCTGCAAAACCCCACTCCCGCTCCTCTTTTATTCCCTCTGGAAGGGGCCATTCACCATCCACCTGTGCCTTTACTCCTGAGTCAACCCTTGTTCCTTAGCTGTTCCCTTCTTCTGGTAGCTCTGCACATGCGCACACTGGGAACAGGCACCAGCTGTTCTTCTTCCCCACTGATCTCCAACTCTGAAGGCAGCTGATAATTGCTGGACGGCCCTGGCCCCATCTCTGCCTCTGATGCAGAGCCCGCATCAGAGCCTCCCCCAGACTCCAGGACTGGTCCTTGTTCCTCCTTAACCTCCTCACTGTCTGAATCTGCTGCCAGCTCTGCTGGCCACTGAGGGCCACAACACACAGAAACCCCATCTGCATAACTGCATCAGGAGATCCTGCTTTTAAGACACTCAGGAAGGAACCCAAGAATTATAGAAGCAAACGCTGGAGAAAACAGAAATGAGAAATCAACCTTCCCCAGCAACAAGGTAAGAATCAAATCCTAGGGAATGGCAAAGTGGAAGTTGCCTGAAGAGATTCTTCAATGTCTCTACCACTTACCCAAGCCATCTTTCCTGATTGGCCGATGACTTTGGGCAGACCTAGTTTTGTCACCAGTCATTCTTGCTGTGGCTTATTTATGCAGCAGCCCAACTGAAAATTTTGTTTCTAATTGCATAATTCACCTTCCTTTGACACCACGCTCAATAGGGCTGCTAAAGATGGGAAGAGCTATTGACAGCGCTGTCCCTCAACTCCACAAGGTGTATTGTTTAGCCGAGAGTAATAATGAGATGCAGAATATACTGAAAACCATCAATAGCCATGTCAATGGGAAGACTCTTAGATCCAACATCCCAGCAAATCAATGGTGGTTTTCAGCTACAAAAATCAAGAAAATGATAGCTTTCAAACGAATGGTAGAAGGAAATGTGAGGCTCCTTGGGGAGAGATAACACAGCTCAATTTTTCCTCCCTGAGTAGCTTCTCTGTCTGCTGCACTCAATGAAAAAGGTCACACAACATTACAGGAGAATATCCCTGAAACAAGATGTACAACAACACTGGGACATGACATGAGGCACAAGCATGCTGCAAAGGCTGGTATATCTTTAACTTGACAGAATTAAGGTGTGGATCTGTGGTTGTTAGACAAGAGGGCACAGAAAGACAATGAAGGATCTACACTGAAGAAAAATGACTGCTGAATTGTGATCTTGTGGTGTAGGTCACACACCAAGAGAATCCTAACTCTCTTCCGTGAGCAACTCTGAGCATGAAGCCACATATTTTAGGGAGCAGTGCCGAAAGATTTGGTTTCATTCTGGGGGTCTTTTTTTGAGGGGTATCTTTTTCCTTTCAGAAGAATCAAATTCCTATTTAATCCTGAAAAAATAAGAACATTTACATGTGGCATAAAGGTTAAGGTTTCTCCTGTCCGACTCTGGCGGGTAGTGCTCACCTCCATTTCTTAGCCGAGCCCTGGTGGCACAGTGGTAAGCATGCTGTACTACAGGCTGACTCTGCCCACAGTCTGGAGTTCAATTCATATGAGGCTCAAGGTTGAGTAAGCCTTCCATCCTTCCATGATTGGTAAATTAAGGACCCAAATTATTGAGGGCAAGATTGCTGACATTGTAAGCCATTCAGAGGCTGCTGTGAAGCACTATGGGGCAGTATATAAATCTATGTGCTATTGCTATTACCTGAGGGAGCCAATGTCATTTCTGAAGACATTTCTGTGGTCATGTGACCAGCAGAACTATATGCCAAGACACACAGAACACTGTTACCTTCCCACTGAAGTGGTACCTATTTATCTACTCGCATTTGCATGCTTTTGAACTGCTAAGAACTCGACAGGAGCCGGAGCAAGTAACGGGACCTCACCCCATGGTATGGAAGTCAGGTCTCAATCCCGAGCTGTCAGCTGACAAGCTCAGCATTTTTAACCACTGAGCCATCACGCCCCTTTCACAAATGTTTATAGGAAATAACAAACTAACAGTTGGTTCTGTCCTCCATCACAATGTAAGCAAGAAATTTGAGAATCAGCAGGTGTTTTCATGCAAAATGAAAGGGTGGATTGTAAGTGTTGCCCTCTTGGTATGTCCATGGAGAGGCTATGTCTTCTAAATGAAGACTGCAAAGCTTTGATTCCAGAGAACGATATGAAAGGAGAAGCCATCCCAAGAGGAGAAGGGCAGGAGGGGTGCAGGAAGGAATAACAGCATTTTCCTTTGAGGCTATATTATTTGCATGCTCTTAATTAATACTTAAGCATACAGCTGTACAACTATGAAGGGTTTGACTATGTGTAAACTTTTACTAACAAACTCTAGATTTTGTGGGTTGAATTAATGCAGGTTTATTAATTAATACATTTAACTATAAGGTAGAATAGGGGGAAAATCTACTTTGCTATAAATATAACACAGGCTTTATATGATTATCTTGCTTCACTTCTGAGTTTAACAGATTTTAAGTTTTAATCATATTATGGCAACCCAATTGAAGCAAAAAGTAAAACATGCTGGAATTTTAAACAGAAGGGGAATGTAATGCTAAGCACGTTAAATTTAAAAATATTATAAAATTATTCTAATAAGGCAACTCTGCTTAATTAGGTATGAAGTTGAAATTTTTGTCCCTTAAAAAATAAGAAACAAGGGGAAACATTTATTTTAAAAAATATATGTATGAATTAGCAACCTTTAAAGAGTTTGTTCTATATTTCAGGGTGGGAGGAAAGATTTGTGATTGGAATAGAGGCCAAGAATATTTTACTAAAGGAACAGTTCAGATAGTCAATAAAGAATTATCTGAAAAGCACTATATTTTATGCACCTTCTGTGTGTGCCTTTAAAAATTCAGCAAATCAATAGCAATGTTACAATCACAAGACAAAGGCAAAATTTGCTTTTTGTACTTTTGGCATGATGAAGGATTGTCTCCATTTAACAATTTGTAACATAATATCCTAGTATATTAGATCTACATCATTTCATATAAATTACCTAAAAAAATTTAGTCTCTTATAGTCTATATTTGTTTCCCACTGATCTTTTGAAAGTATACAATATTAGTTGTCTGTACTTTTTTGTCAAACAAATATTTGAAGTTCAAGTCAAAGAAATGACAGCAAATAAATTCTTACAAATAGTGCACAAGGCAATTCTTTGATTTGTTTGTTTTTATTATTAACATTTTGGGCTTCTGCTAAAACCTTGGCAAGTATTGATTCGGTAGGCTGGCCTAACATTACACAGGATAAGTATAGGAGAAGAAGAGGCAAAGCTTGTGGGTGGAGTCAAGAGAGAAATAAGCCTAGAATCACTACATGTCCACAAATGCTTCAAGTCCAGCCTCCCTTGAATTCCACTAAATCTTATCTAATGCCAATTTAGTGCTAACTACTGTATTAGTTGACTAGGTTCTTATGTATAGGTTTCAGCATAACTGCCATTTATAAAGTGTAGTCCTAATTCTTTGCCCTTGACTGGTGGTATCTTGGATGCTGTTTGCATGATATCTTGGATGCTGTTTGTGTGATGGGTGTTTTCCTGGCTAGTCCAGATGCTTTTGGTGCCCATTTTTATCTTCTTCAATCTTGGTGCCCTCCAGACAAATAGGCCTAATCTAATTGTTCAGTAAATTCTGGGTGATGAATAAAGGACACACGTATAGGGGAAGACCTCCCTAAGTAGAGTGCAGGAGAGGAAGCCATCTATCCAGGGGTGGGCTGCTGAGGGTTCACATGGGGTCGTGAGAACTTCTAGCTAAGATTCTGTGCAGTTCAGAGAACCCCTAAATACCACTCTTGGCTGGCTCCGCCAACTCCACCCCACCCATCCCAGGAGTCCCCACGTGACTTGTTTTGGGTTCAGCTAAGGGCAGGGTGCACGCAGACCAAGACCATAATCAAGCACATGCTTATTTAAAACAACTATTGTTTTCTTTCAATGCTGGGAATTATGTTCATTCCCAGCCAGTAATGAGTCCCAAACAGTCCCTCGAGATAAGCACCCACCTTTCTCTCCTTTGAATTGCTGCCAACAACAAGAGTACCAAATGAATTATAAATATCCAATCAAAGTCCACACAGAGCTTCAAGGATTAATCCTAACAGAGCGAACAACTTTGCTTCTTGCAAAGGTTTAATTACTTTTGCCTGTCTTTTATACCTTAGGGGAGGGGCAATCACCTCCCAGCCTTACTCCCAAGTCGCCCCTTTTGTCTTAGCTGCTCTTGCCTTCTAGCAGCTCTGTGTACACGCGCACTGGGAACAAGCTCCCCTTCTTCCTCTGCCTTGCTGCTGCCAGACTCCGGAGGCTCCAGAGTTAGCACCCCACTCCCAGAGGGTCCTGGCCTCATCTCTGCACCAGACACAGGACCCGCATCCGAGTCCTCTCCAGACTCCCAGACTGGTCTCTGTTCTTCTCACTGTCCAATTCTGCTGCCACCTGCACAGGCTGCCAGCGAAAGACAACACTAGGCACGTGAGGTTTGCTTTTAAAGCATATGCATCTATTATAGCAGTTCGAAATTACATTCTTAAAACATGCACCTGGCATTTATCACAAGCTTCTGATGATTACGTTAAATTATACTTGCCAGGGTCTAATTCCTCTAAACTTCATTTCTTCCACTGCTCGTAAAAATACATTATGTGTTCCTCCTTTGAGTTTTGCATGCATAATGGTAATAGTAACTGTGATAAAAAGACTTTATTAGCAGAACAATGTGCGCTAAGATCCCATGTAATTTTCACCTTCTCAGTCCCAACTGTATAAGTTTGGAATACACCTCAAATATTTTACATTAATTTCAACACGCTTAATAACCTCCACGACAAGAATCCCACTAATTTACTCTTCACTGACAATGTTAAAAAGAAAATGATTTATGCAGATCAATCACCTTTACTCATCAACTCATGTGCTGACAGCCAGCCTTCATCACTGCTATTTAAAAGGCATAGCTGACAGAAAAGAGGGACTGGTTGATTAAGGGTTCTGCCTGGCTAACCTTTTATTTGAAGAATTATTGTTGCTGAGTGACAAATACTTCTCCATTCATTTCAAGGCAAAGATATTGACAGTCAAATGCTTGATGTCTGCACCGAACAGATGCCACGGTTGGCAAGTGCCTTGATCACAACAGCAGGTATGCTGTGACTCTGGGGGCTACGAAATGAAAAGAGAAAAACCCAACACAACTGGCTCAGGCCATAAAGATTCCAACAAGTGTGGTCAAGAGATCTCGCGGCCAAATGCTCTTGTTTTAAAGGGCCTCGTTGGAGACCATCTGCTGATTGCATCTCCTTGACCTTCTTCTTCTCTCAATCTCCACTCTGCTTTTCTAGCTGATCAGATAGGATTACTCAGAAGAAAAGGAAGAGTGGAGTGGAGTGGAATGGAATGGAATAGAATAGAATAGAATTCTTTGTTGGCCAAGTATGATTGGACACACAAGGAATTTATCTTCAGTGCAAATGCTCTCGGTGTACATAAAAGAAAAAATACATTTGTCAAGAGTCAAGAATCATAACGTACAACACTTAATAATAGTCAGGGGGTACAATAAACAATCAAATCCTACTAGGAAACAGTCAATATAAATTATAAGTATATAAGCAACAAAGTTACAGGGATACAGTCACAAGTGGGAGGGGTGAGAAGGAGGGATGAGAAGATTAATAGTAATAGTAGTGCAGACTTAGTAAATAGTTGGACAGTGTTGTGGGAATTGTTTAGCGGAGTGATGGCATGCGGGGTGATGGCATGCGGAGTGATGGCATGCGGGGAAAAAACTGTCCTTGTGTCTAGTTGTTCTGGTGTGCAGTGCTCTATAGCATCACAGCCAAGGACCTGCTCACACCCCACATCCCTGAATGCGGTAGAAGAGAATTAAGACATCCCAAGCCAACAGCTGCCTTTTCCAACTCTAAGGAGATCTGAGTTGATAGCAAGACGAAATGCCATAAGTTATATTTGCCTTATCACCTACAAAAATCAAAGCTAATATATTTGTGGCTTTAAGCTGATCTGGCCCAGTCACTTTCAACTTTATTGCTTTATTAAAAGGAAGAAAAGTGAAAAGAGGAGAGGGAGGTGTAATGAAGGGAAATATCTGGAGAACTTCAGGAATGGATGAAAGGAAACAGCTATGGAACTCTTAAAATATATCAGCTCTGTTCCCTTCACTGGTTGAGGATGGAGGCGGAGTTATTTCTCATTTCTCACGGGTCCAAGGGCCAGTTAGGGTCCATCAGGCTTAGTTTTACGTGGAAAATGAATGTGTTTGATTCACACCAAGTCCTTTACCGTTTCCACCTAATTCTTTGCATGTGGGAAATAGTTTTTTTTTTTTTATCAAGTCACATGGAAGGCCAAGGAACTGGACTCACTGGTTGGATTCCTTCTCCTACCAGGCAAGACACAAAGACTTGGGCACTGAGCCCAAACCAAACAATCTTCTGACAGGCTGGAACTCACCACACTCTGCATTTATAGTTTATGATTCACTGGCATATTCACAGAGCTCCATCCTTTTGAAATCTTTGCCAAATGAAATTAAGGAAATGGCTGGAGGAGGAAGGGCCTTTCTTTGTGAGGCAAGCCAACCTCTGGACGAGCCTCTCAGGAAGGAACATCTGTTGCTAACATGGATATGTACTGGAGGCTATAAACAAAGTCTCTGTTTTTCAGGCTTGACAACTTTTAAGATGTGTGGACTTCCACTCCCAGAATCCCCCAGACAGCATGGGAATTCTGGGAGATGAAGTCCACACATCCTAAAATTGCCAAGGCTGAAAAACATTGATCTAAGTCAATTTTTTCCCCTGGTGCTAATTATTCGTGCATTTTACTACTGTTTAGACAAGGAGTCTTCAAACTTGGCAAGTTTAAGACTTGTGGACTTCAACTCTGATGACTGATGATCCAAACTCTGTCAAGGACCTTTGAGTACTCATCTCTAATGGCCTAAGTGCTAGAGCCCACTGTAACTACATAGCCAAAAAGGCATTAAGAGTTGTTAACCTAATCCTACATAGCCTTTTCTCTGGTAATATCACACTACTAACTAGGGCATACAAAACATTTGCTAAACCAATACTTGAATACAGCTTATCAGTCTGGAACCCACATTATGTATCTAATATTAAAACAGTTGAGAGAGACCAGAAATATTTCACAAGAAGAGTTCTCCACTCCTCTAATCGTTGCAGAATACCTTATGCCACCAGACTTGAAATTCTAGACCTAGAAAACCTAGAACTATGCCGCCTTCAGTCTGATCTAAGTAGTATATAAAATCATATATTGCAATGTCCTACCTGTCAATGAATACTTCAGCTTCAACCATAACAATACAAGAGCACACAACAGATACCAACTCAAGGTAAATCACACCAAACTTGACTGCAGGAAATACGACTTCAGCAACAGAGTGGTCAATGTCTGGAATACTCTACCTGACTCTGTGGTTTCTTCCACAAAAACTTTAACCTTAGACTGTCTACGATTGACCTCACTCTTTTCCTAAGAGGTCTGTAGGGGGCGTGCATAAGCACACCAATGTGCCTACCATCCCTGTCCTATTGTTTCTTTTATTTTTCTTATATGTATCCATTTCATGTACTCATAACTATGTCTATACTTATACCTGTAATCTTATAATCGCTTGACAAAATAAATAAATATATATATAAACAAACAAACAAACAAACAAGCTCTCATAGTTCCTGAGTTAACATGACTGGTGGAGGAATTCTGGGAGTTGAAGTCCATAAGTCTTAAGCTGTCAAATTTGAAGACCCGTGGTTTTTACACTGTGGGTTTTAAGGTCATAAGCACATTAGAAATCTGGTAAGAAAACTTTATCCTTTTGGGCTGATTAGAAAATAAAAATAAAAATAGCAAGTAGCAACTAAGCATCTAAATCAGAGGTGGGGTGCTGCAGGTTCGGATGGATTCACCCTTACCCCTTGTTCCGATTGTGCATGGTTCGAAGAACTGGCAAATCGGACCACTGCTTAACCCACTCCCACCTGTTTTTTGGGCCATTTTTGGCTGTTTTTGGATGAAAAATGACCTGAAAAAGCCCCCCCAAAACACCTGAAATGGCCTGAAATTGACCCCAAAACAGGCTGAAAATGGTCAAGGGTGGGACCAGCCAGTGGTTAGATTAGCCCCAACTGGCTGAATCCTACTTCTGCCTTTGAGGTGAGTGGATGGGAGGTGGGACTGGGTGTGATGAGTGATGTCATCCATCCAGTCACATGACACCCAGTCCAATCATAGTCATGCCTATTCAGCCAGAGAACTGGTTGTTAAAAAATTTGCAGCTCACTACTGACCTAAATTAAAGTGTGGCTTGCAAATATAGCACACTTCTTCCAGATCTTCTAAATTATCTACTAAATCCTACATGATGAAACTGGTAGATTTATAAAAGGCACTGCGGATTCCCACATTCTTTCACAATGCTCACA
Source organism: Hydrophis major (assembly GCA_033807585.1). Classification (NCBI taxonomy): domain Eukaryota; kingdom Metazoa; phylum Chordata; class Lepidosauria; order Squamata; family Elapidae; genus Hydrophis; species Hydrophis major. Next base: position 109,933,373 of record CM066331.1, read on the forward strand.
GATACTGATGCTATCCTAATGCAGTTATCATGTAACAGTATATCATAGTTCTATAAGTTAATCTTTATCAAGAAAAGAGTTTATCATTAAACCAGAATACATTATATGTCTGTTGTGATGTCACTGGGGGAATATTTTCTTCCTGCTTTCAACTATGGAGTATCCTCTAATTAAATATACTGAACAAAGTATCTGACATCGTTTCGATACTGCACGTTTTGAAAACCATGGCAGACGTGAAAATAATGTCCAAGTTAAAACTCTGTAAAAACTACATCACATTTTAGGACTGCACACCCTGATTTTTTTTTTTTAAAAAAAATGTGTCTTATTAATCATGTAGATCCAATGGGAATCAAGAAGCCAGGTAACAAGCCACAGTCTTCTCCTGTCAGTTCATCTGACTGAGACATGCACAAATATGCCGGATACGGAATATGGAATACAGAATACAGCAGGGGTGCCCAACTCAAGGCTCGGATTCGGCCCTCGTGTGCTTAGATCTGGCCTGTGGGCCAGCCTTGGAAACAGGAAGCACAACCGGCAGTGCCTCTGCGAGCAAAAATGAAGCTCGCGAGGGCTGGGTGTAGACCTCCCAAGCTCCGTTTTTGCTGGAAGAGGGTTGCAGGAGGCTATCCCAGCCGAAAACGGAGCTCGGGAGCCCGTTTTCATGGGCAGACTGCTTAGGCCACCACAGGTGTCTCCAACACAAGTGAAATCATGCTGGCCATGCCCACCCCAGCCATATCCACTGCGGCCCCCTGAGGTCAAACACAACCCTGATGTGGCCCTCAATGAAATTGAGTTTGACACCCCTGGAGTACAGAGTGCAAAGAAACCTTTGAGGTCTTGTAGTCCAATCACCTGCTCAAGCAGGAGATCGTATACTGTAGAAAGTCACCCCCCCCCACCAAAGAATAAAAAAAGTTTGAGAAATATTAAAAGGGCAGAATATTGAAATATGATATTTCCCTAAATGAGAAATTGAGAAATGTGTGATTGTTGTTGTTGTTTGAGGCAGGAAGCAGCCCCAGTCTCCCTGCCCCCAAGCAGAAACTGAAGAGGCCACTTTTTAGAAATGCAGATTTTTTGAATATTTTTTGGATATTTTGAAACTCCCTGCAGCAAAGTCTGAACAAAGGCAGAATGGTAGGGTTAGAAGCAAGTCCCCTCACTCAGGATCCAAAACAGGACGAAAGCCATTAAGCCCCAATAGGAATTGCCCAACACCCTTTCAAATCACAAGCCCCTTCACCGCACCACCCTCAGAGTAGTTCAAACTTCAACCAAACTTACCTCAGACAAACACGTAGGATTTGATCTCTTCTTTTGCCTATGGAGCCAAGTATAACCCCTAATACATGTTCTTGCACAGGAACAGGAAGCTCAAGCGCAGAGCCCAGAGAAAGTGTAAAAACAACAACCCACTCTCAATTCCATTCTGTTAGCTGCAGAATCACAAATACACATGGTTCTGCTTCATCAATAAACCATCTTTACAATCAGCCTCCATGTTTCCAGTGTCTTTCTCCTGGCTTGGAACTGAACCAGATGGATATTTCTTCCCACAATACCATTCTATTTATTAATTTATTTTATTTTGTCAAATGCTTATAATAGAAATAAGAATAAACATAAGTTTAAATACATGAAATAGGAACTAATAATTGGGGACAATAGGACAGGGACATTGGCAAAATTGTGCGCTTACTCTGAACAAATGCCTGTCTAATCTCTTATTAAAAAACCTCCAGTGATAGAGTACCTACAGCTTCTGGAGGCAAGCTGATTAATTGTTCTCACTGACAGGAAATTTCTCCTTAATTCTAGATTGGATCGCTCTTTGATAAGTTTCCATCTGTGTACCACCCTTGATTATATAGCTGTTACTTAGCTATTGTTTAATATATAACTTTATATTTATTTCTTGACTTGTCTATTCAAAGCATCTAAGCCATCGGCTATTGTCACATATTGTAAATAATGCCTGCCAGTGCATGAATTTTAAATACAGTTTCTCCTAATCAATAAGAATGACTTTGCCATTCATATTCTCCTGCTGTTCACCCTGTGTATCTTGCTTTAGAGAAAGAAAGCAAATAAAAAATTAGGAATTTTAATTCTGTTTTTTAAAGACATAAATAAGGTCTGGAATAAGAGGCTATGATGGCACAAGATAAAGTGTGAGTGTGGGGGAAGCACATTTCCTTGTCTTCCTTCTTCTGTAAATAAAAACACAAGAGTTATAGAAAGTTGGGAGACCCTCCAAAAACATTCAGAAAGGACTCTAAGAGAACCACTTGCTAGCCTATGATGACCCGGAGTGTAATACAAATGTAATAAAATTCAAAATGTAAATAAATGTCCTTTAGTGCCTCCAATTTGTCCCACTGTTCAATAATTCTCAGTTGGAGATTAAACTTATTCAAAAATAGTCTTAAAAAGAAAGCAATACAGTCCGAACTCAATGAGCAGATAAAGGTGAAAAAAAAAAACCCAAAACAAACTACAATGAAGGAATTTCCACAACGGACCAGGATAAGTAATTACCAACTTCATGGAGATAATAAGGCACAGTCTGTTGGAAGGATGCCAACCAAGATAACTTCAGCCCAAAATAAAACACGCTTTGCTTCTAGCAGCGCTGTGCTTTAACCGTCTCTCTTATATACTATTCTCCCCAGCTGCAAGCAATAAGAGGGATCATGGCCACTACCTCTCTCGTAAGCCAAGTTGTTTCTTTCTCCATTCCTCCCTGCGTGTCCTAGGATGAAGAGGGGATGGGCCTGGTTCTTCCTCTGACTGCTCAGCTGGCCTCTGCCCTTTCCAGCTTCCTCTACAGCCTCCGGAGCCACATCTCCACTCCCTGTCAACTGTTACTCCTCTCCCTCAGAGTCCAACTCTAACAAGGGCATGACACACCCTTTTCCCAGAGAAGAACTATCTTTCCTAGGTCATGTAGAACAAGGGTGTCAAACTCAAGGTCCGTGGGCCCACGGGATACTTAGATCCAGTCCACGAGGCCATCCAAGAAATATCAAAGCACCAGCCTATGGGGCTTCTGCACACTCTGCCGGCTGAAAACAGCCTGCAAGGGGACATATGAGGCTCCCCCATGGCCTGTTTTTGTACAGCAGAGTGTTGCAGGAGGCCATGGAGGCTGAAAAGAGGCCACAAGGGATCACATGAGGCCCCCCATGATCTGTTTTTGGCTGGCAGGGTGCTACAGGAGGCATCCATCCTGTCCCCCTCCCCCCCCCCCCCACTGGCCTATGGAGGAGAACTACAACGCTGACTTGGCCCTCAAAGAAATCCAGTTTGACAACCCTGATGTAGAATTTACTGTTGGTCACACTTAGACATGAAAGCTGGCAGGTGACTTTGGGTCAATCATCAGGAGATTGTGAGTTCTAGTCCCACCTTAGGCATGAAAGCCAGTGATTCTGGCCAATCACTAGGATATTGTGAGTTCTAGTTTCACCCCCCCCCCCCTTAAGAATGAGAGCTACCTGGATGCCTTTGGGCCAATTGCCAGGAGTTGATGAATTCTAGTGCTGTCTTAAACATGAAAATCAGCTGGGTGACTTTGGGCCAGTCAATCTTTTCTCACTCCAATTCACCTCCCAAGGTTGCAGTTGTTGAGAAAACAGGAAAAGAATAGTATATTAGTGCTTGCTACCTTGAGTTACTCATAATTTATCATTGTGGTGAAATGGGAAGTAAGTATATTTAATCAATAAATAAAATAAATAAATAATAAAGGCAGGATAACAAAATCCTTTTTAAAAAACATACACTCTTTCCATAAAGGGAAGGAATCCTTCTGTGTTTGGTGAGAGCCTTGATTCCAACCCGCAGGCCAATTTAATAAACATCTCATTCCACGTTACAACTAAACCTCGGTATGTGATCTGAGAAACAATCAAATGTGTTTTCTTGTACTCAGTGTTATTTTATAGATTGCTCCACAAAGACTTGACTCCTTATTCCCACTATGCTGAGTGATAGCACCAGAACAGCGGAGGACCAAAAACAAAAAAATTATAAAGGATTTTCTATTAGTAAGTGTTTGCCGGAATAATATATGGATTTTGTTGTTTGATTTCAGATGTTGCTCAAAAGGGGGGAAAACGCAGTTCTTCACGACTCATGAGATGCAAAGAAATGCAACTGAGTGAGAAAAAAATAAAATAAACTAGAAGGCTAAAATTGCCAGTTGTTTATATGCATTCTTTAAAAATATTAAAAGTTCATCACAGTGAGAACATACGGCTATATCATGACACACAAATATAGAAAGCAAACATTTTAAAATGCTAAAATAATGGCTAGCACAGTTGTGTATAGAGAAATTATTAAATTTATTACTGTAAAAATCGCTTAAATAGAAATTGTCCAGCTGTTACAACAGATCTGTGCAAGGATAGCAATTTTCTCAGGCAGATAGTCCTTTTGTGCATCGGACAACTTCCTGCAATTAAGGGATAATCCCACTTTATAATTCTGTGATTTAGAGCACTTTCTTCTACATTGTAAACCCACTTGGAAAATCACAGCCAGCTCTTTTTATTCAATTTTTGCAGCATACAACACCCAACTGCCCTATTATCCAATCTGTATTTTGAGCTGAAACAAATCTGTGCTAGGAAATAAACATTAACCATAATAGGAAGCCAAAAACTATTATGCTTTGAAAAAATGTGTGGGTAAAACACATTGTGAAATCATTATTTTTTGTTATCTGCACTTTTTTAATCCATTGGACTTTGGCCAAGTATGTTTATAGTGATGAGGAAGCCATACAAAGAACAAATAGGTTGCCTTGCTCATTTCTATATAGGTCAATTTTTTCCCCAGATATTCATCAGAACTGGCACATCGGATCAATCAAGCTTCTTGAAAAAGAAAATTGAATCTATGGAAACATACCAAGGTCCACATTTTTTAAAATTTTATGCAGCCTTTTTGAAAAAAGGAAAAGAAAAAAAGAGACAAGCAATAAAAAAGAAGAAAAATAATAAAGAAAAATAAACACAAAAATGAGCAAAGGAAATTTACAAACCTCAAAGAATTAGGTTACATTTTTCTTTCGGTTTTTCATCTGTTAAGTTTAAAATTCTGGGTATGTTATACCATTTGGAAAAGTGCAGACCATTAAAATGAAAATAATACGGGAATATCAATAGTAGCAATCCACACAAGATAAATTGTAAAATGAGATTAATAGTAAATTCTATCCCAGCCACTGGAAATCTATTTTCATCTAATGGATCACTGAAAGCTAGAATATTCAGATTTTTTAGGTAAAGAGAAACTCAGCTTTTGGACATTGTACAAGGCCGTATGGGATCATGACCCAAAAATGGCTCCCAAATTGAATTAAATTATGTGTTAGATTTACATCAGAAATATGAAGTTATTTTAAACATTGAGTCACGCTTAGAATAACAGAGTAACAGAATAATAGAGTTGGAAGTCAGCTTGAAGGTCTTCTAGTCCAATCCTTTTTGCTCAGACAAGAAGATCTATATCATTTCACAAAAATGGCTGTCCAGTCTCATACCCCTGCAATACAATTGCAGAAAATGCTTGGGCAGGGGGTTGGACTAGAAGACCTACAAGGTCCCTTCCAATTCTGTTAATTTGTTAATTAGCCAACCTTCTGCAAAGCAATTGATACAAACTTTTCAACTAGGAAGCAATTTGTATCTTTGGACCAGAAATCTTGCAAGCTCTACTAGGCTACAAAATTAAAATGCTATAGTTGAATATTTATAGTAGGCAGTAAAATTAAGGGAAGTCTTGCTGTTGATTGTGAAAGATCACAATACTTGCAATATATTTGAAGAGGAATAAGGTAAAGGTAAAGATTCCGTAAAGGTAAACGTACATGCGTGATAGTCGTTTCTGACTCCAGGGAGCAGTGCTTATCTCTGTTACAAAGCCGAAGAGCCAGCGCTGTCCGAAGATGTCTCCGTGGTCCTGTGGCCAGCATGACTAAATGCCGAAGGCACACAGAACGCTGTTACCTTCCCACCAAAGTGGTCCTTATTTTTCCACTTGCATTTTTACATGCTTTCAAACTGCTAGGCTGGCAGAAGCTGGGGCAATTAATGGGAGCTCACTCTGTTATGCGGCACCAAGGATTCGAACCAACGAACTGCCGACCTTTCTGATCGACAAGCTCAGCGTCTTAGCCACTGAGCCACTGAGCCACCACATCCCTCCATTTTTAGAGGAGAGAACAGCCCAAATAACTGCCCAAGCATTAAACTACTCCAGGGGGCATCTATTTTATTTATTTTATTTTGTCAAGCGATTATAAGATAACAGGTATAAGTATAAACACAGTTATGAATACATGAAATGGATATATATAAGAAAAATAAAAAGAAACAATAGGACAGGGACGGTAGGCCTGTTGGTGCACTTATGCATGCCCCCTACAGACCTCTTAGGAAAGGGTGAGGTCAATAGTAGAAAGTCTAAGATTAAAGTTTTTGGGGTTTGGGCAGGGGTGGGTTTTACCGGTTCTGTCCACCTCTGTAGAACCAGTAGCTCTGAAGAGCAGCAGACGTAGAACCGGTTCTATGTCTGCTGATGTTTTTGCCGGCATGCCCACCCAGGCTCTTACCTGATCTTTATTTCCTGATTTTTCAACTTCAGCTGCCAAACAAGGCACAGCTGCAGTTAAAAAACCAAGAAAAGAGGGCTGTTTCAACAGCTGCTTCTCAGCACGCAGTGTGCTAACGATGATTTACAGGCGTCTGGCTCACAGTGGGCAGGGAAGCTCATAAATCCTGAACCGGTAGTTAACCCTGTCATATTCCATCCCTGGGTTTGGAGAAGAAACCATAGAGTCAGGCAGAGTATTGCAGACATTGACCACTCTGAAGTCATATTTCCTCAAATCAAGTTTGGTGCAATTAACCTTGAGTTTGTATCTATTGTTTGCTTTTGTATTGTTATGGTTGAAGCTGAAGTATTCATTGACAGATAGGACATTGCAATATATAATTTTATGGACTATACTTAGATCAGACCGAAGGCGGCATAGTTCTGGGTTTTCTAGGTCTAGAATTTCAAGTCTGGTGGCATAAGGTATTTTGCAATGAGTAGTGGAGTGGAGAACTCTTCTTGTGAAATATTTCTGGACTTTCTCAATTGTATTAATATCTACTTTGAACATTTCATCACAAGCACATGAAATAGTAAGGACTCATGGAAAAATATCTGCTTCTAATAAAACACTGAAACCATACAGCTTACCACCACAGGCAAGTAAGTAAGCAAGAAAGTAACAACTGGTAGGATCCGAAAATAGATATAATAAAAGAAACTGAAGAGGTAAAAGTGATCTGGGACTTTCAAATTCAAACAGGCAATTATTTCCCATACAGTACTCCAGACTTACCACTTGTCTATAAGAAAGACACACACACCCTCCCCCCCCCCAAAAAAAGAAGTCTGGATAATGAACATGGCATTACCTGGAGACAACAAAAGAGAAGAGAAAGAAGTGCAGAAAAATCACAAGATACAAAGAAGTACTATGAAAAGAAGTTGCATGACTGGGGCAAAAGAAAGCAAAGATAGTACCAATTAATTGGGAGCAATCCCCAAACATCTGGAGCCCCACTGGAATGCTTTTGGCATTGAAAAACTTACAGGCTGCGACGATACTCATAACACCGTAAAGCCTCCATTGTCTGTCGATTCCAGTGTTTGAGAAAGATTTGATCAGTAGATAAAAATGCCACATCCAACCATCTGGCTGACTGTGCACGAACCATAATAATTTTAAATTTGTTCGAACCACCCAACTGCAATGGGCACAAGTATAGCTGATGCAGGTGCTCACCTACCACTTCCACAGCCCAGGGATTGGGTCTGATTTAATGGATACACTATTTATTGATATTATTTTATTTAATGATCAAGACATTCGATTTCTCTTAATGACCTCCAGAAAAGAGACAATAAAATTGAGTTGGTCACAGAGGTTGGTATATTCAGCAGGTTCTGACTACTTCTGGAGAGCCAATAGCGGAAAATTTTGAGTAGTTCAGAGAACCAGCAAATCCCACCTCTGACTGGCCCCGCCCCCATCTATTCTCTGCCTCCTATTGAGTCCCAACTGATCGGCTGGGTCTTTTTTGGTTGCCCTGCACAGGAGAATGGAGCTGGAAAACAGGTTAGTGAGGGGGAGGGAATGGGTATTTTACAGTATCCTTCCCCTGCCACGCCCACCAAGCCACGCCATGCCCACCAAGCCACACCCACAGAACTGGTAGTAACTTTTTTTTTTAATCCCACCACTGGTTGGTCCCCTGACTGATCCAACTTACATGCATATCTTTTGGTTGTATTTCCTACCTGTGTAGGATAGCAACTTCAAGTTACCGCAGGGATTTCCAAACAAACTCACCAGGCTGCCTTTTCTTGATTTAATCAGTCTGTTAGACCCTCTGGGTGCAGGATTGTCCATTTCTACGGAAAAAAAAAATCTCTCTCTAGTCACTAAATGAAGATCCTTCTAGTCCTCCTACTGCTACCCTGTAGTGGGTGGAGAGAAGGACACTGTTATTTTAGCATATACCAATAAAGTTAATTCTGGTATTTCTTTCAGGGACTGTTTCCTGACTAGGCCTTCTTGAATCAGCTAACATTTACACTGTTTCCCTGAAAATAAGACTGGGTCTTATATTAATTTTTTTGCTCCAAAAGATGCATTAGGGGTTATTTTCTGGATAGATTTCATTTGGGGAAAATACGGTACTAAAATGTGTCTGACTGGCTGATAATCTAAATTGGTGCTTATTTTGGGGGCAGGGTGTATATTAAGAACATCCTGGAAAAACCATGCTAGGGCTTATGTTCCAATTGGGTCTTATTTTCAGAGAAACATGGTAGCCCATCCTCATCTTGGGATTTTCCTTACCTCTTGTCATTGCTCATAGAGTAGGATATGTAAGCTTCTATATCTATATATAGACAGGGATCAATTAATTTGATATATGGATGCCTTATTTTACTGGCAATTAATTTTGAATGGTAGTTATCAATTTAATTGGTTGTTGTTGTTTTTTGTCTTGGCCTCCCATTTTTCGAGAATGCTTTTTGGCAGCTGACAGCTATCCTACCAGGTAAAACATTGCTGGTCTCTCTAACTCAGAAAATACTCGGTTGATTGCATAGACTATTTTCAGCATAGTTGCTGAAATTAAAAATGATAAACCTGAAAAATGTATCTGAGTAATGTTTGCAAATTCTCTTTATAACTATGGCAACGTGCCATGGAATAAAACATTTCACCCATCTGAATTATTAGCAGCTTTCTAGAAATTAATGTCTGGTGTTCTTTATTGCAATTAAAATGTAAAGACACATACCCATATGGAGAGGTAAGCCCTATCACTGATGGGGAGCGTGGATGGAAAGATCACAACTCAGGAAGATGTTGGGAAGACTGGAAGGGAACAGGGATCAAATGTAGATCTAGTCTGGAGTCACCATGGAACTATAAGCCCTAATTAAGACCCCTCCCACCCACTCCAGAGTGCAAAAGTAAAAATTAAGCTAGGGTAGGGATTGGGGAGTGGAGCTGCCCAACTACTTACCTTTGGACATTGGAACCAGGCCTTGCACACCCTGACACCTGCCTTGCTGGCCCACATCTTCTGCAGATGGCAAGGTTGGCAAGGCTTTCCTGAAGGCCTCTGTAGCTAATAAAAAAGCTCTGGATCGATCCAATCAGCTGCAGAGGCCTTCAAGAAAGCCTTGCCGGCTGCAGAAGAAGTTGTTCCTAAAGATCTCTGACAGTGAAATGGAGGCTGGGGGTGACGTATGCAAATGAGGTTCCTCAGTGGATGACATCCCCCCAAAATAAGACCTTGTAACATTTTTGGTGGCAAAAGAATTATAAAACAGGGTCTTATTTTTGGAGAAACATGATATGTCTGCCTGCCTGCCTACCTACTTATCTATCTATCTTTACTTGCAGAGTAGGCCATAGATTGAAAAAGTTATCCATCTACCTTTGAAATCTAACTTGAAAGAAAAGTGGCCATTGCTTTGCTTTGCTATTGTGAAATTGTGAGGCTTGAAGCTGGAAGACTGAAGATCTTTGACTGTTTTCTTAAAGCATAGCTGATATTGTGTCCTTTAACTAAATAAAATGGGCTGGGTTTGTTTGTTTTTTTAAGAAAACTCCAAAGAGCTCTGCCTCTTTTAATTCAATTTCTGGAATCAGTAGATACACCCTCATGACAATTCTCCCCTCCCCCAATTAATGTAATGCAATATTGGAGTTACGATTCACAGGTGTACTTTGAGTTAAGCATGGGCTTGTACATAAGACCTGCTGCAGACCGCGATAATCTACTCTTCCTTTTGCACATACCTTGCTAAAATACCTACCCAGTGCTGTCCTCATCCTTATGATTCTTTGTAACTCAAGAGCATCCTGCTGTGAGCATAAGTGAATGCAGTGGTGTTTAGTTGTTTTTCAGATTAAATTTATTGCAAACATGCACGCTCTTGACAGCAGATTAAAAAAAAAAAAAGCCAAGTACCCAGGAGAAAGTCCAAAGGAGCCAATTTCTTTGTAAAAGCATCTGATGGACATTGTGACAACCCGATTGCCTTCTACCACCAATTTTGGGAACATGTGAAAAATACGATGTGCTGCTGGCTGGTATGTGGTCCAAAATGACTCATAAATCTTCCTTTATCTCCGCTGTGGTGTTAGCAGAAAAGGATGAACTGCAGGTTTCCCCCCATCTCATTCACATGTCTATCTGTCTGTTAGCTGTGCCCTTGAGCAAAGATTACTGATGCCCTACCTTTGATATATGACACATCAGAAGCAGCAGCTTTTCATCAAGTGAATTAATCTGGGAAATGTAAACCTACCTGCTTGTCTCTTTGTAACTTCCCACAATTCTTTTGTGTATTCCCCCAAACATCTCTCACCTGAGTGAGGCAGAAGTTCAATAAAGCAAATTTGCCATTTATGTTTTAAAAAATACAGCTAAATTATCTTGAAAGCGTTTTTTTTTTTTTTTTTTAAGAGACGCTCGTCTCACCGAATGAATTGCTGGTGAACAAGGAGTGCCAGTTTCAGCCTTGAGGGATGCATAATTTGCTCGGGATTCCTCTGATCTTGTATTGTTCATTATGGTATTGCCACAGAGCAAAATTGTTTGCGGGGTTGATCAACGAAGAGGACGCCTTATTTGACAGCTGCCTCTCCTCCTCGCTGATCCGCTATCTGCTCAATCTGGAAACCGGTAAAGATGGCATTATGATTAAGGACAAATTTCCCCTGCAAATTAAATCTGTTACACGGCGTGCTGTCCTCCTTTCTTTTCCTTCCCTCCCCTTTCATCAGACACAATACAATGCACCTCCAAGGTGCCTCATTTCCACAGAGATCGCTTTCAATCCTATCATTTTCGGGATGTCCGTCGGTTAACCGCCTCTAATTATCCATATCCTGACAGCCCAACACGCAGCTCCTTATTTCTGATTTTATTTGCTGTGCTCTCCCTCAACCTGCATAAAAAAAAACGTAGCTCAAAATATCCCTGCTTAATGTTGACAGGCTTCTACAAACATCAATCATCTCTCTGAGGTTAGAACTATTTATCCAAGCACTGCATCTACCTATAAACTGCAAGGCCATTCTTTCCTTCAATTGTTAAGTATTTATTAAACCTCTTAGTAAAACAAAGTGACAGAACGATAAACTTCCACGTATAATTTTCATGGAATTGGCTTAAGAGGGACTTGTAAAAAAATAGGATTAATGGCATAAAACGTGCAATATATAAATATAGCCTTTAGGAAATGGAGGAGTAAGGAAAAAAAATATCAAGCAATTACATCTCTAGTTCTGAAAGCTGTGGTATTATAGGGTAATATTTCCTTAATGTTAGACTTCATTAACCCTAAGATAATCTCTCATAAATTTTGCTCATTTTTAAAGTGAAAAAAATATGTTTATTAAACTACTGAATATGTTTATGAAAACAAGACATAATCTACTGCCATAAACTTCTTGTCTTTATCTGAATAATCAAGTACCTCATAAATAAAATATCACTGAAAAGTGAAGGCTAAAATTCATTACCGTAATCGCTCTGCGTATTCATCATCTATTTCATTAACAGTCCCTCTCCTTCTTGAATAAATGGATTCTTAGTCTAACAGAGCAAAACCATTTACAAGACAAAATACTAAGCTGCTTTTTCTCATTTTCCCTTATCTGTGCCTGACTTTCTTAAATTAATTCTTCCCCTAAATCTTATTGTTTCTTTTCAGTGTAACTCAGCACATCAGAGGACTTGAAATAAATGTAAGCTGAAGAAATAGGTCTGTAGAGTATAAGTTAATTAGAGATCTAAGTGACTAGGGATAAGGTTTGATGGCATGTGGTGCCAGAGTGAATTTAAGGAACTAATCTTCATTTAAAATGTTTGAAAATAGAGTACAAGATATGAAGTGAAGAGGCTCAAATTTCATCTCAGCTGTGGCAATATTTTCATCCTGGGGCTTACTTAAAAGTAACATGCTGGTACAAGATGCCAATTTCTCCTTAGAACAATTATTACTCAGCAAAAGCTAAAATACAACAATGCAATGCATGCAAATGTCTTCCATTTTATCTCGTTTTCTTATTTTTTTATTCTTGGAACTGTTTGGTTAGGGGCAGTTGATATGCCTAGTGGAAATTTGATATATACTGCTTTCCCTAAAATACAACTCAACTGGAAAATAAGCATAAATAAAAATCATAGTATGATTTTTCAGGATGCTCATAATGTAAGCCCTACCCTAGAAATAAGCCCCAGTTAAGACCATCAACAAGATGGATGCCTTCAGTGCCGTATTTCTCCCAAAATAAGACCTAACTGGAAAATAAGCCCTAATGTGTCTTTTGGAGCAAAAAATGACACTCAGACATATTTTCAGGGGAACTGTGTGTGTGTGTGTGTGTACATATACATATATGTGTTTGTTTTCTTAAGTTTTCACGGGTACTTACATGTCTGGCATTCAGCTTTGTTCGGGTATTTTCCCACGTCATAATAGTGGTGCTTTTAAAGTTGTAGCAACGTTTCAGCAGAATCTCATCTGCCATCATCAGGCTTCATGAACACCATACAGAAGCCTGATGATGGCAGATGAGATTCTGCTGAAACGTTGCTACAACTTTAAAAGCACCACTATTATGACGTGGGAAAATACCCGAACAAAGCTGAATGCCATATATGTGTTTGTGTACATAAATGCATATGTATATAATATATACATGTATGTATATATGAGAACATTTGTGGCTCAGGATTTGAAATTAGGGCTCCTTGGTGCTCTCTGAGCTTGCTTGTTTTCTTGCATAGGTGTCATTACCCTAAGTAGGTAATATAAATATTCCTCCATACATGAGAGCAAAACTCTGTTTTATGAACAAGGGTGTGGCTACAAATGCTCAGGGAAATTTCATGGGTGAAGAAGAAAGCAATCTAGGTTAGACTTATGCAGAATTGAAAATGGGCAAACTGATTTTTTTTTTTAATTTGACACCATTAATTTTAGGATGTTCAGTGTGGCATCCATTTTAGCTTTATCCAAGATGTTGAGTTGGCATTCTTTTGGTGAACCCCAATCTTCCCTCACTTGGGGAGACGATGTTGAGGAACTGTTAAAATGGTATCCTGTCCCAAATCCTACAGAATACTAGGAAAAGATCATCAGATTTTTATGAAGTTTTCTATAGTTGGAATTAACATTTCTAGGTTATAAAAAATCCCAGGAAATATGTAATTAATCTAACCAATCATCGCAGTAGGAATTGTTCATCGATGCCAAAATCAGGAGCAGAAAATAAGGAGAAAATAACTTCTTTATATTTAATATTCAACATTGTGGCTATTAAAACCATTTCCTTGAAGATCATTATAATTAAGTATCTGGTTTTATTTTACTTAAGCAAATAGATAACCTATTTCATTTTACTGTCATTTTTATACTTTGCACTTATTTTAGACATTTAATCTAATTATTTTTTTCCAGAGATCATTTTACTGCTAATAAATGAAAGACATGAAAAATTAAATTGAGTAATAAAGCACGAAGGGGATTTAGTTAACAAGATACAGTGCCCCTGAGAACTAAGGTAGATTTAAAATTATGTAAAAAAAATATTGCCCAACAGAATTAGGAACGTTTAAAGTACAGATTTTAAAAAATGAATGAAAATACATGGAACTTAATGGTAGAGTGTTAACATGACTTACACACACTACAAATATATTTATTAATGGAGCTAGGAAATAAATAAAAATTCTGCATAGGATTGCACTCTTCCTGGCTTTGATACTTAGGAACTAAAATTGTTAATGGATGTGTCAAAACCTATATGGATATAATGTGTTTTATACAGATCTCCAGATTTTCCAGTTAGAAACAACATTAATGGTTAGTAGGATCAATTTAATCTGTAAAGAGGTTTTATTTTTTTTAAAAATGTAACTCTTAAAGCAGCAGATAGGCAGAAAGGATGAATTTTCTTGTTTTCAAAGGAGGTGGCCATATTCTTTTTTTAAAAAAATAACAGTGTGCATCTTTTATGTAATATAAGATACACATAATTTACATTAATATACCTGCCACATATCGCATTTAAATTCCTGATCAAAATGACAACATCTCCAGATAGCTTTGGCAATACTTGGAGACAATGGAATAGAAGAGAAAGAACTAGAAAAACATTCACAATTTATAAAGATCTGGAAAGAGTAGTAAAGCCATTTCGGCAAAAGAAAGCTAATAGCCATAGGCAACTAGGGTTCAATCCCAAAGCATCTGGACTATCAGTTGAACATCATCACCATTCAAAAAAAAAAAAAATCAGAAAACTGGTCATTCAAGAAAGGCAGGTTTACTTGGAACAGTTTGTTTCCTGTGACAATACCTTAAACACCATGAAACAACAATAGCAATGTCTGCCTATCCTAGGGAATAACCAGGGATGCGCTTCAAAAATTTTAGCAACCTGTTCTCTGCCTGGTTGCTGGGTGGGCGTGACCATGGTGGGTGTGGCCTACTTGGCCTCCTACACCATGGCGGGGGGGGCATTTTCACCCTCCCTGGGCTCTGGAGACTTTCCTCGAGCCTTTGGGAGAGGGGGGAATAGCCTCCCCGGGCTCCGGAGGCTCTCTGGAGGCCAAGAAACGGGCCCGTTTTTCACCCTCCCAGGCTACAAAGCAGGGATCGCCAACCTTTTGGACTTCAGGGATCACCAAACTCATAATTTTAAATCCCAGGGACCACTAACTGGTTCTGTAGGTGTGGCCTAATTTGTGGGTGTGGCTTGGTGGTCATGTGTCTGGCTGGACATGGCTTGTATGTAAGTATTATAAATATTTATATAAATATTGAATTTTTTATAAAAAAAGAGTAACTTTTACCCAAAATCAGGCAAAGCAGGCAGGCAGATTAAGTTGCTCACAGAATCACAGGTTCATTCAGAGATCGATCTATCTGCCATCGCCTAGCTCAATCTGTCACATAAAATTTTCTTGCAAGCAAACTCACAAAATTAACTCACTACACACCATATATATAAATATTGAATTTTTTTATAAAAACAAAGAACAACTTTTATCCAAAATCAGGCAAAGCAGGCAGGCAAATTGAGTTGCTCACAGAATCATTCAGTGATCTATCTATCTGCCATCGGCTACCTGAGTCTGTCACATAAAATTTGCTTGATGTGAGTCTGCAGTGAATAATAGAAACTTCAGTCCTAAGGGAGGTTCGGCTCTGCTTAAAAGCAGAGCTGAAGATCTAAAAACTAGCTAGAAAGCAAGAAATCCAACCATTTCCTGCTTCCTCGCTAATCTAAATCTCCTGGCACAGCAGAAGAGCTGATGGTCGGTGGGGAAAAGGAAAAATAGCAATTTAGCAGGCAAGTTTGCCAGGTAAGGAGTGAGTGGGTGGGGAGGGTTCCCGTGGGGCATGCGGGCGGCCCAGCCTTGTGTTCCTTGTACAGCATGGATTAATTGCTTTTGGGGGGGGTGCTCTGGGGGTGACATTTTGCCCACATCCCACCGGTTGGTGACCGCTGCTCCAAAGGCTTTCCTTGAGCCCATTTTTCGCCCTCCCTGAGCCTCCTCACAGGCTGTGTACTTACTTGGGATCCAAAATGGGCTGCATGGAAACTCCTGGGAGGGGAGGAGCAAGGTGGGCGGGGCCAGCCAGGGGTGGGATTTGCCAGTTCACTGAACTGGCCATAAAATTAGCTACTGATTTGGTACGGGTTCACCCCTGGGAATAACTCAGTACATGGCCAAAAATGCCAAATCCAGTCTAAACACCTGACTATGCAACCAACAATAATAATAATAATAATAATAATAATAATAATAATAATAATAATAATAACAACAACAACAACAACAATAACAACAACAACAACAACAACAACAACAATGGATGGGCACTAATCAAGGAGAGAAGCAACCTGGGATTAAGGAGAAATTTCGTAACAGTGAGGACAATTAACCAGTGGAACAGTTTTGGCTTCAGAAGTTGTGGGTGCTTCAACCACATGGTTAGAGAAAATGATAAAGCAACACATAGACTTAAAACCAGAATTTTTTTTGTTAGGTATTCCACCAGAAAAATTACAACAAAGGGACTACATATTTCATAATACATGTGTTGACAGCAGTGAGAATTGTATTGGCACAGTACTGGAAAAATAAGGACACACCTACAGATGACAATATAATTAGAAATATATTAGATTGTGCGGAGACGGATAGATTGACATTAATAACAAAAGATGAGGAAGAAACAGAATATTTGTTAACATGGGATAGTGTTTTATCCCAATGGTTGAATAAAAGAGGTAGAAATTAGAGGAAGAAAGATGACTGAAATATATAAGTAAATGATGGAAGAATTTTTACTATAATAAGTAAATGTTAGTATTTTAATTATGGATGTTATTATAATTATTACTTTTACTACTAGTTTATTAAAACTTTGTATAAACAAATTGATCCAGACAATACACTGTTTATTAAGCACATGTATTTTAAAGAAGAAAAAAAGTATAAATAAAATTAAAAAACAAAACCAAACACTGGAGGTTTTTAAGAAGATACTGGACGGCCACTATGTGAAATGGTATAGGGTCTCCCGTTTGAGCAGGCGGCTGGACTAGAAGACCTCAAAAGTCCCTTCCAGCTCTATTCTGATTCTGACTAACTTTGGGATAAGAAATGTAATGAATCAGAGAGATAGATATATAGATAAAGATGATAGATGATAAATAGATAAACAATGATGACAGACAGAGAGAGAAAGAGAGAGAGAGAGATGTTAGATAGATGTTAGATAGATAGATAGATAGATAGATAGATAGATAGATAGATAGATAGATAGATAATGGAAAGATATAGAGAGAAAGACAGATAGACAGATAGATAGAGATGATAGATAGATAGATGATCGATAGATAGATGATGGAAAGATATAGACAGAAAGACTGACAAATAGATAGAGATGATAGATGGATGGATGGATGGATGTCACAGATGCAGAAAAAAGTGGTTAATACTACATAATTCTAGTGACAAACTTCAGCTATTATGGTTTGTCATTAGAAGAATCAGTTGTGCAGTAGTTCAACTTCCTTCTCTTTCTACCAGAATACTCATTTTCATTTAAAAAGTAACAATCTTAATGATGATTTATTGAAACCGACCATTTCATACCTTGGGTTTAGGTGTAAATATCAAGATTATAATATTGTTACAGGGAATAAAAAAACATGACCCCAGAATTTCAAAGTATTTTATTAAATAACCTTTGGTCATTACTTCTCTGCACACATATGGGTTGAATCCGTATTAAGGGGAAATTGAAAACAATTTCTCTGAATTTTTCAGCTAACCAGAAAAAGAATAACCGAAATCTTTAAAGTTCATCTCAGTTAGCACATGTGTACATTACATTTTCCTGATGTGTGTGTTTTTAAGGTCACCTCCTGGACAATTTTTTTGTGGTTATTGACACCCAAATGATTTTGAAATAATAAGAAATTAAAGGGTGGGAGAAAGAGTTTATGTTCCAGAGAAAAGGGACATAAAAAATAACAACCAAGCTAATGTTTTTTCTTGTGCACTGTTTGTTTTGGCTACTTTTTAATAGCATGAATAATATAAGACACCAGAGGCCAATAGGAACTATAATTCTGAAATCACAGGTTACATATGAGCAGGGGTGGGATTCAAATTTCTTAGCAACCGGTTCTGTGGACATGGCCTAATTTGTGGGTGTGGTTTGATGGTCATGTGACTGGCTGGGCGTGGCTTGTATGCAAATATTATAAAGATATATGTAAAGTGTTAAGCCTGGTTTCCCCAACCACGGTTAGGGAGACAAGCTAAACAGAATGTGCAGCGTTAGTCAGATAGGCACACAGATAAATGAGTGAGCTAAGCTTGTATGTTTATTAACATACAGTAAAAATAACAGATACGCTTGTGCTATCAAAAATATAGTTTATTCCATTATGAGTTCATAGCATAGTCAAAATAACAGTCCAATAGTCATGTATCATTTAGTCAGTCCATTCAGGGATATTCAGTTAGCAAAGTCCGTTTAGAATATCCTATGTCAGTTCACTTACAAGTCAGTCCTTTGTTTTCTCTCCCGTTCGAGTAATGCAGTCTTGAGTCCTTGCAGTAATCAGGGATCATCAAAGCCAGAGAGAGCAAGCTGCAGTCTTGCTTCTTTTAAAGTGCTTTCACAACCACTCCCTTAATTACTATCCCACAGTTAAAGTTGCAGACACTTTAACATACAAACTATGATTACATATTATTATTTACCTAAACCAGTTAGGGTAAAACAATGTTATCCCTGACATAAAGATTGAATGTTTTATTTTTTAAAAAAGAGCAACTTTTACCCAAAACCAGGCAAAGCAAAGCAGGCAGGCAGATTGAGCTGCTTGCAGAATCACAGCTTCACTCCCAGATCTACCTTTCTGCAATCCGCTGCCTGAGTCTGCATGGAAAAATAGATGCTTCAATCCTAAGGAAGGTTCAGCTCTGCTCTCAGGCCATTTCTCTCTCCCCCAACCCCCTGAATACCACCCCTGACTGAGTCTCAGGGAAGCCATACTTATAATTGTTATCTTGTACATGTTTGACAAACAATAAAAAATATATAGAGATATACTTTGAGAACTGCCAGGGAGGAGCCTTCTTAGCTATCTTTCTTCCAACCAAACTGTCTCAACTTTTCCTCAGGAATGCAGCCACCGCCCTGATGGGAATCCAGACTACATTCCACCACAAAAACTGGAAAATTAGATTCATCCAAACAGACTAACGTGGAACCTATTAAAAGAGAACTGCTGGATATTACATATGTTAAACAGGACATCAACTTCAGACCGAACCTGGCAGCAGCCATTTTTCTGTTCCTCAGTTGCCCCACATAGAAGAAAGTGGGGAAGAAGGTTGGAATGCCTTACTAGACACAACAGAGAGTTTTCTCATGAGAACCAAGGTCATCTCTCTGCATGGATAAGGTCATGGAAGGAGTGCCTGAAGAGTCCACCACTTAATCCTATTGGCCAATGTGACTGGTGACTTGAAAGTGATTATTTCCTAGTTTAATTATATTAAAACCACATGAAAGATTTAAAATTGCTTTTCCTTTCAAGCAGTGCCAATGTGATGTACACTAAATAAAGAAGATCTTTGAGGAGGATTCTAGTCTCAGAGTTCTGATTTGCTTAGGTTCATTAGTTGCAATCATGACATAGGATTTGTTATGATTCACTTGATTGGGGATTCATGAATGATCAGAGGTGGTATTCAGCAGGTTCTGACCAGGGGTGGGATCCGATGGGGTTAACTACCAGTTCAGTGATTTACGAGGTTCGGTGATTCACGATGTGCTTCCCTGCATGCTGCGCGCGCATGCCTGTAAATCGTCATCAGCACGCTGCGTGCAGAGAAGCAGCCTTTTAAAAGCCCTCTTTTCTTGCTTTTCTAACTGCAGCGGTGCCTTGCATGGCAGCTGAAGTTGAAACATCAGGAAATAAAGGTCAGGTAAGAGCCCGGTGGGCAAATGGGCAAAAACATCAGCAGACATAGAATCAGTTCTATGTCTGCTGCTCTTCAGAGCTACCGGTTCTACAGAGGTGGACAGGACCGGTAGAAATTCACCCCTGGTTCTGACCAGTTCTGGAGAACTAGTAGTTATAATTTTGAGTAGTTCAGGGAACCGGCAAATACCACCTCTGACTGGCCCCTCCCCCATCTATTCTCTGCCTCCCAAGTCCCAGCTGATAGGCTGGGTGTTCTTTGGTTGCCCTGTACAGGAGAAGGAAGCTGGAAAGCAGGTTAGTGGGGTAGGGAGGGAATGGGATTTTGCAGTATATCCTTTCCCTGCCATGCCCTCCAACCCATGCCCATCAAGCCATATCCACAGTAGTAAAAAGAATTGAACCCCACCACTGTGAATGATGTCTAGCAAAGTCAAGTTACAGTCCCTAATTTGATCAAAATATTTTAAAAATTAATTAACCTTTGGTAACAAATACAAAGAGCTAATACGGCAAATTCAAATGTAATACAGTGACGAAAGGAATGAACCAAGTTATGCTCTCCCTCCCTTCATTTTCCCATTATGAACTGAAACATTTATACAGAAAATAACTAAAAAAATACCTTTCTTGGATCAAAATGCTAGTTATAACATTATTTTACACACAGGTGATTATTTTTTGGACGGCATCTTATACTTAAACTGCATATAAATTGCAATCATCTGAGAGTCTGTTAGATTAACTATAAATGATATAAATCAAAATTATCATGCTTTTTCCCCAAAGAACAATTGACTGTAGAATAAAAAACATTAGCCATTTGGATGTTATCATGTATTTGGAGGTTATCCAAACTTAAAGAGATTATTCGTGATTAATTATAGAGAAGCTGGAAAAGAATGTAAGTGAAATTGGAAAAAAAATGGGAGAAAAAAAATCTATTTTGGCAACCACAGCAGAGATCATTAACTCAGTTGTTAAACAAAACAGTCACTAAATGAAACCACGACTGTACTTTTAATCTTTCTTCAGTTTTCCTTTGCTTTACAGACATGCCATGTGAAGGTCGTTAGTGTGCGAACTGGTTGCAAAGTTACTTTTTTCATCCCTGTTGTAGCTATGAACAATCACTTTGTACAGGCAGTCCTCGACTGACAACAGTTCATTTATTGACCGTTCAAAGTTATGATGGCACTGAAAAAAAAGTGATCGGTGATCATTTTTCACACTTATGGCTACTGCAACATCCCCATGGTCACATGATCAAAATTCGGAGGCTTTGCAACTGGCTCATATTTAAGATGGCTGTGATGACAAGGCACGAAGGCCACACAGCCATCTGAGTGTCCAAACTCCCCTTTAAGGCTCCAATTTCCCCCACAAATGCTCCCACGTTATGCAAGTCCCAGACCAAATGCTCACACACACACAAACACTCACACGGCAAGTAGTAGTTGCAGGTAGTCCAGCAAAACACTGTGAGCACAACAGCTGCAAAGCAAGAAATCCAGCAGGGCAAGTCAAGGAGCCCAGGAAGCAAAGGAGCGAGGCAATTAATCCAGAATGCCAGAAACAACGTAAGGAATCCAGGAAATTCCAAACTTCAGCAACAGCAAACAACACTCCACGAAT
This sequence comes from Hydrophis major, assembly GCA_033807585.1. Classification (NCBI taxonomy): domain Eukaryota; kingdom Metazoa; phylum Chordata; class Lepidosauria; order Squamata; family Elapidae; genus Hydrophis; species Hydrophis major. The sequence continues at coordinate 109,955,145 of CM066331.1, forward strand.
TCAGCGCTAGTTCCCGACAAACGGCCCTCCCCACAGCATCTCCTTAAGTCTCAGTCCCCAGGTATGCCTTGTGAAGAGGGGCGGGGCACTCTCCTCCCAAGTTGTCGGGTCATTCTGCATTGTTCTTGCCTCCTGTCCACTCTTTGTGCTCAGGGATCAGGAGGGGACGGTTCTTGCTCATTGCATGAGCTCCGTCGCTCCTCATGTCCACTGCCTGCCCTCTTTTGGTCATCCTGCCCCTGTTCCTCCCTGCTAGCAAGCCATCCCAACCTAGAGGGTCTGCCTCGTTCTGCTCCTCCCTGCATTCCTCTGAAGCCAACAAGGCCACCCTCTTGACCTCCACCCTATCCCTAACCCTAGCCCAGCCACAGGATGCAGGCAGCACATGAAACCACACCTCCTATGGTCCTCGAAAAAACTCTCTCTGCAGAACAGGTCCCTGACCTCCAAAAGGTTGGGGGCCACTACATTAGAAGATGTTACAAGCTGAAGATGCCTTTGGGCCATGATAATGAATTTGTTTACTTTCCAGCAGAGCTGCTACATTCTTTTTGGAAAAATGTTGAAGATATTAATAATGGGATAAAGAAATAGAAGGTTAGAACTATTGACATAGGCAGGAAAGAATGAAGAAAAACGTGTAAGAAAAATGCAAGCAGGTTAATAATATCATTTCCACCGAATCCATACCTCCCAATAGCAGGGAGACAATGCTAAAAATGATGTGTTAAAACACACAGAATAACTCACATTTTATGTCAGCTCCCAGGACCCAAGAATAACACAAGGAGTTGTTTCAGAGTAGTTTCTCCATTGCTGCTCTCCTGTAGAAAAGTATCTTGGCAGACTATTACTACCGGTTTGCCCGATCGGTAGCATTTTTTTTACTACTAGTTCGATTGAACCAGGTTGAACCAGTACAATCCAGGGGTGGGATTCAACAGGATTAACTACCAGTTCGGGATTTACGAGCTTCCCTGCACGCTGCGAGCCACGTGCCTGTAAATCAGCAGCAGCAGCTGCCTGCAGAGAAGCAGCCTTTGAAACAGCCCTCTTTTCCTGTTTTTTTAACTGCAGCTGTGCCTCGTTCGGCAGCTGAAGTTGAAAAATCAGGAAATAAAGATCAGATAAGAGCCCGGGTGGGTGGCAGGCAAAAACATCAGCAGACATAGAACTGGTTCTATGTCTGCTGCTCTTCAGAGCTACTGGTTCTACAGAGGTGGACAGAACCGGTAGAAACCCACCCCTGCTACAATCCCACCACTGGATCATGGGGATACTGCAAAAGTTGTAAGTGTGAAAAAATGGCCATGTCGTTTTTTTTCCAGTGCCGTTGTAACTTCAATTACGGTCATTAAACAAACTGTTTTAAGTCAAGGATTATCTGTAAAATTAATTTTAATAATCAATCAATTTCATTTATGGCCAAAGTCCCAAAAGCAAGTTGCAAACATAATGCGAACTTGGTTATTGAATAAAACAATAAAACATAACAGATTTCAAACCCACAGTTCACTGCTTTGCTACTTAGAGCCTTGCTTTTAAGGCCATAGTTAAAAATCTGCCTCTTTCCACTGTAATCATAGGGTTTTCATCTGCAAGTCAACATTTTTACATAGACAGAAATATCTTTTTCCTGGTTTAGATTTTAAAATAGGCCAGGTAGCTTCCTGCTGAAGTCTCTCATAAAATTCACTGTATGATAAAACATGATCTCAAATAGCCTTTTCAAAGATTAAATGTGTTGCCATCGAATATGCTATATGGTAGGTTTCAAAATATTCCCACCTCTCAAAAGATATCTGGAATGGAATTGATCCTAATAAAGCTAACTTCTAGTCTCCTTAGGGGGGTCTGTTTCTTTATTTAGATAAGCTAAAAATCATAGAACCATAGAGCTAAAAGGGACCTTAACTTTGCCTAGTTGCTCATAATCTCTCGATATTGTACTTGGGTTTTTTGTTGTGTCATTCGTCCCTATGTGAAGGAGGAGAAAAGGGTAGTAATCTGTGGGTCTGATTATGTGGACTTTGGAGCAGGGGTGAGATTCAAAAAAAATTTACTACTGGTTCTGTGGGCATGGCTTGCTGGACATGGCATGGCTTGGTGGGAGTGGCTTGGTGTGACAGGGGAAGGATACTGTAAAATCTCCATTCCCTCCCCACCCTACTAACCTGTTTTCAAGCTCCGTTCTCCTGTGCAGGACAACCAAAGAAGACCCAGCCGATCAGCTGGAACTCAATGGGAGGCAGATGGGAATGAGGCCAGTCAGAGGTGGGATTTGCTGGTTCTCCGAACTACTCAAAATTTCCACTACCAGTTTTCCAGAACTGGTCAGAACCTGCTGAATACCACCTCTGCTTTGGAGGTCTTCTACTTCAACCTCCTGCTCAAGGCAGGAGATCTTATACCATCCCAATAAAATGGTTATCAAAGCTGGTCTTGGGAACCTCCAGTGATGAAGCTCCCACAATTTCTGAAGGGAACTTCTGTTCCGCTGGTTGATTGTTCTCACTGTCAGGAAATTTCTTCTTAGTTCTAGGTTGGATCTCCCCTTGATAGGTTTCCACCCATTCTTCCTGCTCTGCCCTTAGGTGCATTGGATAATAATCTGATTCCTTATTCTCTGTGATAGTCCCTCAAGGAACTATCCCTCAAGGGAAAGCTGGAAGAGAGCTTTCATGCAATCCTTAATGTCTATGGAGATTCTCAGTCATCCAGGTCCTGGTTATCCCAAAGGCATTTTTTTTTTTCAAGAGTCAACTGGACTTTCTGGTTCTTCTTTTGAAGATGTTTCACTTCTCATCCAAGAAGCTTCTGACTTCTGATGGTGGGGAATGGAAGGATTTATACTCCTTGCAACAGCTGGTCATTTGCATTCTTTTAGTGAGTTGTTGAGGCTACCTAGAGGTTAATCTGTCCCTGAGTGATGCAAGTGGGTGTGAAGTCTTTTTGGAACTGTTGAAATGACTGTGTTGTAGACTGGAGATAGATGATGTTGTATCCGTCCCACTCTGTTGAGAGAAGGCTGATCAGTTTTGACACTGATGGCCTCTTTGACCCCCGTTTCAAACCAGCAGTTCTCTCTGTCCAAAACATCATTCTTAATCTTTGTCTTGGATAGGCTACATACCTAGTTCTTTTAAGTGTTCATAAGTTTAACCACCAGATAACACCTTTGTTACTCTTCTCTGCACATTGACCTCCACATCCCTTCCAACAGATGCATTTGTTTTCAATATGAGGCAAGAATATTTTGGTAAACGGTATTTGCAGAATAAAAAAAAATTGCAATATCATTACTTGACATAAAATAAATAAATAAAATTATTTGCCCTGAAATGTTTTGGGATTGCAAAATCTGCATGGGCTTGACAAAAATTTCCATAATAAATTGTATTACTGGCAGTAGGGCACCGTTTAATAAAGTTCTGGAAAGGTTTGAAAAGATGAATGGTTACATTTTAGTGTGACTGAGTTTGAATAACACAATTCTGCAATAGCAGGAAAAACTAACAGGGAAAATTAAATCACAAAGAAAATGTAATAAACAAAGATCTACATTTACTTTAGCAAAAAAAAATATATATTTACTATTCCAGCTGTAACCAAATTATTTTCTTAAATGCACCTGGAAATGCCATCGCCAGAATTCTAGTTAATTATTCGAGAGTACAATGAGGTGACAATGAACAAAATTTGGAAAGTGCAGCATTATTGTTTACCAGGTAAGAAATCTGCATCCTGATGTTTGCTTTCCAGCAGATCAAAGAGAATGAATGCATGTGAGAAATCAGTATTGGTTGATTTAGAGAAAGTGGCTGCCAATGAATTAACAGTAGAACAGTTGTGCTAAGATTGGAATTGAAAGTTGGCTGCTGAATGTGATAAGAACAGAATATGGTGGAAATAAAACCTGCCACGAGCATAAATTAAATGCTTAGAGCAGGGGTGTCAAACTCAAGGCCTGGGGGCTGGATCTGGCCCATGGGGTGCTTAGATCTGGCCTGTGAGGCCACCCTGGAAACAACGAAGGACTGGCCTGCAGTGCCTCTGCCAGCAAAAACAGAGCTCAGGAAGGCTGCCATTTTCACTGGCCAAGGGTTGCAGGAAGCCATCGCAGCTGAAAACGGAGCTTGGGAGCCTGTTTTTCACTGGCAGATTGCTCGGACCACCACAGGCGTCCCCGACATGAGTGACATTGAGCTGGCCACACCCAACCTGGTCATGCCCACCCCAACTCCTTGAGGTCAAACACAACTCTGATGCAGCCCTCCGTGAAATTGAGTTTTACAACCCCTGGCTTAGAGAATGGGTGAATATTGACATAAACTCAGCAGCACTAGCGATGTTTCCATAAGAAGCATAACAAATATCTATACACCCGTGGTGGCGAACCCATGGCACGCGTGCTGGAAGTAGCATGCAGAGCCATTACTGCTGGCTTGTGAGCACTCGCCAAGAAAAAGTCTGCTGTGCATGCGTGCATGCTGCCCGCTCAACAGCTGATTGTCGGGTATCTAGTGCACATGCATGAGGGCGCGGTGGCGTGCAGGAGAAATTTGTGCATGCGTAGAAGTGGACGGCGTGTGTAGAGGGTCGCGCATGTATGCGCAGAAGCAAATAGCATGGGTCATGTGAGTCATGCGCGTGTGCACAGGAAGCATGGGTGGGGCCGTGCGCATTGCCTTTTGGGTGATGGCATGCGAGCACGAGCAGGCAAGTGCGCATGCAATTATTGGCATGGGAGCCCCAAAAGGTTAGCCACCACTGCTACATACAAACATAGAAACATGTAAACATTTATAAGATAACCTCTATTGGCCAATCAAACCCCAAATGAACAAGTTGCATCATTTAGATTAAAAAAACCTCACGCTATTTTTCTCAATATATTACTCTCAAAATTTAACCAGGCTTATATACCAGGCAATCTCACAGCTAAACTAAGAAGGCAAAATGAATACAAAACCATTTCTGTAGTACATAGTTGCAAAGAAAACCACATGAACAGATGCAGGCAATTACACCAGGAGTCCAGCTTGCTCTTTTACACAGCTTTGACACTGATGCAGAGACGCAACATATTGTCAACTCATAAAATATTTCTATGGTCTTTTTAGAGTTGCCAACAGAAAGGGAAGGGGGAGCAGTGCAGCAACTTGCAAAGCCGAAACTTATTTCCACAAATGTTTTCAAAGATAGCAACTAGGTGACTGAAGTTTCTGCCCCGTAAAATTCTAACTAGAAAGCCTGATTGATGACTCTTGGCTATGGATGTGTCCCATTGGAGAATATGAATTATGATACACCCAGGGGGTGGGGAGTGGGGAAAAACCAAGGTCAAGGGTAACAATGAATGATGTATCTCAGAATCGGCTACACCCAGGCAGTGCTGGCATGTTAACTCCCAATAAATCCTTTTGAAGTTTTGGAAGTTTGGTTCAAGACCCATGATACCTACAAATGGAGGTAACTGCTGCAATCCTGACACATCCTGAACTGCTGGAAAATGCACATCATAAAAAATGTATTTCCTCCCCTTTTTGAGTGTCTGCATCAAAAGATCCTTAGCCTCTGCCAATAAAATCAGTGAGTTGGGTTGAAAGCATTGACATCTTTAGTATTTGGGATCTGCCATTCTTTTTACCTTTGTGTTATATTGTCAGAGGTGTCAAATATCAGAATGCAAAAGGGTGGTTTTGAAGAAATAGAATTTAGTTGTGGGTACAGGTGTGCACAGCACAACATATGCACACGTGCGTGCACACACACACACAAAATCTACATGCCATCTGTTTCATCTATGCACCTGAGAGCAAAATGGCCTGCCTTAAAATGGCGTTCATGGCCTACAGCATATTGCATCTGAGTCACAAAAACAAGCAAATAAGGGCATACATGCCAAACAGATTTGATACCCAAGCGTAATTATTTTACTTGTCGCTAAGAGCCTGCTAAATATTTGAAACAACAATGCAATATCAGTAAGTACACACTTTAAACCACGCATCCAATTCTCTGTATGGAGAGAACAGATGTGATCTTACTAAGGCTGTAGCACAGTTCAACAATAATTTGTCATAACTGACATACTTTTAAATTGCACATACCTGCCAAATTCACATAGCAATTACAAGCCTGTGTATCTGGCACATTTTAACTTACAGTGCCTAACCAATTTATCAAGTTATGCACACAAAGCAACCCTAATGTTTTCTCTACTGAGACAACAGCAATGCCACCTAATGTCTTAAAATTCCTTTATAGGTGTTTTATGATGCAGCCCAACTGTTTCAACACTCTAGCGGCTGGACTTTAATGTGGTTCAAATGGTTCTAAATACCATCACTAAATGTTTAACATCTGTGAAAGTTGGACCAGTAAATGCAAATATTTTGAAGCTTTGCCTGTCCTGCTTTCATTAACCTGGAGGGAGGGAGAGAGGAAGGGGGACCTTCAACTTTTGTTAATGGATTTCCTATTGAGGAGTGGCACTTGAAGTTCAGCTTTCAACATAGTCATTACATTGATCTCAAACTATAGTGTTAATTAAGGGAAGGGAGATGGAAGGAAAGGGAGGGAAGGGAAGGGAAGGGGAGAGGAGGGAAAATGGAAGGGAAGGGAGGGAAGGGAAGATGGGAGGGAAGGGAGGGGAAGAGAGGGGAAGGGAAAGGAAGACTGAAGGAAAGGGAGGAAAGGGAATTTCCACACAAAAGTTCTAAGTCCAGCCCACCTTGAATCCCTTCTACTCTCATCTGTTGCCAATTTGCTTGGACAACTAGTAGTTCAGATTCTTGTAGAGAGCTTTAGCTTGCAATAAATCTTTATACCCTTTTGAACTGTTTAGATCTCCTGATTTTCCTGGCGCTTGACAGGTGCCAAACTAATGTGGAGCATTGAAGTCTATTTACATGCAATTGATTAAAACATTTTCCAACAATCAATATTTCTTTTAGGGCAGCTAATAAAAACAATTTGATTTGGTTCTATTTGTAGCAATTGCATCCTACCATTCTTCAAATTTCTCAATATGCCAGTCAGAAGAATTTGTGTGCACATTCCTAAACCATGTGGAGAGAGAGAGAGATGGAGGGAGAGAGAGAAATGGTGCATTTGGTTTATTTTATCCAGAAATGGCATATGCATTATGTATGAATTTGAAAACATATTGGATTTTTTAATATATATAAAATGTCTTAAGCATCATAAATGATCTATACACATCTACTGATGGTTGCTTGCATTTTATTTTATTTTAAAAAAAACAGCCCCACTTATTTTCCAACCTGTTGTAAGATAAATGCCATTCCAATTGAACTCTAGCACAACAGTAAACAAAAGTTACTGATCTATCTAGCGAGTTATAAAACTCAAAACTGGCCGTAAACACCTCTGTCGCTTGGCTTAGCATATTGCCTTCTGTGGAAACGGCTTTATTTACCTAGTGGTAAATCTTTATGTATCAAGAAACGCTGCAGAAGGCGCAATACATAAATTATCCAGCAGACACGAGCATCCAACTAGTTAATCAAACAAATAGGACATGTAACAAAGAGAAAAGCTATAAATATTGACAACAAGCTGCTCCAGTCACACAAACATTCAATACTTCAGTTCTCAAGTGTTGAGTTTTATATCAGTCCCTCTAGAAACAGTTTGTATTCTCCAATAAATTTTTACAGTTGATTCACCTGCCTAAGAACCTTCAGCCATTTCCTTCAGAAGCTGTCAAATCTGCCAACTATAATATATGGGCTGACCAGCAGGAACAGCTGTAGCCATTCTCTGAGCTGCCTCCTACACTCTGTTCTGCATAAAATAATACATCAAGATTAATTGATTTCCCGTCAGTCTCACAGAACAGAAAATTAATTTTCATGTAGCTATTTTGCCCAGCATATGAATTTTGTACATGGCAAGTAATTTAAGTTTTTAATTATTCATAAGCCAAGGAGGATGGATGGTGGGGTTGGAGGGAAAAGAGGGAGACCCACAACATATGAGTTTCAGAGAAGCTCAAGGCTCTTACTCTGCCCTGAGATAACCAGAGCTCACTAATGTCTATATAAATAATATATGTATTAACATACATCTTAGTACAACATCAATTTCTCCCAGTCTGACCCAACACTTCAGGGTCGTAGAATGGCAGTTTGTCAAAGTGACTGTTCATCAGGTACTCATCACAGGGTACGGAGGTGGCATGCCAACCATCTCAAACTGATCTCTTGGGGCTTGGGAAGAAGTCACTCTTGTGAGGAAGAATCAAAAGGGAGCTTTCTGTTCTTTTGGGCTAAAATGAGGAAAAGAACAAGAGAGAGAGAGAGAGAAGGGATGAAGATTGGTTTGAGTGATGGCCTTAGTTGGGACTGGTGTAGAAGAAGGAGTGGTAGAACCTGGGAGGGTGGAGTCAAAAGAGAAATTGGCCTAGAATCCCTACGTAGCCACAAGCAGACTGAATCCAACCTCCCTTGAATTCTGTTGACTGTTATCTAACTTCAAACAAAAGTTGGAACATAGAAGCACACCTTGTTCTTCTCCATTTACAAATACACATGATGGGGGAAGAAGACCCAACACACACATGTGTATGCCCACACACGTGCATACACACTATTCCCTGGAGAGAGAAAATAAAGAGAAGCAACATGTCACACAGGAGAAAATGCAGACGTCTTCTCCGGCCATCGCAGGTAAAGAGGTTGAAAAGAATTCTGTGCTCTGCAAAGAATTATCTTAATTTGTTCCAACTTACTGGAATATTGGAGAAAAATAAATAAATGAGGTTAGGACTTCGACAGTCTGTCACCTATTTGTCAACCCATATAGCAGCACTTTGAAAACTAAATACCCTGTTTCTCTGAAAATATGACCTACCCTGAAAAGTAAGTCCTAGCTTGATTTTTACACATGCACCCAATATAAGCCCTACCCCAAAATAAGCCCTAATGAAGACCCCACCCACTCCAGAGTGCATGGGTAAAAATTAAGCTAAGGTGGGGATGGGAGAGGTGGAGCTGCCCTGCTACTTACCTTTAGATGGTTTTAGCCAGGCATCGCACACCTTGACATCTGCCTTGCCAACCAATTTCTTCTGCAGCCAGAAAGGCTAGCAAAGCTTTCCTGAAGGCTCTATAACTGATAATAAAGCTCTGGATTGATCCAGAGCTCTGTTATCAGCTGCGGAGGGCTTCAGGAAAGCCTTGTTGTCCATATAAGAAGAAATTCCTGAAGGCCACTGAGAGCAAAAAGGAGGCTGGGGGTGATGCATGCAAGTAAGCTTATCAGTGGATAACATCCCCTGAAAATAAGACCTGGTGCCTTTTTTGGTGGCAAATATATATATATATATATGACAGGGTCTTATTTTCAGAGAAATGTGGGTAGAATGGAGCCAAATTAGATGTGGAGGGAGAATCTTCCCAGTGAAAGATTGGCTGGATCAAGTTAGGAAGCATGAAGAAAAAACAGCCAGAAATTTTTCCCACTTGGTTCCTAGAGGAGGGGCAATTGGATAGTTGTTCAAAAAGTTGGCAGCTGTTCACTTTTAAACCCTCCTTCTCAGAGTGCATTCATGAACTGGAATAGAGCTTGGTAAGAAGGTCAGCCAATGAATAAGCACAGCAATTAAAACAGCCAATGAGGACAATTTGGAAACTGAAACTAGAAGCAGCCTAGGCATGGTTCTATATTAAGCTCTGCAACTCTGCAGCTATGTTGAGCTCTGAGTCTGTCTGTTGAAAATGAAACTGCTTCGCTCCTCTGCTTGCTTGCTGAACTAAAGTGAAACTGATCTCTGTTCTCTCGTGCTACTGAAGTTACTTGCATCGTGTTTCTGTCTGAGTTTGCTCCATGTTGGAGAAATCTACAACTGGTTTGTAAAATCTACTTATGTTTATGAAGATGTTAAATGAAGCATCAGTTATCTGTGTTTATTTTTCTGGCGCTTAATTCATGCTGCAAAACTCTGAACAGTCCTGCCCCCATTTACATGTCCCATTCACTGTCCACCCCACATATAGTGCACATATAGACATATGAACTTTGGTGTAAGAGGGAGGGAAGATTTAAGAGGCTTTCAAGATTCCATTATGATAGCTTATATTCAAAATTCCAATGTTGCTTGTGATTTTGGTTTTCTGATCTGATCTACCAAGAAAAACTGACAGATTGGTGCAGGTAATCCTTGATGCACAACTGTCTGTTTAGTGACCAAAGTTACCATGGCACAGAAAAAAGAAACTTGTAACACTTAGCACTTAAAATTATAAGCACTCTGTGATTTACAGCAATTTGGCTCCTCATCTTATCGACCTTGGAAAGATGGAAGCAGAGTCAACCTTGAGCCAGTCAGCATCGAACTCTTGGCAGCGGGCAGAGTCAGCCTGTAATGCTGCATTCTAACCAGTGAGCCATCACAACTCCTTTATGGCCGTTTTTTTTTTGTTTTTTTTTTTGAATTCCAACTTATGACCATTTTTCACACTTATGACTGTTGCAGCATCCTCATGGATCAAAATTCAGTTTGGTAACTGGCATGTATTTATGTATTTACTGTATGATGGTTGTGAACTTCTGACAAACAAGTTCAATGGGGAAGCCAGATTCACTTAACACACCGTGTTACTAATTGAACAACTGCAGTGATACACTTCAAGAAAGGTTGTAATGGACATTTTGAGCTCGGTTATGGCTGTAAGTCACTTTGGCCGGCAGAGTCCTGCTAGAGGCCATGGAGGCCAAAATCAAGGAGCACCCACCCCACCCCATTTTTGCTGGCAAAGTTCTGCAGGAGGTCATGCAGGCCGAGAACGGGGCATGGAGGGCACACACAGCCCCCCCCCATGCCCCTGTTTTGACCAGCAGAGTGCTGCAGGAGGCATCCATCCCATCTCCCCACCAGCCCATGGAGGAGAACTACAATGCTGATCCAGCCATCGAATAAATCCAGTTTGACACCCCTGCCTTACAAATAGTTTACGTATACAATAATCTAGCAAGGAATGGAATAGGGGATGGAATGGAATGTCTTTAGGATAGAATGGAATGGAATGGAATGGAATGGAATAGTATAGAATAGAATAGAATAGAATAGAATAGAATAGAATAGAATAGAATAGAATAGAATAGAATAGGGAATGGAATGGAATAGAAAATAGAATAGAATAGGGAATGGAATGGAATGGAATGGAATAGGGAATAAAATAGAACGTCTTTAGGATAGAATGGAATGGAATGGAATAGAATAGAATAGAATAGAATAGAATAGGGAATGGAATAGAAAATAGAATAGAATAGGGAATGGAATGGAATAGGGAATAAAATAGAACATCTTTAGGATAGAATGGAATGGAATGGAATGGAATAGAATAGAATAGAATAGAATAGAATAGAATAGAATAGAATAGAATAGAATAGAATAGAATAGAAACAGGAATAGGAATTGGAATGGAATGGAATAGAATAGGGAATAGAATAGAATAGAATAGAATAGAATAGAATAGAATAAGAACAGGAATAGGAATGGAATGGAATGGAATGGAATAGAATAGGGAATAGAATAGAATAGAATAGAATAGAATAGAATAGAATAGAATAGAATAGAATAGAAATGGAACGGAACAGAACAGAACAGAACAGAACTGGAACAGGAACAGGAACAGGAACAGGAACAGGAACAGGAACAGGAACAGGAACAGAAACAGAAACAGAAACAGAAACAGAAATAGAATAGGAATAGGAATAGGAATAGGAATAGGAACAGGAATGGAATGGAATGGAATAGGGAACGGAACAGAACAGAACAGAACAGAACAAAACAGAACAGAATAGTTGAAGGGACCTTGAAGGTCTTCTAGTTCAACCCCCTGCCTAGGCAGGAAACCCTACACCACTTCAGACAAATGATTATACAATACTTTTTCAAAAACTGCCAGTGTTGGAGCATCTACAACTTCTGGAGGCAAGTTTTTCCACCGGTTAATAGTTCTAACTGTCAGGAAATTTCTCCTTAGTTCTAGGTTGTGTATCTCCTTGATTTAATTTCCATCCCTTGCTTCTTGTCCTGCCTTCTGGTGCTTTGGAGAATAGCTTGACCCTCCCTCTTCTTTGGGGCAGCCCCTAAGATATTGGAACCCTGCTATCCTGTCTCCTCTAGTCCTTCTTTTCATCAGACACTAGACACACCCAGTCCCTGCAACCTTTCTTTAATATGGGAGAGTGTGGAGAGTAGCTTTTCATTCATATGGGATTCCCAATAACCATAACCCTTTGCATTGCATGGACGAAAACCCATTCCTGACCATTATCCATGTGCTTAAAAACCCACACGGCCATCCCTCCTGCTCTTCCCTGTCAGGGTCACCTATTACTCCACAATGTACCGCACAACTATTTGCCTGAACGTTAACACAGCTATTTGTAGTGCTGTAATTAAAATACTTTTTAAGAATTCCCTCGACCTTGGAACAGAGTATAGTTTTGAAAGGGTGCCTGGTGGCTTTAAAAGGTCTTTGTTTCTATCCACTGAATTGGCTGCAAGAGGTTCTAATTATTTTTAGAGGTCTAATTAGCATTTAGTATTACATTACTACAAACTGAAGCAAAATTGTACCCCTTCTCCAATAAACAGCATTCACAGTGTGCAATCAAGCTGCTGTGTGATGCAATGAGAATTAATCGCCCTCCATGCCAATGGTAAATCCTATAACTCCCGCTGAGTGTGTTTAATAATTTTTCACTCCTTCCAGATTGTTCCCATCAAGCACAATTCCCAAGATCCTAATCAGCTCCCTCCACCATCAATACTACACAGAGATCCAAGCACGGAAAATGATCTGCCATTTCAAAACGTGCTTTGTTGCATTATTAGGCCACTGACCTGAGAGTGTAAATGATGTAAATAGTTTTGTGGGGGGAATGTCCAAAGGGCAATATAAATTAAAAACTCGCCGTCTTGCCTGCTGCTTTCGTGAGAGCCGCAAATGGTTAGAGGCTTCTTCACACATCTCTAACTAGCTGCTCAAAGGCCAACAGCGTTCTGTATTTTAATTAGGATTTGTTTTTTGTTTAAAATTCTCTTTCAGGCAATCACACTTGGGCTGATAAATAGCTGAACAGGCAGCTAATAAAATTACACAAAGCTCCCCTCAGGTTTAGTGGTGGTATGTTGTTGTTTTTTCCAAAACTCTGCAGAACTGTTTTACCTCGTCATGCAGACATTCACTGGAATTAAGTACAGGTCAGTGGTGTGACTCAATTTTTTTTACTATCGGTTCTGTGGGCGTGGCTTGGTGGGCATGGCATGGTTTGGTGGGTGTCATGAACTAATAAAAGTGTTTAAATAAAGTTTTAACAAAGCTTAAAGAAAAATCCTGCACTTCTGATTGGCCGATAATAGCGATATCAGATTGGTCCGTTCTGGAGAATCTGATTGGCTGTTAACGAGCCACTCTCATTGGTTCAAGGGTTTAATACTTCCATGTTCTCACTGGATAATAGGTCAGCAGCCTGCCCTATAAAAGGGCTGCTGCTGCCCTAGGGTTTTGCTCTGTTCACGATGATTAATAAAGAGTTGAAGTTCACTGTTCACTGCCTCATCTCCGTTCCTTGCACCCATGCGCAGAACTTAACAGTAGGTGTGGCTTGGTGGCCATCACAGGGGAAGGTTACTGCAAAATCCTCATTCCCTCCCCACACCTGCTTTCCAGATCCTCCTGTGAATAGAATTCTTTATTGGCCAAGTGTGATTGGACACAAAAGGAATTTGTCTTGGTGCAAATGCTCTCAGTGTCCATAAAAGAAAAGATACATTCATCAAGAGTCAAGAATCATAAGGTGCAACACTTAATAATAGTCATAGGGTACAATAAGTAATCAAATCATACTAGGAAACAGTCAATATAAATCGTAAGGATACAAGCGACAAAGTGACAGTCATACAGTCACAAGTGGGAGGGGATGGGTGATAGGGAGTGATGAGAAGATTAATAGTAATAGTAGTGCAGACTTTGTAAATAGTTGGACTGTTGAGGGAATTAGTTGTTTAGCAGAGTGATGGTGTTCAGGGAAAAACTGTCCTTGTGTCGAGTTGTTCTGGTGTGCAGTGCTCTATAGTGTCATTTTGAGGGAAGGAATTGAAATAGTTTATGTCCAGGATGTGAGGGGTCCATAAATATTTTCACAGCCCTCTTTTTGACTTGTGCAGTACACAGATCCTCAATGGAAGGCAGGTTGGTAGTAATTGTTTTTTCTGCCATCCTAATTATCCTCTGAAATCTGTGTCTGTCTTGTTGGGTTGCAGAACCAAACTAGGGCAGGGCAACTAAAGAAAACCCAGCCGATCAGCTGGGACTCGGAAGAATAGATGGGGTTGGCGGGGCCAGTCAGAGGTGGGATTGGCCAGTTCTCTGAACTACTCAAAATTTCCACTACCTGTTCTCCAGAACTGGTCAGAACCTGCTGAGTTCCACCTCTGGTACAGGTGGTCCTTGACATACAACAATTTGTTTAGTGACTGTTCCAAGTTACAGTGGCCCTTGAAAAAGTAACTTATGACCTTTTTTTCACAGTCATGGCCTTTGCGATCCCGTGGTCATGGGATCACAATTCAAAGCCCCCACAATGAACTCATATTTGTGACGGTTGCAGCTTCCCCATGCGATCCTACTTTGCAACTTTCTGACAAGCAAAGTCAATGTAGAAGCCACATGTCAATTCATAAAATATTTCTCTGGTCTTTTTAGAGTTGCCAATAGGAAGGGAGTGGGGATCAGTGGGGCAGCTTGCAAACCGAAAGTGCATTCCACAAGTGTTTTCAAAGATAGTAACTAGGTGACTGAAGTTTCTGTGGTGCAAAATTCTAACTGGAGAGCCTGATTAATGACTCTGGGCTATGGATGTGTCCCACTAGAGAATATGAATTATTATACACCCAGGGAGGTGGGGGGAAACCAGGGTCAAGACAATGAATGATGAGTCTGGGAGTCAGCTACACCCAGGCAGTGCTGGCATCTTAACTTCCAATAAATCCTTTTGAAGTTTTTGGAAGTTTGGCTCGGGACTCATGATTTAATTGAGGTAACTACTGGAATCCTGACAACTTGTCTGAAATGGTATAGGGTCTCCTGTTTGAGCAGGGGATTGGACTAGAAGACCTCCAAGGTCCTTCCCAGCTCAATTCTGATTTATTAGATGACAGTCCCTATGTTGTCTCCATCCAAGTTATTTTTCTGATTCTCTGTCTCATCTAGATCCTTGAGATCTCTTGTGGGACCATGGGCTAAACTGATCTGATCCTGCTTAGATTTCTCAAGATTGACCAAAATCATCTAGGTGTTGCTTGATGGTACTACAGGGTATTGCTCCTTCCTCTTATAAACCCCAAGTTCTACATTTGACCTCCACTTTTTCAGTATTCCGAAAATTTATTTTTAAAAAACATGCATCTGTTTTACTGGGCATTGAATAGTTAAATTCAATTCAGCCTCGGTTTGGATCCATGCTTTTTAACTTCTTGTGTGCCTGATTGGTTCTCAGCTCCCATCTTTCTTTGCCCTTGGAATATTTGTAGACCGATCTCTTTAGGCAGGCATTTAAAGGTCAATAATTTTTATTGTTTGTATTTTAATGGATTTGTCTTTGTCCTGCCTGGTTGTGCTCAGTGGTAAAATGGGAGCTTCTTTGGGACTTCATTTTGAACAGCGAGATATGACATATAAGTAAAAGCACCCGGGGCAGAAGGGAAGATTCTGCAAAGGTGGAATGGGGCCATTCTCACAACCTACCAGAGTTTTTCCTTCAGCAGGAAAACATCCCCCTTTGGCAGTCAAATGATGCATTTTGACAGGGTCTACATGTCTGTTGCTACTCAGAACTTGTGCTCCAGGGAAGTATGGCTGGCCAGGCAAAGGATTTAGACCCAGGGCATATTGTATTTGCAAACTGAGAGTGGTGAGGAAAAGGACATTGTGCTTGTCTCTGTGAGAACATTCTGAACAAGGGGCATTCTTATTTGAAACTTCTGAATTCTGAACATTCAACCTTAACTTTTTCTTAAAGAGATAAACCCCTACCCCCACCAGCCTACCATGACTACACCTGATCTTAGACAAAAGGCTGAGAAGAGATTCAGACGGGTCTCCCCTCCTTTTAGAGAAAGCCAATTTCATGCGTGAAGACACCTCAGTCCATTGCAACAACCCTACAACTTCCTTTTATATAAATCAAATTTCCTGATGAGCGGCAAAAGATGATCCCCTCTCCATTATAACCTGGAATATAGTGGGCTGGATTGTCCCATTAAAAGACCAACTCTTTTTTGACTAGATATCACAATTTGACATCCTTTTCTTCCAGGAAACCTGGACCCCCGCAGATTGTTTAAGATTCATTACCACAACAACAGTGTTGGCCACTAAGGCCAACATTAATAAGGCCTAATAATGCCACTAAGACCTAATAAGGCCACTAAGACCTCAGATATCTTATATTAAAAATCCAGATTAGAATTGAATTCTACTGTATAGTACAATATTAATGCAATATCAGGGTTTTTCAATTGAATGTATAGAATGTGAAGGATGTGTGTTTTGTGTTTATTGTCAGTCAATGTACAATGTTAGGAATATGAGTCACCTAACAGCTATTTGGGTTAGAAATATATAAACCAGGATAAACATTTTAAAACTGTATCTTTAAGAAAATGCAAAACTGTAGTTGGGTGTGGTTTCTCAAACGGCCATAAGATGGAGCCAGAAACCTGGGTTGTTTTAGTCTGAGTCTCAGAAGAGAGTGTGTCTGAGTGAGTTTCTCTGTTTCCTTCTGTTGGAAAGTATTGCCGTTGCTCCATTTCTTCTAATTGACTGATATTACTGGATTTAATGTAAGTCTGATACTGAACGGTTTTTTACATTGGAATTTGATATTTGGATTATCCCTGGATTGAAAAATTGACTGATTTACACCTGTGAATGACTTTTAGACTGCTTATTTTAGACTTTGCTTTCTGGAAGTAAAAACCTACATTTACTGTATAGTATATCTGTGTTCTCTGTGTGTATTATTCCAACACTACTCTCTATATGTCTCCCTGTATGCGCTCATTCTCCTAACGGGGAATTACCTCAACATACAATGAAGATGGTATTTAATATAGTTGTACGAGGTACAATGACAATCAACTAAACTAAACTAAAAAGATGCAAAAGGTTCAAAAATTAATGCATTTTTAGAGTGGGAGGTCTTCAAGGGCAGCCCCATTTGAAATGCATTACAGGAACTCAAGTGAGAAGTGGTTATGGTGAGGGAGTAGAAGGGGAAAGAAAAGACTTGGACAGCTACCTGTCTGAAATGGTATATGGTCTCCTGTTTGAGTAGGGGGTTGGACTAGAAGACCTCCAAAGTCCCTTTCAGCTCTATTCTGATTGATCGATTGTGACTGGACAGCCATTTGTCAGAAGTGGCATAGACCAAGAGTGTCAAACTGAAGGCCCATGGGCCACATCTGGCCCACAGTGTGCTTAGACCTGGCCTGTGGGGCTGCCTTGGAAACAGCAAACAGCCTGCAGTGCCTCTACTGATGAAACAGAACTCAAGTGGGCTGCATGCAGCCCTCCAGAACTCTGTTTTCAGCTGCGACGGTCTCCTGCAGCCCTTTGCCAGAGGAAACAGAGCCAGGGAGGGCCATGTGCAGCCCTCATGAGGTCGGTTTTCATGGGCAGACTGCTAGCAAAACAAACTACTAGCAAGAGTGACATTTGATCACATGAGTGACATCAAGATGGCCACGCCCATTCTGGCCATGCCCACCATGCCGCCCCAAGGCCAAACACAACCCCGATGTGGCCCTCAATGAATTCGAGGTTGACACCCCTGGTATAGACTCTCCTACTTGAGCAGGGGGTTGGACCAGATGACCTCCAAGATCCCTTCTGACTCTGTTATTCTATGTTAAGGTACGTAGGACCAGCCAGGTTTTCTGATCCACAAGAGGGCACAACTGACGCAGAGGATGGAAGGACTCAGCAGTGAATTTATCGGAGTCCGTTGTTCCACCAATGTGAAAGATAAACCAATATCCAGGGTGTTCATGTATTTTAAGGAAACAAAAACAGGCTTGCAAAATTCAAATATGAGTTTTAGTTTATTGTGCTCATGGGGTCCCACTTTCTTCCCCAATCCCACCTAAGCTGCAGTGATCCTGTCCAAGAAATCACAAAGGCCAATTGATATTTTTAAATATTCTCCACAGGATAATTGTAATCATGCTTTCATGCACACACACACACACACACACACACACAAGACATGTATAAGCACAGCCCAAATTAAGCTAAAGAATCCTTGCTCACCAAAAATAGCTAAAGACTAGTTCAAGATCTGAAACTTCAACATGGAATGTGTTGTGGCCCGCCAGCGACCAACAGAGCTGGAAGCAGATTTGGACAGTAAGGAGGTTGGAGAGGAACAGGGCCAGTCCTGGAATCTGGGGAAGGCTCTGCGTCAAAGGAAGAGATGGGGCCAGGGGCATCTGACAGTTATCAGCTGCCTTCGGAGTCAGAGATCAGTAGGGCAGAAAAACAGCTGGTGACTGTTTCCAGTGTGCGCATGCACAGAGCTGCCAGAAGAAGGGAACAGCTAAGGAACAAGGGTTGACTTGGGAGTAAAGCTACAGGTGGATGGTGAATGGCCCCTCCCATAGGGGAGTGTGGTTTTGCAGGAGACAATTAGTTCATTAGGGTGAAGATCTGTTCCTGCATTCTTGTCAAGTATTGTCTGCTACAGTGTTACCCATGTCGGAAGGAGGGAAGGATGAGTCAACCTTGAGCCTGGTGAGAGTCGAACTGCCAAATTGCAGGCAATCGGCAGTCAGCAGAAGTAGCTTGCAGTACTGCACTCTAACCACTGCAGCACCGTGGCTCATAAATCTTCACCACAATTGAGCCCAAAATGTATATTGCTAAGTGAGGAATTTGTTAAGGCCTCTGAAAGATATTGGCCTGGCAACTCTCCAAGCCTGTAGTTGTGAAATCTCTTGAAAGACTGCTTCCTGGGACGTTTCTAGAGAGGAATTCACTGTAAACTAAATCAAAGGGGTTTATTGGGATGAGAAGTCGACTTCGTGCTGTTGGGGAAGCTGAGGTCAGAACAGTACATTCTGTCTGGAATGAGATTTCCTTCTTCTGAAGAAGTTACCGGACCGTCACGCAAGCCATTTTGAACCTTCTTCTGAAACCTCGAGAAAGGTTTGGCTACAAGTAAACCCATGTGGGCTGTTATTCTTATGGGGTGTTCTGTCCCAACCCAAGCTCAAAGAATTGCCTTGTCATTCAGCCTTGTCATTTACTTGTCTTCTTCAGGTTAATCTTCAGGTTAATAGCTTTGTCCCCTAGCTCTGAAGGTTTGAGAGGAACCCAAGGATGACTGTTTTCATTTCGCTGAATATATATATATATCCAATAGGTTGAAATCTTGAATTTGGATTTTTACACTGGGCTGCCATATATTGCTTTTGATTTGTATTTCTATCAGTATCAACCTGAGCATCCTAGTCTATACCTATACCAGCCATGTACATGATTTATAGCAAATCGGTCAAGGCTTCCCTTCACAATTTGACATTATCAGATTACTTCAGAAGCTGGCAGCAGCAACCATAAGTAACAAGCTGTCATTGTAAATAAATCACTCCCTCAGAAATAACATTTTAAAAAATATAGATTAGTATGAGCCAAGGACTATTTTAACACTCGCTACACATTTCTCTCTCTCTCCCTCTCTCTCCCTCTCCTGCAGAGACACAATATAGCAGAAGACAATATATTACATTATGAGGGCTACTGAATGATACAGAGGAAGGAAGGGTGTGCTTCAGGATTTGAGTTTTTGACATATTCCTCTGCTCGGTGGCAAACGAAGTATAGGTAGTTGTCAACTTGTGACAATTCATCTAGTGTCCAAAGTCACAATGTCTTTGTGCATTTCACCTTGGTTTTCAATTTCCCAAATAAATGCTGGATGCAAACTAAAAAACCAGCTTCAGGTAATAATATCAATAGCACTTATATATCGCTTCACGTTGCTTTCCAGCCCTCTCTAAGCATTGTATAGAGTATCTATTGCCCCCAACAATCTGGGTCATCATTTTACCCACCTCGGAAGGATGGAAGGCTCAACTTCTAGGAGGAAGGAAGGAAGGAAGGAAGGAAGGAAGGAAGGAAGGAAGGAAGGAAGGAAGGAAGGAAGGAAGGAAGGAAGGAAGGAAGGAAGGAAGATAGCAAAAAGTTAGACTTATATACTGCTTCACAGTGCTTTTACAGTCCTCTCTAAGCAGTTTACAGGGTCAGCCTCTTGTCGCCCAACAAGTTAGGTCCTCGTTTTACCCATGTCGGAAGGAGGGAAGGCTGAGTCAACCTTGAGCCTGGTGAGAGTCGAACTGCCAAATTGCAGGCAACCGGCAGTCAGCAGAAGTAGCTTGCAGTACTGCACTCTAACCACTGCAGCACCGTGGCTCATAAATCTTCACCACAATTGAGCCCAAAATGTATATTGCTAAGTGAGGAATTTGTTAAGTGAATTTTGTCCCCTATTACGACTTTCCTTGTCACGTTTTGCTAAGTGAATCATTTCAGTTGTTAAGTGAGCTTGCTTCCCCCATTGACTTTGCACATTAGAAGGTCACAAAAGGGAATCACATTGACCCTAGGACACCCCAAGTGTCATAAACATGACTTAGTTGCCAAGCATCTGAATGTAAATCAGTGACCACAGGGATACTTCAATGGTCGGAAGTGTGAAAAATGGTCACAAGTCTCTTTCTTCAGTGCCCTTGTAACTTTCAGTGGTCACTAAGAGAGCTGTTGTAAATCGAGGACTCACTGCATTGTATTTTTCCCTCTCCTCCCTAAATCTCCGGGCTTGTATAGCGGTCACTTGTCCACTGCATAAAAGCAATCAACTTTCTTTCTTTGTTGCTGTTTATACATTATCTATTTATTTATCTCCAAAGTAAAAAAAATCCAAAATCCCCCCCAAAAAAGAAAGAAAAAAGAGAGAGAAAAATATGCATAAAACAAAATATTGATATAACGCATAAAATATTTATTTATATATTAAGTTGAAATTGTATAATGAAAGAAATGTGTATATAGAAAGATGATAAGGAAATGTAAAAGATGTCTTGACACTGATATAATGATGTGTAAAGTTTTATTTTATGTTTTTAAATTTTGAAAACTAAATAAAATTTAATAAATAAAATAAAATAAAATGTTCCCTGATTGAAATCTTGATAAATATATTTCAATTCCCCTGTACCCTTGCAAAACAGGCCCACATCCACCTCTACATCAGTTTTCTTGCTAAATATAAAAAGCCCAATTAATTTTCACGTGCGGAAAGGAAATCTCAGCGGAGAACGAATCTATAAAATACTGATGAGCGGGTGGCAATTTTTCTTGCTCATTTCTTAGACGTTTGTCCACTGAGCCATCCGAGGTTCAACGTTCTGTATGTTTGCCAAGTGATAATTAAGAAGATGGATTTGTCCCACCAGCTACAGAACTACGGAGAACTATTATCTCCCGTGATACCATTTCCGTACTTGGTGATGCTTCTTCACCCAGCAGGAGCCCAGGACCATGAGAAATGGGCCAACTTCCCCATGCCCCACCAAAATCCAAGAGGCCTGGGATTAAAGCTGCTGAAGCAGAACAAGGGATTTCCCAGCATGCTCGCTGATTTACCTTGTTTCCATAGCCATAAAGTCAACAATCATCTAACTGCATGGCCTTGCGGCAGGTGGCTGACCTTTAAACCGCAAGGAAGACAGTGGCAGCTCAGCAAAAATTACTCTGGAACTCGTTATGCACAAACATGGTTACAACACGTCCTTAAATATACCAGAGGGCCTTTGGTATTCCTGTAAAATAATCCGTTACTCGGCTTAAATTCAGATTTTCTGCACCGCAGGTCCGGTTCTTGTCAGCACTTAAAGAAACCGAGCATCATTCTTGGTAGCTGGGGTGTCTTTTGTAATAGAAATAATATAAATATATACATCAGACCCAGAAGATTGGCCCAGGGCATGATGAGGGGGGGGGGGTCTCTGCTAAAATTTCATGGGATGTCTCTTGCCATGTCAGGCACAAAGAATTAGGACCACATGTTCAGTTCCAATTAAGCTGATTTATTTGCTGCTGCCCATAAGAATCCAGTTAACCAACAGCCAGCACTAAATTGGTGCTAGATAAGAGTTGAGAGTGTAGGAGATCCTACACCATTGACAGATGGCAGTCCAGTCTCTTCTTGAAAGCCTTCAGGGATGAAATTCCCACAACTTCTGAAGGCAATTTCTGTTCCACAAGTTGATTGTTCTCACTGTCAGGAAATTCTTCCTTATTTCCAGGTTGAATCTCTCCTTGTTCAGCTCTCATCCATTATTCCTTGTCTGGCCTTCAGGTTCCTTGGAAAATAGCTTGACCCTTTCCTCCTCTCTGTGGCAGCCCCTCAAACATTGGAAGACTGCTCTCCTGTTTCCCCTGGTCCTTCTCTTCACTAGACTAGCCAGGCCCAGTTCCTGCAACCGTTCTTTATATGTTTTAGTCTTCAGTCCCCTTAATCATCCTGGTTGCTCTTCTCTGCACTCTTTCTAGAGTCTCAACGTCTTTTTTTGTAGTGTGGTGACCAAAACTGGATGCAGTACTCTAGGTGTGGCCTTACTAAGGCTTTATAGAGTGGTATTAGGGATCTTGGAGGTCTTCTAGTCCAGCCCTCTGCTCAAGCAGGAGATCTTAAATAACCTATACCATTTCAGACAAGTGGCTGTCCAGTCTTTTCTTGAAAGCCTCCAATGATGGAGCACCCACAACTTCTGAAGACAGCTTCTGTTCCACTGGTTAATTGTCCTCACCATCAGGAAGTTCTTTTTTTTAGTTCTAGCTTGGTATACTTGGTGTTTTTGGTATAGTCAGATTGTTCTGAAATCAAAGGATGAAGTTATCCATTCCTCTTGCCATGTCTGTGGGGGATGACTTATCTCAAAAAAATAAAAATAAAAACAAATCACAAACATAAACCCCACCTCTGATGTCACCTAAATCACCTCTCTGGAAGAGCAACTTGGAAAACAACAACAACAACAACAACAATAATAATAATAAGCATAGACTTGGGAAAATAAAAAAAAAATCTGCTTCAAATCAATCTATATTCTTTTGAGACCTAAAACTTTCCATGAAAAAATAGTCCTTGACTTACCACCAATCACTGAATAATCGTCTGAACGTCATTCCAATGAATCTACCTGGGGGTTACTTCCAACCCAGTTTAAAAGCTCCAATGTTCACCGCCCATGGCCCCATTCACTTAACAACCACAGATTCACTTAATAACCATGATCTGTGAAGAAGCATGTAAAATGTCAAACACGCCCCATTTTATCATTATCATGAGTTATGACATGATTACAGGGTTCATTATGGTTATAACTCGAGGGCTACCTATAGAATAGAACAGAACAGAATAGATACTGGAATGAAGAATGGAATAGAAATAGAATAGAAATAGAAATAGAAATAGAGATAGAGATAGAGATAGAGATAGAGATAGAGATAGAGATAGAGATAGAGATAGAGATAGAGATAGAGATAGAGATAGAGATAGAGATAGAAATAGAAATAGAAATAGAAATAGAAATAGAAATAGAATAGAATAGAATAGAATAGAATAGAATAGAATAGAACAGAATAGAATAGAATAGAATAGAATAGAATAGAATTATTTATTGGCCAAGTGTGATTGAACACACAAGTAATTTGTCTTGGTGCAAATGCTCTCAGTGTACATAAAAGAAAAGATACATTCATCAAGAATCAAGAATCATTAGGTACAACACTTAATGATAGTCATAGGGTACAATCAGTAATCAAATTATATTAGGAAACAGTCAATATTAATTGTAAGGATACAAGTGACAAAGTTACAGTCATACAGTCACAAGTGGGAGGGTGATAAGGAGTGATGAGAAGATTAACAGTAATAGTAGTGCAGACTTTGTAAATAGTTGGACAGTGTTGAGGGAATTATTTGTTTAGCAGAGGGATGGAGTCCAGGAAAAAACCGTCCTTGTGTCTAGTTGTCCTGGTGTGCAGTGCTCTATAACGTCATTTTGAGGGAAGGAGTTGAAACAATTTATGTCCAGGAAGTGAGGGGTCTGTAGATACTTTCACCGCCCTCTGACTCGTGCAGTATACAACCTAGATTTATGAATACACGCAGTCCTCAACTTCTAATAGTTCATTTAGTGACTGCTCAAAGTTACCAAGGCACTGACAAAAGTGACTTATGGCCATTTTTCACATTTACAACTGTTGCAGTGTCTCCATGGTCATGCGATCAACATTCAAATTCTGGGCGACTGGTCCACATTTATGATGGTCGTAGTACCCCTTGGGGGAGGGGGTTTCCTGGGATTTCCTTTTGCTCCTTTCTTACAAGCAGAGTCAATGGGGAAGCCAGATTCGCTTAAGAATGGTGATACAAAAGATTGCAAAATGAGGCAACATCCTCATAGCAAGTGTTTTTCACTCTGCCACCAAAAATGTTGGGCTCAACTGTGGCTATAAGTTGAGGACTACCTGTGTGTTACAAAGAAGAATCTGCTGCTTGCTTTCCTCTCCGAAATAATTTTAATCCAACCTTGTTCTATTGACTCTTAACCAGGGGGTGGGATTCTACCGGTTTGGACCGGTTCAGGTGAACCCATTGCTCCAAAGATCAGCAGGCACTGAACTGGTTCACTGCGAGAAGCATGTGGGCCCATCCACCCATGATCTAGGCTCTTTCCTGTGCTTTATTTCCTTTTTTTAGAGCACAGCTGATGCACACGGCAGAATGGTTTGCCTCCCATCAGCTGTTTTATTCACAGTGTTGTGGTTCACCGGCAACCTATGCAGACGGCAGTGGAATTGGACAGTGGGGAAGAAAGGGGATCAGTCCAGGAGTCTGGAGAGGACTCAGACGAGGGTCCTGCATCCGATGCAGGGATGGGGCCAGGGCCATGTGGGAGTGGGGTGCTGCCTCCAGAGCCTCTGGAGTCTGTGCAGC
The DNA here is from genome assembly GCA_033807585.1 of Hydrophis major. Lineage (NCBI taxonomy): Eukaryota > Metazoa > Chordata > Lepidosauria > Squamata > Elapidae > Hydrophis > Hydrophis major. The sequence goes on from CM066331.1 coordinate 109,980,252, forward strand.
AGCGAGGCAGAGGACCCAGGGGAGCCTGTTCCCAGTGCACATGTGCACAAACCTGCTAGAAGGAGAGAGCAGTTGAAACAAAAGGGGCAACTCGGGAGTAAGGCTGGGAGGTGATTGCCCCTCCCATAAGGTATAAAGGACAGGCAAAATTGATGAAACCTTTGCAGGAAGCAAAGTCATTCGTTTGGTTCAGATTCATTCTTGATGCTCTTTGAACTTCGATTGGTTTTTTTTGTAGCTCATTTGACACTTCTGTTATTGGCAGCACTTCACAGGAAAGCAAGGTAGGTGCTTATGTCAAGGGACTGTTTAAGATTCATTACCAGCTAGGAATGAAAACAATTCCCAGCATTGCAATAAAACAAGACTTGTTTTTAAAATAAGCGTGTGCGTAATTACGGTCTTGGAAGCCTTGGTCAGAACACACAAGGGCTGCTTTAGAAGGTAAGTATTAGAGCTTTTGTGATGACCCGTAGTCTCTCAAAATAACCCCAAACCCAAAACATATATTAAAGTCCGGTAAATCCTTCAACTTAACTTCACTGTTTTATTAGGCACAGTTTAAAGTCACAAAAGTAAATAATGAGGCAAACATAAAACCAAAACAAACTGCATTGATGAGAGTTCTGAAGCAAGTCAAGATAACTAATTATAAACTCCAGGAAAATAACCGAGAAAAGTCCATGGGAAGAACGCCAGCAAAGATAAACCTCTTTCAAAGTGAACACTAAATTGACTTCAGCAATTCTAACTGCGCAGTTGCAAACTTATATACAAAGCTTCCACCTGCGAGCCATGAGGAGGATCATGGTAATCTCCTCCTGAGTAGACCTCGCTTTTCCCTGATCCTCTCTTCCCTGTGTGACCTAGGATGGATAAGGGATGGGCCTGGATCCTCCTCTGATTGCTCAGCTGGCCTCTGCCCTTCCCCAGCCTCCTCCACCACCTCTGGAGCCACATTCCCACTCCCTGTTGGCTGTTCCTCCTCTTCCTCAGAGTCAGACTCCACCAGGGGCATGACAACTTTTTAAAATGTGGAGCGTGCGCGCAGAGTGTGCATTTGGCTCATGGGATCACCAAACCAGTTGTTATACTGGTGGAATCCTACCCCTGCTCTCAACCCATATCCACCATTCAATAAAGTTATTTTCAAATGCTTGTTTTGCTTAAACAGCCACCGCCAAGGTATTGCATTCATTAAAGTATAGTAATAATCACGCAAAGGCCCTGGGGGGTGTATTAGTACAAAATAAGGACAGCAAAGGCCATTGTTCTTTCGGCGACAGAGTCCGAAATCTAGAAAAAACTCTATTAGGAATTATCTTGAACAGAAAACCTGCAGGGAAATGGAGGTGGGGATGTAGTTATTATACTATTATACTATTCACTGCATGGTGGACCCGACCACAGCTGAAATATGCATAAGGAAATATGTCTAAGGGTTTGCTTCCTAGTAGCCTCTGGCAACCACAATGCTATGCAGTATTTTCCATAAAATCTCAGGGTACATTCGGGCCCCTGTGTTTTCCTTCTCCCTCTCAAATTGCATTTCCTAATATTACCTCTTTCCATCATTCACTGGAGGCTACTGTTTAAATGCATGTCAATATATAAATATTGCTGAAAAGGTACCGTTTATAAAATTAATCTGTCTTCCAATACGCCAGGTAGACACTGAAGTAACAATAAATAGCAAACCCAAAACTACTATTAAGTTGTACACATTTATGGTGCTTTCTAAAGACTGAAAATGGTTACGGGTGGGCAGGGGGAGAGGGGGAATATCAAAATTTGTTAATGGGCAACGTAATGCGAAGCCATGGTTGCTGGCGTTCTGTAAAATATCCTCAAATTGTCTTTGCAAGGCATTATAGGTTGTCAGGCTAATGTAGTTGAAGATAATTTGGTGTTTCAGAGAACTGAGCCTCACAGCACGATAATACGCATGCACCAAGTGGAGTGTCACAATTATTCTTTCATGCCAAATTACCATATAATGTCATAAGCCTACCTGTCATGAGCCCTACAGCCTGGCTTCGATTCTTTCCCTATGTCTGCGGTTTGTGGTATGCGTCCGTGCCCACACACACACTTACACACAGACCCACATATGCACTCCCCACACACATTGTCCCCTGCACATCCAGGAGACATGCACATCCGCTAATGGAAATCTGATTGTTTTTACCAACAATAAATTTCATAGCAAATCAAAGGATATGCTTGGGCAAACAATCTGATACTCAAGGTTAAAAAATACACAAATAATAAATCGCTGTGTGTCATGTTCAATTTTTATTACTGCATTACACTGCAATAACCATAACAGGATCTCAATTTGTTGTCAGAACATTAAACAAACCCACTCCGCCCCCCCTCCATGCTTCACAAAGGCATCCTGGCTCAATAATTTACACAACTATCAAATTTTCCACTGTCCCAGTCTTCTCTCCATATATCAGGGCAGTTTATGTATTTAGACAATTTTGCAGAATAAATTACTTCCATCCTGGCTGCTGTTTGCCACTTCTGTTAGAAGTCATCTTGTTTTTAATTGTATTTCTGTCTTTTGTGGAGCCACTTCTGTCTTTGACTCTCTTTCCTGCCATTACATCCGGGAACAGAAGAAACTCCTAGAAACCTATTTAAACCTTTGTAATTAGGTATTTAAAAACTGGGAGGGAAAAAATAATAAACACCAAACCATCTGTTTTCCTTTGTGTTTATTAACCCACTGTCCTGTAGATTTTAGAGATAAGGGAAACAAGTTAAATAAAAAACATATCCCATTTGTTCAGGGTGGCTAGAGCAGAAGGTTGGACAAAGAGAACTCCAAGGTCCATATGTTTCTACAGTCCAGAATACAAATATTAGGACTGGAGCAGTTCTTGCATAAATTTTCATTTTCCAGAAAGGAAAAAAAACCTACGCATTCTAGAAATGCACTCCACTGCTACCATACCTACATTTTCACTCCAGGTGGAAGGTAGCTTGTAATACCTGGCTGAAGATGCTCTTGTTTTATTCATTTTATTCAATTTTTGAAGCCCAGGGGTGGGCTTCAAAAATTTTAGCAAGGGGTTCTCTGCCCAGTTGTTGCATGGGCGTGGCCGTGGTGGACATGAGCTAGTCAGGCTCCTTTACCATGGCAGGTGTGTTTTTGCTTTCCTCAAACTTCTGGGAGGGTGAAAACAGCCTCTCCAGGCTCCGGAGTCTCTCCGGAAGCCAGAAACAAACCCATTTCTGGCCTTCCTGAACTTCTGGGAGGCCCATTTTTCACCCTCCCTGAGCCTCTGTGCATGCCCTGCACTTACCTGTGTCCAAAACAGGCCACGTGGGGACTCCTGGGAGGGGAGGAGTGGGTTGAGGGAGGCCAGCCAACCAATTCAACGACCCGTTCGGCGAACCAGATGTAAATTTAACATCCAGTTCACCTGAACCGGTCTGAACCAGTAGAATCCCACCCCTGGTTGGGACCCCTGAGCTAGGTGATCTTGGGCCAGTCACCTTCTCTCAGACCTACGAAGCAGACAATGAAAAACCATTTCTGAATAACCTTGCAAAGAAAACTTCAGGAACTTTGACGTTTGACTTGAAGGAACCCCCCCCCCAAAAAAAATCTAAGAATGTTGACACACAATGACAATCTTAAACAAACAAAGCAACCCCTTTTATGTAAAAGAATATTCGAGAACACCAGTCAGGAGTGGGATTTGGGGGTTCTCCAAACTGCACAGAATCTGAGCTAGGAGCTCTCCTGAATCCCAGCAAACCCCCAGCAGCCCACTCCTGCCCTAACCCACGTAGTCTCTAAATACATCTCTCCTTGTTTCCCATTAATATAGCATCTTGAGCGCAAACAAGTTGAATAAGCACTTCTGAATCACCAAATGTCTACGGAGATTCTCAGTCATCCAGGTCAAGTCATCCAGGTGCTTTTTTTTTTTCCAAGAGGCAACTGGACTTTCTGGTTTTCCTTGGAAGATGTTTCACTTCTCATCCAAGAAGAGTTTGAAGAAGCTTCTTGGATGAGAACTTCTGAAACCATACAATGGAGCTGGTCTATGCTATGAGTTCACCTACTCCATTCTTTCTTCCTACATTTGTTTGCTTGTTCATTATTTGATTTCTATAGCCACCCACCTCAGCAAACAACTCAGAGAGGGTGGGGTTGGTTCTGCTGAGGTTATTCTACTCAGTTTCCTGTGTGATTTACAAATCAAGTAAACTATGATTAGATTTAACCTCTGCATCATTGGAGAGATACAGAATCAGATTTGTTGGGAGCCTGCACTGTGGGCTAAATGCTAGGAAGAAGAAACCAGAGAATGGGTGAAGATGGAGCACAATAGCTAGCATCTGCAAAAGTAAACAACAATTGTCAGCTCTTAAAAGCATTGGTATACACACTGGCATTTCAGCTTCCTTTCTATCTAAAAGTTAAAAGCACTGTGTTTTCCATCTTTAAAAAAAAAAAGAAAGAAAAGAAAGAAATGCAGAATCCATATAGAAACAATAAGTATCCAAACTGCCAATATGGGATCCATTCCCCGCCCCGCCATTCATCAGCAGTTCGGCAGTTCGAATCTCTAGCACCGCGTAACCAAGTGAGCTCCCGTTACTTGTCCCAGCTTCTGCCAACCTAGCAGTTCGAAAGCATGTAAAAAATGCAAGTAGAAAAATAGGCACCCCTTTGGTGGGAAGGGAACAGCGTTCCATGCGCCTTTGGCATTTAGTCCTGCTGGTCACATGACCATGGAGATGTCTTCGGACAGCGCTGGCTCTTCGGCTTTGAAACAGAGATAATGGTTTTATATATATATCTAAAACCTCTTCTCTCTCTCTCTCTCTCTCTCTCTCTGTGTGTGTGTGTGTGTGTGTGTGTGTGTAACCTCCAAAGCAATAGCATAAAATAGAAGTTAAAATTTACTTGGAGCCCTTCTATTATTATTAAAATGCTTTGTCTTCCTGTATTATCGATTTACAATCCATCCCATTTTACTACTCGAGCATCTGAAAACAATCAAAGCACCTAAGCTGTGAAATGTTTAGACAGCCATTGTTTAACGCGGGGTTTTTTTTCCCCCAAGCCAGACTGAGCATAGCTGGGGTTTGAACCCTCATCTCCTTAAGCACCACGTTATGGAAATGATTTATGGCCTCATAGCAATAACGATGAGGCAGATCCATTAACATATTGGCAGGCCCCAGAATGGGATTATTGACATTGATTATTCATGGACCACTGATGCTCATTCGTTAGGAGAAGCTTGAAGGACTGTCATCTTTTATGAGCAGACAGAATTTCAAGTATTAGAAACCTCGGATTAAACCTCCTTTATTGTTTTTTTGAAGAGCACACTTCAATCTCCCTTTATCAAAGTTAAAGTTCATTCTTTACGGCTGGTTTCATTTCTCCAGCCATCATCCTCCATGTCTTCTTTAAAAATTAATGATTGCCACCATTTAGCCACTGGTTGTTGCTATGAAGATCTATGCAAAAAAGCCGGCATCCCTATAGAGCTGGTGATATATGGAATTCTCTTTATTACTACAATAAAACTTACTGACATTTCAATACTTCTGCAAATAGCATTATAGTATCAATCTTCCGAATTAGGTTGAAAATTAAGTTGTAAATTAAAAGAAAGTGTACTTTGGACTCCATGATGATTTGTCTGTAGGAAAAAAAGACCTTTGCGCTTAACAGAACCCAAGCTGAGTAAAATTCAGCAAAAACAATATCTGAAATTAGAATCCGGCAGGATGGTTTGGTTGGTGATGAGGCATGGTAGAGCAGTGGTGGGATTCTACCGGTTAACATATGAGCACATGGTTCACCTGAACTGATGCAAACCAGTAGCAGACCTGTGGTAGAGGCTGAATTGGTTTAAAATTCCCAACCTGTCTATTTTCTGTAACTGCTTTCTAATGACCCTCGGATATGACCGTTGAAATCAGCATCTCCAAAAATATGACAACTTCAACTGTACAAAATCAAAATGCTGATAGTAGGACTAGAGTAAAGGACAGCTTGAGGTTCAGAAATAGCCACTGGCAAGTTGCAGCAGGCAAAAGCTCATTTCCAATATAAATTCATCAATCAGCATTATACAAGAAGCGACTTGCAAATTAAAGCGACTTCTCTCTTGATCGTACCCAGACAATTAGGAGTAAGACAGATGCCCACTGTGGAGTGTTTCCACAACGGGAAGAAAGGGGCTATTTCTAAAGAAAAAAAAAGTGAGAGAGACAGAAAAAGAAATGATTTAGTTGTCTCTCTCTCTCTCCCTATCACACACACACACACATACATACACCCCTTTTAAAACTTTAAAGAAACCATCAAACGAGGTACGTTTTTGAGAACGCCATCCTGTATACATGAACATATATTTAAAAAATTATTATCGGTTGTTTATAATTTGATCCCACAGCCCCACGGCTGATACTGTGCTGAAATATTTTTATTTTTTTTATTGCAAAGGAATACCATTGTAATACCACCATCATATTAATGAAAGGAATTACTTATTGAATTTTTATAAAGGGTCTGTAAGGGTTGAAAAAAAAATGGCATGTTTTCTTTAAAAGGCAGTATCAAAATTTACTTCCGCAGTGGTTGATCCATTATCCATTATCTTCTGTGTAATGGTAATCACATTTTATCAATTAGTATTAGTGCCACTTTATAAAGCCTTGCTAAGACCATGCCTGGAATACTGCATCCAGTTTTGGTCACCCCATTACAAAAAAGATGTTGAGTTTGGAAAAAAATGCAGAGAAGAACAACTAGGTTGATTAAAGACCTGGAGACAAAAAAACATATGAAGAACATTTGCAGGATTTGGGTATGGCCAGTCTGGACAAAAGAAGGGCTAGTGTATAGAATATGATAGGGTATATGATGGTAATATTTCAGTATTTGAGGGGTTGCCACAAAAAAGAGGGGGTCAAATTATTCTCCAAAGCATTAGAAGGCAGGACAAGAAGCAATGGGTGGAAACTAATCAAAGAGAGAAGCAAGCTAGAACTACGGAGAAATTTCCTGATAGTGAAAACAATTAATCAATGGAACAACTTGCCTTCAGAGGTTGTGAATACTCCAACACTGGAAGTTTTTAAGAAGAGATTGGATAAACATTTGTCTGAAATGAAATAGGGTCTCCTGCTTGAACTAGCCCCTTCCAGCTCTGTTCTGATTGACTGATTAATAGCTATCAATATTCTGATTCAGAAGCACAGGTCCCCAGGCCTACATCAGAATTCACAAAATTCTAATTTTTTTTTTCAGCTTTGCTAAAAGAGCAAAATAAGGATATTGCTTTGCCCTCCAGTGCTTCCATGTTCTATATTAGTAAGTCACCAAGACCAGAGGAGAGCTTCTCTCTAGCAGTGTATGTACTGTCCTGTGTGTGGTATTTACAGTGCCTGTGTTTATGTGGCTTTTCAGAAGTTGATTGGGGTTTATTTAAGTCCTTAACTATCATTTGCTTGTGCTGCCCAGCTCTCACTTTCTAAGTATTTGATAAGTTGATGGTCAATCAGCACTCCTGCTGACTGACGAGGTGTCTGAGGTATCTGTTTTCCAGGCTTCAATCACTGCCCTGGCTTTTTTTGTGCCTGCTCGTCTGACAATCTTAGTAGCTGCAAAATTGAATATGTGTCTGCTACAGTGTGAGGCTACCAAAGAGTTCAGGTCTCCTCATCTGACCACTCACGTGTTTTTGCAATCTGGTGGTTAGCTTCCTTCCCATCTGTCCTATATCGTCCCAGGGGCAACATTAATAAGAACATACATGAAAAAACAATTTACTACCAACCTGCCTTCCATCCTGCATGAGATAGAATCCTGCATGAGACCTGTATACTGCTGTGAAAATATTTACAGACCCCTCACACCCTGGACATAAACTGTTTTAACTTCTTCCCTCAAAATGACGCTATAGAGCACTGCACACCAGAACAACTAGACACAAGGACAGTTTTTCCCCGAATGCCATCACTCTGTCAAACAAATAATTCTCTCAACACTGTCCAACTATTTACAAAGTCTGCATTACTATTACTATTAATCTTCTCATCACTCCTTATCACCCATCCCCTCCCACTTATGACTGTATGACTGTAACTTTGTCACTTGTATACTTACGATTTATACTGACTGTTTCATAGTATGATTTGATTGCTTATTGTTACCCTATAACTATTATTAAGTGTTGTACCTGATGATTCTTGATGAATGTATCTTTTCTTTTATGTACAATGAGAGCATCTGCACCAAAGATAAATTTCTTGTGTGTCCAATCACACTTGGCCATCACAGAATTCTATTCTATTCTATATGTGCAAATATGAAAATATTTTGGGGTTTTCTAATTTTTATATATTTTAAATTCAATTAAACGGGCTCATTGAACCTAGTGTGTTTTTAAAGCACATTTTCACTATTTTAGATGCAAAACACTTTTTTTTCTTGTGCCATTTAGGAAAACAATTCCCAGGAGCTTCTCCAAGGAATGAGTTATGATTCAGAGCGGTACATCTAATTTGAGGGAACAGTATTATATGCCACTTGTCCAGGTGATCTAATTTAGTGATTATTCCATTGCCTTTCACACCTACGACCATTGCAACATCTCCATGTCTGTGTGATCAAAATTCAGTCCTTGGAAACTGGTTCATATTTATGACTGTTGCATGTCCCTGGAGTCACATGATCTTCTTTTACAACATTTGGACAAGCAAAGTCAATGGGGAAGCTGGATTCATTATACAACCGTGTTACTAATTTAGCAAATGCAGTGTTTTCATTTAATGACTGCGGGAAAGGGAGTTCATAGAGCAGGACAAATTTCACTTAATAACTGTCTTGCTCAGCAGCTGAAATTTTGGCTCAGTTGTGGTCGTAAGTTAAGGACTATCTGCATTGCACTTGGAAAAAAAAATATCCTAGTTGTTGTGGTTCACCAGCAGCCGATGCAGACGGCAGAGGTATCGGACAGTGAAGAAGAAAGGGGACCAGTTTGGAGTCTGGGGAGGACTTGGATGAGGGTCTTGCATCTGATGCAGGGATGGGGCCAGGACCATCTGGGAGTAGGGTGCTGCCTTTGGAGCCTTCGGCGACTGACAGCAGAGAAGCAGAGGACCCTGGGGAGCCTGTTCCCAGTGCACGTGTGCGCAGGGCTGCTTGAAGGAGAAAGCAGCTGAAGCAGAAGGGGCGACTTGGGAGTAAGCTGGGAGGTGATTGCTCCTCCCATCAGGGATAAAAGTCAGTCTTCAATGATGAAGAGCTTTGCAGGAAGCAAAGCAGTTCAGTAATCTCCAAGTCCTTCGTGAAGCTCTGTACTCTGGTCGGTTGTAACGGGGTTTTTGGGTTGGTTTATTATTAGCCTTAATTGGACTTCAGCTTCTTGGCAGCATTCTGCAGCACTGAAAAGCGTGCTCTTATCTGGAGGAACTGTGTCTAATGAGTCTTGGCTGGGAATGCAAGTAAATTCCCAGCGTCACATTAACAAAGGTGTTCTTTTTAAATTCAGTTTGTGTTTTATTAAGTTTGACGAAGCCTGGGTCAGAACACTAGTTTGCAGATCCCGATTAAATCAGAGCCTGTATTTAACATATTGTTCCTCTATTCATCACAAGTGACCATTGCACAGTGACAGTGAGATGAATTGGGGATAAAAAAGGGAAAGGAAGAGAGGGCAGCAATGTGACTCCGTAATGTTTGTGAGTTTTTCAAAGTTAATGCCACACAAGACAGATTCACCACTCAGCTGGTTCCCCTCATTCATTTGTCATATCATATTTTCCACTGCGCCACTAGCTTGCTCCACCAAGGTCAAATGAAAGGAAAAGAAAAAATAAGGCACACACACACACCACAAGAAGATTTATTACAAAGCCCAGGTGTGTTGTTGTTGTTGTTGTTCTTTCTTTCTCCTTTCAAAATAATTTTTTAAAAAATTATTGAGGCAAATTCATTTGCAACCTTCCCTACTTTTAAAACAAGTGGGAAAGCGGCATAAAAGGTGCTTTAGCCGAAAGGAAAGCGTTGGAAATGATTTATTTGATCCCCAAGGAGGAAATGTTTGTCACCAATTCCATTCGTTCTGGAGGCTTTGATTTTTAAATAAAGCAATTCCAGGTTTGAAGCCTACTTGGAGGAATTTTGTCATTTGAATTATCATTACATAATAAGGAAACCAAAATGATCCACTGTTCCATAAAACCAGGGTTGGGCTTCAAAAATTTTAGCAATGGGTTCTCTGCCCGATTGCTGGGTGGGCGTGGTCATGGTGGGCGGAGCTTAGTTGGCCTCCTGCACCATGGTCATGGGGTGTGTGTTTTTGCCTTCCCTGGGCTCTGGAGGCTCTCTGGAAGCTGGAAACAGACCCATTTTTGGCCTTCCCAAATTTCCGGGAGGCCCGTTTTTTGCCCTCCCTGAGCCTCCACACCCACCCTGATCTTACCTGCATTCAAAATGGGCCATGTGGGGACTCCTGGGAGGGGTGGAGCAGGGTGGGTTGGGCCAGCCAGGAGTGGGATTTGGGGGTTCTCCAAACTGCATAGAATCTTAACTAGGGGCTCTCCCGAACACCTGCAAACCCCCAGCAGCCCCACCCCTGCCTAAAACCTATTCAGAAGTTGCTCAAAAACTGGGGAGGGCATGTGTTTGTGACTTGCCTAGACACTATTCCTAAATAATGTGGCTCAGTTTGGAATCCAGCCTATCACAGGCCCTACAAATAAGCATTTCGTATTCCAAAGGTATACATACAACGTGAGTTCTCTCCCTTGATGTAGGTTTGATTTATGAATATTCCGGATATCTACTCTCTTCTTATCATTACATTCTACTAGTTCTCAATTGTTTGGTCCTGCCTTTCCCTGGAGATTATTTACTTCTATTCTGGTCTGCTTGATGGAAAGAAAACCAAGTAAACATTTTAAAGACATTATCTTAACTTTGAAAATGTGAAGCACTGACTAAAATAAAGCAGCGGCAACTCGTTCTCAATTCTCTCTCACGATTCTTTACTTAAACAGCAAAATTGCATATCTTTGCATATTAATTATATGTATAGATGCGTATATTGGGGCATGTGGACAACTCCATATGTGATAAGATTTGAATTCCTGTACATTGCTGTCTTCCATCTTGGATTTGATTGCTTATTTGTACCCTATGACTATTATTAAGTATTGTACCTTATGATTCTTGACACTTGGCGAATGTATCTTTTCTTTTATGTATATTGAGAATATTTGCACCAAGACAAATTCCTTGTGTGTCCAATCACACTTGGCCAAGAAAGAATTCTATTATATTCTGTTACTGAAATGGCAATACAATGCATTCAATTGACCAACCTAGCATATGCTGCTGGTTATTAGCATTTTCCATCCTTTTTAGTACAACTTTTTAAGTGTGTGTGTGTTTGTTGTAGATAATTGTAATCTTTTGGTTGACACTTAATATATGAACCAAAATGTTGCTTGTAATCTTGCTTGTACTAACGTTCTATAATAATTTTTTTCATATTCTTGGTTATGTAGCATCACAAGGTCTTGACTGCTTACAATTGGAAGAGTATGCCAATGGAATTGTTGTACAATGCAAAGTGACATTCAAAGATTTGATCATGACTTACTTTGCAAATACAGACCAGCAATCTGCCCTTTTAAGAGAGGGCTCTATTTCAATTCCATTTTGAAATTAAAGACAGCCAAATTTGCAAGAATTTCCTCAGGTTTCATAGATTCAAGTATTTTTACTAAGCAAAAACCGGCGGAAGTGAAGACCATGGATTGGGATAACCTCGCGCCGATCCTCCGGGCCCATTATACGCCCGCAGTACCTACGCTGATACGAAGACACGAGTTTTACCAGAGGGACCAATGGAAGAACGAGAGCGTTGGAGACTTCGTAGCTGACCTCCGGAACCTGGGAAGACTCTGTGGTTTTGCAAACCTCGAGGAAGCCATGAGAGACCGAATAGTTCTGGGATTAGATGACCACACTGTGCAGAGCAAGATCATGGCAAAGGGAGACATCAGCCTCGCAGATGTCATTGCCGACGCTACTGCCGCAGAAGCAACCAGGAAGTCAGCCGCTCGAATGCACCGAGCGAACGCACCGCACCACCAACTCGCTAGTGATAGTACGCCATCCTCTGAGAGGCACACTATTACCGCCCATCATGAAGACCTCGAATCATCCTCAGACAGTGAGGAAGAGGAGGTCAACCGGCTCCACTCAGAACGAGATCAAAGGAACCAGAGACTTCCACGCCAATGTGCTGGTTGCGGGGCAAACCACCCGCGATCAGACTGCAAATTCCTCGACGCACTCTGCTGTTCCTGTGGGAAAAGAGGCCACATCGCAAAGGTCTGCAGAAGCAAGTGAGGGTCCACTCCAAGCCGGAGGGAGAATAATCTCCACCAGGATACAGGCAAACCACCTGTAAATCGGGACCGCCTGAACCACCAATGGAACCACCACTACTATTACAGAAATCGAGCACCTGCCGCTTCAACGAGACGAGAAGAAGCAAACCAAACTATCACTATCGGCCATGTTTCATCACTAGATGCAAGAAAGATCCGAGTAAAGGTCACTATTGAGAATCGACCGTGCATGATGGAAGTCGATTCGGGGTCATCCCTATCGATGGTCTCCTGGAAAACCCTCAAACAGCTGATCCCTACCATCTGTTGCCAGGACCTCAGCACTCCAAGAATCGTCCTAAAAGACTACCAAGGAAACAGAATTCTGGTTGTCAGTTCCAGCCATGTCCAAGTACCCTTCAAGGACCGCACCACAACGCTTCCCCTGACTGTCGTCGATCGTGACCGGCCCAGTTTGTTAGGGTTACAGTAGTTCACCCCACTCAGAATTGAACTAGCTGGCATCTACCAAACCGGAAGCGATGACTGGGAAGAGGCCCTCATCCAGGAATTCCAGGACGTGTTCACAGGAAAGTTAGGCTGGTACAAGGGGACCCCTATATCTTTTAATCTCAGTCCCGATGTAGCTCCCATTCACCTTAAGCCTCGTCGGGTGCCTTTTGCACTCAAGCCAAAGATCGACGGGCAACTGGACAAATTAATAGCCCAGGGTATGTTGGAACCGATTGACCATGCCCAATGGGAGACCCCAATAGTAACACCCATAAAGCCAGATGGGTCGTTAAGAATTTGTGGGGATTACCGGGCCACCCTAAATTATGCGCTTCAGCAGAGTGCTTACCCAGTACCCATGGTCCAACACCTTCTTCACTCCCTGGGTGGCGGAAAAATATTTTCGAAATTGGACTTAGCTCAGGCATACCAACAACTACCTGTAGATGTGACGACTGCAGAAGCCCAGACTATAGTCACACACAGATGTGCCTTCAAGTGCAATAGACTCCAATTTGGAGTAAGCGTGGCACCGAGCATTTTCCAAAGTCTGATGGAGAGACTATTACAAGGCATAAAAGGCGTGCTTTATTTTGATGATGTCTTAATAGCTGCCCCTACTAAAGAGTTATTAGAACAATGACTCAGAATGGTTCTTCAAAAATTTAAAGACGCTGGCCTGAAGGTAAAAAGGGACAAGTGTCAACTTTGTACGGAGAGAGTGGAGTTCCTGGGATACCTTCTCGATAGACAGGGAATCTACCCCACCGAAAAAAAACTAACTGCAATCAAAAATGCCCCAAGACCTAGAAATAAGACAGACCTCCAAGCCTTCCTGGGACTCATTAACTTTTATAACATCTTCTTGCCCCAGGAGGCGACCATAGCTGAGCCCCTACATAGACTTCTCGACAAAAAGGCTTCCTGGGTCTGGGGACGGTGTGAAGAACGAGCGTTTCAACAAGTAAAAGCCCTCTTAACTTCTGATGCTGTATTAATACAATACAATGAGACTCTACCCTTAATGGTTACCTGTGACGCCTCACCATTCGGAGTGGGAGCCATTTTAAGCCATGTCCTGCCAAACGGTAATGAGGCACCTATTGCGTTCTTTTCGAGAACTTTGTCTAAAACTGAAAGGAACTATAGCCAACTTGATAAAGAGGCTCTCGCCATTGTATCTGCCATTAAACGTTTCCATGAGTATGTTTATGGGAGACCCTTTGCCATAATTACAGACCACAAGCCACTACTTGGCATTTTAGTGGGAAACAAACCAACTCCCCACATCTTACCACGAAGAATGACACGTTGGTCGGAGTTTTTAGGCGCATACGATTACCAACTGCAACACTGCCCGGGGAAAGCCATTCCCCACGCTCATGCTTTGAGCCACTCTCCACTACCAGACGTCATAGATGACCCAGCTCCAACCCTAGCCGCATTGCAAATCGAGACTCTTGAATCACCACCGCTGACCGCTCAGGACATCACCTCAGAAACGAAAAAAGACCCTTTTTGGTACGAGTCCTCAGCTGGGTGGAATGGGGTTGGCCGGACAACGAACCTAATGACACTTTCAGGCCATTCAGGAATCGACAGACAGAACTATTCTCTCAAAAGGGCTGCATCTTGTGGGGAGACAGAGTCGTCATCCCGGAGAAATTACAACATAAAGTTTTGAAAATGTTGCATGATGGACATCCAGGCATCGTGCGGATGAAGGCATTGGCAAGGAGTCATGCATGGTGGCCAGGCATAGATAAGCAGATAGAGGCCTGGGTGGCTACATGCAGCAAGTGCCAGGAGACTCACTCCGCTCCTCCAAAAACATCCCCAACTCAGTGGGAAATGCCTCGAGGTCCCTGGTCCCGTATCCACATCGATTTTGCGGGACCCACAAGAGAACACACTTTCCTCCTAACCGTGGATTCCTATTCTAACTGGCTCGAGGTCCACAAAATGAAAAGCACTATCATGGAGGCGGTCATTAAAAAACTGAATAAGCTATTCGCTACCCACGGATTGCCGGATGTCCTGGTCTCCGATAATGGCCCTAAATTCACTGCCCTGCCATTTGAACAGTACCTAGCAGACCGGGGCATCCGCCATGCCTTAACATCGCCAGCTCAACCTGCGGCTAATGGTAGGGCTGAGCAAATGGTCCAATTTGTAAAGAAGACCTTACACAAGATGGACCAGGGTTTCATTGACGACAAGATAACCAGGATGCTTCTTCTCCAACATATTACTCCAAGCAGCACCACAAAGAGAACCCCAGCCAAACTCCTGATGGGCCGAAAACTTCGCTCACATCTCGATCGCCTTCACCCTGCTTACACACCAGAACAACCCCTGGGATCCAGCAGCAAGTGTCGATCATTCCAGGAAGGTGACCCTGTTTTTGCGAAAAACTTCTCAGGTGACCCATTGTGGGTCCCCGCTACCATAACGCAACTTACGGGGCCCCGATCCTACCGTCTACAAACTGCGAATGGAAAAATGTGGAAGCACCACATAGACCAGCTTCAATCCAGACTAGCACCTACTCCCATCTCATCCCCTGAATCTCAAACTGGGGGGGAAGGGACATCAAGGGGGTCGAAAAAGAAATAACAGATGACTTAACAATCGAAACCCAGCAGTCTACACAACCAACCATGGGATACTCACCGCCAGAAGGAGAATCAAGCCAGGAAATTGCCTCGCCGCGTAACAGCACCGCAATGGAAACAGGTCCAGGGAACCCGGATGACAGCATTGGCGAGAGCAGAGAGGACAGCCCAGAGCCATTCAACGAAACAGCAGGACCGTCTTCGCCACTCAGCTCAGCAGGCAGCCCACCGGAACCAGAGCCAGGACAGAAACCGGTGGAACAGCACAGATCAAGCAGACAGGTGAAGCGACCTGCCTACTTACGAGAATACGTCACCCCACCCCTCAGACGGAACCTAGGGGGGAGGGGTATTATGGACTAAGCCAACGCATCAGTAACAACCCTAATAGCTTTACTTTAACAGCAGGCTCGTAATCCTGCACTTCTCATTGGCCCACGAATAGCGAGTCATGATTGGTTGTTTCTGGTCGATCTGATTGGCTGACAGCGGGTCTCTCTGACTGGACGCTTGTTGGAGTGGTAAACTCAAATCATTGGTTGTTGTGACAGCAGCCAGCTCTATAAAAGAGCTGCTGCTGCCCAAGTATTTTGCTCTGTTCTGAAGTCACAAATAAAGAGTTGAAGTCACAGTTCGATGTCTCGTCTCCATTCCTTGCACCCATGCTCAGGACTTAACAGAGACATTCTCCTATTCTCTTGTCTATGGAATTTCTCAACTATCCAGGTTATGGTCCCAATGGTGCTTTTTCCAAAAGGCCACTGGACTTCCTTGGTTCTTTCCTTTGGAAAAGGAACTGAAGAAGGTTCTTTGATGAGAAGCAAAATGTTTTCTAAGGAAAAAAAAGCCAAGAAAGTTTCAGGTGCTTTTTTAAAAAAAGCATCTTTGGGTCTTCTATTCTTTTCTTTCTTGTCCTTTCTTGTCAATATAATGAAGAATCTTCTAATGAAATATGTGTTGGTTAAGCAGTGTTCTGTTAGTTCCATGAGGTGTTTAGCTGGTTGGTATTTATTTTTGATGATTTCAAGAGTTTCTTTTATCGGGACTTGAGTAAATAGTGAAACCACATCGAAACTTACAAGCAGATCTTCTTGTTCCACATGTAGATCTTTGATCATTTCCAAGAAGTCAAGTCACTCAAGTCCCGATAAAAGAAACTCTTGAAATCATCAAAAATAAATACCAACCAGCTAAACACCTCATGGAACTAGCAGAACACTGCTTAACCAACACATATTTCATATACAAAGAACAAAGATACAAGCAAATTGAAGGAGCCCCTATGGGATCACCACTGTCACCTGTCATTGCAAACCTGTTCATGGAAGAATTCGAATCCAGAGCCCTGGCTAACACAACCCACAAACCCAAACTATGGTTAAGATACATCAATGACACATTTGTGATTTGTCCCCATGAAAAAGAAAACCTAAACCATTTCCTAACACACCTAAATAGCACACACCCCAAAATCAAGTTCATCATGGAAATGGAAACAAACAAACAACTAGGAAGACCGAGGCCCATCCACTCTTCATCCGAGGGAATGCAATGAGGAATGGAGAAGGGAGCAATATGGGTTGTGTGGCTTACATGAGAGGAAAGGGTCCTGATTCCCTTCATTAGCTGCAGCTGGGAACACAGTGTTTAAAAAGGGAGGCTGCGTTAGTTACAGAGGATGTCACAACAACAGAACTCAGAAGGTCATCACACAGCCCATGACCCAGGTTGTTACAACACAGGAAGCTGATAGACACACAGCCAATACCTCATCCACACATGTTCTTTTGAAAAAGTCAGCCAATCTGCAAACATCAACTCCATCAACCAATCAAGAATTGACAACACAGCTAACCTCCCCACCAGCATATATAGGGAAACGGCAGCTCCGATCACGCTTTGCTCGCACAAGCACAAAGCCAAAAGCACCAGCCTGAAGATGGCAAATGGGACCTCATCGAAACATTGTCAAAATGCTCTCAATCATACACGGGAAAAGACCCGAACACGCCAAGACCTAATCACATATATGATTAATCCTAAATTAGTCCTTCTAATGTGTGCGTATGTGTGTGTGTGTGTGTGTGAAAATGTATGCATGTCTTTAATTTGTTCATAAAATTTTAGGGTGTACCATCAATAATTGGCACTGAAAGATCTATTGGGGAGAAACCCTATTGCAATACTCACTGTACACAAGATATTTCATGGAAAATAGAACCTGAGAAGATATTTCCAATGATTAAATGCCTAGTTTTGAGCTGAGTAACTGTGTGGAAATCAGGAAGAGGGATGAATAGCACAGGAGCTGAAATTTGGGAGATATTCCATCTTCTTGTACGTTTTAAGAGAATCTGCAGAGAGAAACAACTCCCGTCAGTTCTGTTAGCAGTAAGTAAATTGCTTGTGGACTGCAACCCACTGGAATACTTCAAGAGGCAATTTCTCTCTGTCGTTCATTTTGTTTGTCTCTGTTAAATTCCCTCTCTGCCCTCATCCATTCTTGCATCCACTGCTCAGCTTTGTCCATCCATCAATCGGCACACTTTGTCAGTGCCGACTTCATCCTGGCCCATTTCACAATCACATCCAAGCATTGTCCCTGCCACTAGGGAGCCTTTCCTCTGCCGACTAGGTCTCCCTGATCTGCTGATGGAAGGCCTGACACTTGTCATTTTCTATTGCAGAGGCAAGCAAAAGCACAAACACACACAGAGAGAGACACACAACCCACCCCAACATCACGAATGCCAAAACTTGATTTCTATAGCGTGGGTTTTTTTTCCAACCTTTTCTCTTGGAGGGGAGGAAGCAAAAGGAGAGAGAGACATGCAAAGAGAGATGTAGCAGGCTGAATTTTCAGAAAAACAATTCACCCCGGAGTCAAGACACTACTTCAATTCGTCTTCCCTTCTACAAAACATCAATAAGGATCACCAGAAGAAAATATATCACTAATTAAGGAGTTGATAAGTTCTGTGTCAAGTGCAGTTTAGGGGAAGGAGGCCAGACATCCACTGGGCTTTAGATTTGCACAACATCACGTTTGACAGGAACACCAGAGGAAGACACTGTTTTCAAAGGAGTTTCAGGGGAAACAAAAAAAGCAGAGCATTAATGGAGAGCATCTTATTCAGAGATGCACCGAAAATTCTAAAGCAGGGAGCAACTTAAAATTACATCAGTAATTTTTTTTAGTGAATCTTTGATCAGTAAAAAAAAAAAAAAAATCAGAATTTTTAACCAGTAAAAAATTCAGTGGAAAAAAATAGCAATAGCACATAAGACTTATATACTGCTTCACAGTGCTTCACAGCCCTCTCTAAGTGGCTTAGAGGGTCAGTCAATTGCCCCCAACAATCTAGGTCCTCAATTTACCAACCTCGGAAGGATGGAAGGCTGAGTCAACCTTGAACTGGCCAGGATTCAAAAGCCAATACAAAAATTTATGCCACCAGATAAAAACTGAATGCACCAATTATCACATTAAGCAAGAAAAAACTTTCTATGCACCAATTCCACCCACGCTTTCTACAACTTTGTAAATAACAAACTAAAAGACTCAAGGTCCATCCCACCCCTGAAAGGACCTAATGGTAAAGACTGCAATGACAACCCTATTAAAGCCAACCTCTTTAACACATTCTTTGGCTCAGTATTTGTAAACAGCAATGGATCATGCCCAGTATTTCCTAGTCAAACCACAGAAAACTACAATAATCTAATACATATCAATTTTACAGAAGACAATGTTGAAAAAGCACTATGCAATCTAGAACCATCTCTATCTATTGGATTGGACGGAATATGTGCCTACTTCTTAAAAAAGCTATCCACTGCCATAGCCGAACCTCTAAGCATAATCTTTGAAAAATCTTTCAGGACCAGCTCCTTGCCTAACCTATGGTCACAAGCCATGATCATACCCATCTTCAAAAAGGGAGATCCCAGCCTAGTTGAAAATTACAGACCAATCTCCTTATGCTGCATCACCTGTAAAGTCATGGAATCAATTATTAATCAATCCATCATCCTCCACTTAAAAATGAACAACCTACTCTCTGATAAACAATTTGGTTTCAGGAAAAAACTATCCTGTAATCTGCAACTCTTACAATGCAAAAACATATGGACTACACAACTCAATCAGGGCAAAGCAATAGACACAATCTACATAGACTTCTGTAAAGCCTTTGATTCAGTGGTACATGACAAACTACTCCTAAAACCTAAAATCTTACAGTATCTCTGGACACCTGCATAACTGGATAAACAGACAACATTCCTGTCAAACAGGAATGACAGCATTCTTGTCAAACAGACAACAAATGGTCAAAATTAGGAGCATCCTATCAAATTATGTACCTATCAATAGTGGTGTCCCCCAAGGCAGTGTTCTAGGACCAACTCTTTTCATACTCTACATAAATGACCTCTGTGATCACATTAAGAGCAACTGCGTTCTCTTCACTGATGATGTAAAGCTATTCAACACCACAGACAATATTGCTACCCTTCAAAAAGACCTTGACTATGAATCAGAATGGTCAAACAAATGGCAACTTCAAATCTCAACAAATAAATGCTCTGTCCATATTGGCAAAAAAATATATCAGAAAATAAAATACAGGCTGAATAGTCAAGACCTTGTTGATGATCCAAACTCTGTCAAGGACCTTGGAGTACTCATCTCTAATGATCTAAGTGCTAGAGCCCACTGTAACTACATAGCCAAAAAGGCATTAAGAGTTGTTAACCTAATCTTACATAGCTTTTTCTCTGGTAATATTACACTAATAACGAGAGCATACAAAACATTTGCTAGACCAATACTCAAATACAGCTCATCAGTCTGGAACCCACATTACGTATCTGATATTAACACAGTAGAGAAAGTCCAGAAATATTTCATAGGAAGAGTTCTCCACTCCTCTACTCATTGCAGAATACCTTATACCACCAGACTCGAAATTCTAGACCGAGAAAAATGTAGAAGTACTCTGCCTTCGGTCTGATCTAAGTATAGTATATAAAATCATACATTGAAATGTCCTATTTGTCAATGAACATTTCAGCTTCAACCATAACAACACAAGAGCAAACAATAGATACAAACTTAAGGTTAATCACACCAAACTTGATTGCAGAAAATACAACTTCAGCAACAGAGTGGTCAATGTCTGGAATACTCTACCTGACTCTATGGTTTCTTCCCCAAACCCCAAAAACTTTAACCTTAGACTGTCTACTATTGACCTCACCCCCTTTCCTAAGAGTTCTGTAGGGGGCGTGCATAAGCGCACCAACATGCCTATCATCCCTGTCCTATTGGTTTTTTTTTCTTATATGTATCCGTGTATTCATAACTATGTTTTTACTTATACCTATTATCTTGTAAGCAATTGACAAAAATAAATAAATAAATAAAATAATTACCTGGAACATACAACCACATGTGGTGGACGTATGCTGAAGCCAAAAGATACTGGACTAAAATTCATACATGGCTGGAAAAAATGACAAAACAGCATAAAAAACTTGAGGATCGAACTCAGGGCAGTGGGCAGAATTAGCCTGCAATACTGCTTTTAAAAATAAAAATAAAAAAAATATTATTCTACATTTTGTTAAGGCTGCAGAGTCATTTGTGAATGCAGCATTTTTGTTAGACTCCACTGGCATTTCGCTTCCTGAAAATCCCAGGCTTTCTATGTCACTTTTTTTGATTAGCTGGCAATAGGCCTTTCTCCTGTTGCAAACCAACAACTCTTTTTTGGCATTTGAAGCCCACTGAAAACAAAGTGTGTTTCTTTTGTGCGACCCATACCAAGGGGCAGAAATCATGCAGAAGCTGAACTCAACATACTGGAATGAGTCAAAGATACAACGCTGACACAACTTTCAGGAATGGTAATGACCAAACAGTTGATTTCACAGAAGACATTGAAAATGACTAGCAATCCAACCTCATGCACAAGGTCCTGCACTCCTAAAAGGGAATATGGTTCTATGAACTGTTTTATTCTTTGATTCTCCTTGGTCCTTTCTTTGTCCTTCCATTAGGACTGGCTTGCTATAGCAGTATCCAAGAAGGTACTCAACAAATTGTCATGGAATCGGCCTCACTATTATCATCAATCTTTGGAAGCACTACAACCAACCAAATTAAATGACAAGAAGGAGTGTAAAAGCCCTTAATAAAATTTCTTTCATTCGTTCGTTCATTCATTCATTCATTCATTCATTCATTCATTCATTCTAATTTATCATATATTTATAGCCACCATTTCTCAGAAAAGTGTTGGTTTTTTTTGTTTCTAAGTAAAAACCTCTAAAATCCCTTTGGAGGGCCCTCTAAGGGCTTCCTATAGAACCATCTTGGAAAGAGCTTTGGTTCATAAACACCTGGCCACATTTCTCAGGAGTGGAGCATGGGCAGGGTATTGGACTACAAGATTTCCAAGCTCCCTTACAGTCCTGTGAATCTAAGATATAAAACAGCCTTGGCAATTTGTAGGCCTATGGACTTCAACTCCCAGAATTCCCAGTCAGCTATGACCTGGGAGTTGAGAATTCTGGGAGTTGAAGTCCACAAATCTTCAAATTGCCAAGGTTGGACACCCGTGATTTCTTCTGGTGAAACCCAACACAACATCTTTATGCAAAGGTGCTTTTTCAAGAGACAACTGGACTTTCTTGTTTTTCTTCCAAGATGTTTCATTTCTCATCCAAGAAGCTTCTTCAGCTCTGACTGAATGGTGGGGAATGGAAGGATGTTCAGCAGTGAAGGGACACAGGGCAGAAAACATCCTGCAGAAAGCATAGCTCTACAACACAATCTTTCCAAGATGTTCCACACCCATTTGCACCACTCAGGTAACCCTGAGGACACAAATAAACCTCCAAGTGGCCTCAAAGACCCTCTAAAAGAATGCAAATAGCCAGTTGTCTGCAAGGAGTATAAATCCTTCCATGCTCCCACCATCCAGTCAGAGCTAAAAAAAAGTGAGAAGAGAAACATCTTCACAGGAAAACCAGAAGGCTCAGTTGCCTCTTGAAAAAGCACCTTTTTGGGACAACCATGACCTGGATGATGAAGAATCTCCATAGACATTTAGTGATTCAGAAGTTTATTAAACTTGTTCATGCTCAAGATGTTATGCTGTGACATCCTTATGTACGAGGCAACCAAAGAAAACAATATTCGAAGAAGTCCTTGCCTGCCAGACTACCATATACCAATATCTCTAATTAGACAGCAACAAAATTTTATTAATAGGCCGGACATTATGGAATGAGCTTGTTATAAATGAGACCTGTCAAAGCCTTACTCAGCTCCCAGATGAGTATTCTCAGTTCACTGCTTACATCTGAAGCATCACTACTGGTGCCGGATAACAAATGATTGCTATTAACCGTATTGTTAGTAATGATGGCTGAAAACAAACAAAACCCCATAAATAACAGTCTCCAGAAAAATTAACCCATAAAATTGATAGATACCCAGCTGAGAAATAATAAATGACACTTTGGATCCTGCTGGGACAAGTGAGGGGGTTTTGTTTTCTCCTCTGTTATTAACACATTTTCTGTGCTAAAAATTAGATTCTGATATATAATTATCAACGCTTTGAGATATTAATTCTGCTATCACTCCCCATTTCTCTGCTAGCTGGATGCAACGTTATTCACAGATTATTCTGAGAAAACACATCAGACACTTAAAAGATGAGGTCAGAGTGACAAGTGGCTTTTTCTGGTAACATGGAGCCTTGGCATGTTCATCTTTAAGTAAGGAGGGGAAGAAAGAGAAAAGGCAAGGATGCAAAACAAATTTCTCACATTAATTAACTTGGGTTTTCTATGCAAAGGGAAGCGATGGCTATGAGATGTGAGCTCAGCCTATTCCCATCCATTTGAATGAAAGCTGTGTTAGGAGCAAACTGCTGAGAAAAATTATTGTGCATTTGTAAGTCCAGATCCATTAAACCTTGCCTAAGTATTCCTCTTTTCCCAAATAAAAATCCAACAGAACTTATTGGAGACGAAGGATCATGTTCATGACTCTTCCCAGCCCATTTTTCAGCCTCGATGTATGTTTTATTTACAGTTAGATACAGTATGTCAGAGCAAAATGGGTGCGTGCAGGTGACTTAACTGAACACTCCAGAAAGTAGGGAGGAGGGAGGAAATCTTCATTTGAAGTCATTGAAATGAACAGATTTCTACTTTTCATGATGGACATTCCCATCCGTGGTTCCCACATGCAAAATGGGGTTTGGTTTGTGTTATGAACTAATAAAAGCGTTTAAATAAAGTTTTAACAAAGCTTAAAGAAAAAGCAGGGTTCTAATCCTGCACTTCTGATTGGCCGATAATAGCGATATCGGATTGGTCCGTTCTGGAGAATCTGATTGGCTGTAAACGAGCCACTCTCATTGGTTCAAGGGTTTAACACTTCCATGTTCTCATTGGCTAATAGGTCAGCAGCCTGCCCTATAAAAGGACTGCTGCTGCCATAGGTTTTTGCTCTGTTCACAATGATTAATAAAGAGTTGAAGTTCACTGTTCACTGCCTCGTCTCCGTTCCTTGCACCCATGCGCAGAATCGAACACTGGCGACGAGGGTGGGATACGGAGACATCAGAGCTGACAGAACACTACAGAGCACCAAATAGAGCACGTGGCTGAAGGCACATCGACAACAGAACCATGTCCGGTGGCGCTATACCACCCACTCCATTTGACCCAGACAAGAAGACTGGGACTCGTACATAGACTGGTTCCAGATGTTTCTGGAGACCAACAACTTGAAGGATGCCACTACGGGGAAAAAGCGAGCAGTGTTCCTGATCCATTGCGGGCCTGCCATTTTTAAGATGGCCAAGGCACTAGCAAAACCAGCTGAGGTGAAGACCATGGACTGGGACGCCCTCGTGCCCCTTCTACGAGCCCACTATGCACCCGCCATACCAATGCTTGTCCGAAGACATGAATTTTACCAGAGGGACCAGCGGAAAGGAGAGAGTGTTGCAGATTTCATTGCGGATCTCTGGAACCTGGGAGGCCTCTGTGGGTTTACAGACCTCGAAGAAGCTCTGAGAGACGAAATAATTCTGGGATTAGATGACCCCACGATGCAGAGCAAGATCATGGCCAAAGGGGACATCGACCTTGCTGATGTCATCAAGGATGCTACTGCAGCAGAAGCAACCTGGAAATTGGCCGCCCGAATGTGCCGCACTAACGCACTGCTCCGTCAACTCGCCAGTGATACCTCACCTCGCCTAGAGAGGCACACAACAGCGACCCACCATGAGGACCTTGAATCTCCATCAGAAAGTGATGAGGAGGAGGTCAACCGGCTCCGGTCTGAACGTGACCAACACCATCAGCGGAATCAAAGACTACCGCACCAATGCACAGGTTGTGGGGCAAACCACCCGCGATCAGACTGCAAATTCCTCGACGCACTCTGCCATTTCTGTGGGAAAAGAGGCCACATTGGGAAGGTCTGTAGAAGCAAGCAAGGATCCAGCCCACTTCAGAGGGGAAAACAATTACTGCCAGACCGCAGAGAATCGCCCTGTGAGTCGGGAACATTTGAACCGCCAATGGAACAACCATTCCTACAGAAATAAAACACCGGCCATTTTATCAAGAAGAGAAGAGGCACACCAAACCATTACAATCGGTCACGCCTCATCGCTAGATGCAAAGAAGATCCGAGTGAAGGTCGCCATCGAAAACCAGCCTTGTGTGATGGAAGGATCATCCCCCTTGATGGTTTCCTGGAAGACTCTTAAACAATTAATCCTTTCCATCTGGTGTCAAGACCTCAGAGCCCAAAGAATCATACTCAAAGATTATCAGGGGAACCAAATTCCGGTTGTTGGATCCAGCCAAGTCCAAGTATCATTCAGAAATCGTACTGCATCATTACAACTGACCGTTGTTGACCGTGGCCGGCCTAGCTTGTTAGGCCTTCAATGGTTCACCCCACTTGGGATCGAGGTAGGTGGCATTCACCAAACCAGAAGCGATGACTGGGAGGAGGCCATCGTCCAGGAATTCCAGGACGTTTTCGCAGACAAACTAGGTGAGTACAAGGGAACCCCGATATCATTTAACCTTAACCCTGAAGTAGCCCCCATCCGCCTTAAGTCTCGTCGAGTACCTTTTGCCCTTGAACCAAGAATTGACGAGCAGCTTGATAAATTAATAGCCCAGGGTGTTTTAGAACCAACTGACCACGCTCATTGGGAAACCCCAATTGTAACACCCATCAAACCGGATGGATCGTTAAGGATTTGTGGGGACTACCGGGCTACCTTTAATCACGCCCTTCAACAGAACGCTTAACCAGTGCCGGTTGTACAACACCTTCTCCATTCCCTGGGGGGCAGAAAAGTCTTCGCTAAATTGGATTTAGCACAGGCCTACCAACAACTGCCTGTAGATAAAAAAATCACAGAGGCACAGACGATCGTTATGCACCGAGGTGCCTTTAAGTGCAACCGACTCCAATTCGGAGTGAGCGTAGCCCCAGGGATTTTTCAAAGTCTGATGGAGAGACTCTTGCAAGGGATCAAGGGGGTCGTGCCATACTTTGATGACATTTTAATTGCTGCCCCAAATAGAGAAATACTAGAAAAAGCAGCTTAAATTGGTTCTCCAGAAATTTAAAGACTCTGGCCTTAAGGTTAAAAAAAAAAATGTCAACTGTATACAGACAAAGTAGAGTTCCTGGGGTACCTAATCGATAAACAGGGCATCCACCGCACTAACAGCAAACTGAGGGCAATCAAAAATGCCCCAAGACCCAGAAATAGAACTGATCTCCAAGCTTTCCTGGGGCTCATTAACTTTTACAACATCTTCTTGCCCCAGAAAGAGACCGTAGCTGAGCCCCTACATAGACTTCTCGACAAAAAAGCAACCTGGGTCTGGGGACACCGCGAGGAGCACGCATTCCGACAAGTGAAAAACTTACTAACCTCAGATGCTGTTTTAATGCAGTATGACGAGATTCTGCCATTAACAATTACATGTGACGCGTCACCGTTTGGAGTAGGAGCCATTTTGAGTCATGTGTTACCAAACGGTAGTGAGGCCCCTATTGCCTATTTTTCAAGGACCTTATCAAAGGCTGAACGTAACTATAGCCAGATTGACAAAGAGGCTCTTGCTGTTGTATCTGCTGTGAAACGGTTTCATGAATATGTGTATGGACAAGTTTTTACTATTGTTACTGACCACAAACCTTTGCTAGGGATTTTAGCGGGAGACAAGCCAACCCCCTATATATTGTCACTTAGAATGACTCGCTAGTCGGAGTTTTTAGCTGCGTACAATATAAATTACAACACTGCCTGGGGAAAGCCATTCCCCCACACTGATGTATTGAGCCGTGCCCCACTTCCGGAAACCATCGACAACCCAGCTCCAACCCTTACAATACTCCAGATTGAAACGCTACATTCACCACCGCTAATACCCAGAGACATTGCAATTGAAACAAAACGAGATCCTGTCTTGGCGCAAGTTCTTAGCTGGGTTGAAAGAGGATGGCCAATAGAACAAACCTCTGACGATTTCACCCCTTTCAGAAACCGGCAAACAGAACTCTTTTTGCAAAAAGGCTGCATCCTATGGGGAGATAGAGTCGTCGTCCCGGAGCGGTTACAATGAGCAGTATTGAAAACATTGCATGACGGTCACCCAGGCATCGTGCATATGAAAACACTTGCACGAAGCTACGCATGGTGGCTGGGCATCGACAAACAAATTGAAGCCTGGGTAAAGACTTGCTTAAAGTGCCAAGAAGTCAGCAGTGCCCCACCTAGAGCAACTCCAACAGCATGGGAAACCCCCCGAGAGGCGTGGTCCCGCATCCACGTTGATTTTGCAGGACCTACTAAAGGACATACATTCCTCCTAACAGTGGATGCCTATTCCAACTGGCTCGAGATCCATGAAATGAAGAATACTACAACGGAGTCCATCATCCGAAAATTGAACAGGCTATTCACAACGCACGGATTGCCAGACTTTCTGGTCTCCGACAATGGACCCCAGTTCACCGCCCTGGCATTTGAAAAATACTTAGTGGATCGGGGCATCCGCCATGCGCTAACTTCGCTAGTGCACCCTGCGGCTACTGGCAGGGCCGAGCGCATGGTACAATTTGTTAAAAAAACTTTCCACAAAATGGACTATGGGGACATTGACGAAAAAATAAACAGAATACTCCTACTCCAACACATCACTCTGCACAGCATCACCAACAAGATGCCAGCTGAACTGTTGATGGGACGCAAGCTCCGTTCCCACCTTGACCAGCTTCACCCTTCCTACGAGCCAGAGAAACCCTGTGGATCTAGCGGAAAATGCCACGAATTCAAGGTAGGCAACTTAGTTTTCACTAAAAACCTCTCCGGTGAACCATTATGGGTCGAAGCAAACCACCAGGCCCAGATCGTACCGTGTGCAAACCTGTGATGGAAAAATATGGAAATGCCATATCGATCAGCTTCGCTCTAGGCTACAACCCAGTTCCCGCGACTCCTGCGACTCCCAAACTGAGGGGGGAGGGGATGTTGAAGAAACCGAATTCGAAATGGTGGAGAGCAGAAGCGAAGGAAGTCAGCGATCGGGCGCAATAAATGAAGAAGAATCAGAGAGGGCAGTGTCCTCGCCACAGAAGAATACCTCAACAGAGGCTAGCCTACAAAGATCGGAGGACAACAACAATGACAGAATTAGCGGCACCGAGTCGTCCAGTGAGAATGCAGAACCGCCGGTACCAGATATGTCCAAAAACGTCCCACCGAAGCCGGACTGCAGATGGGAACCGGTGGGACATCGTAAATCTAATAGACAGTTAAAACAACCTACATGTCTTAGGGATTATGTCACCGCACCCCTCAAACGGAACCCGGGGAGAAGGGGTGTTATGAACTGATAAAAGCGTTTAAATAAAGTTTTAACAAAGCTTAAAGAAAAAGCAGGGTTCTAATCCTGCACTTCTGATTGGCCGATAATAGTGATATCGGATTGGTCCGTTCTGGAGAATCTGATTGGCTGTTAACGAGCCATTCTCATTGGTTCAAGGGTTTAACACTTCCATGTTCTCATTGGCTAATAGGTCAGCAGCCTGCCCTATAAAAGGGCTGCTGCTGCCCTAGGTTTTTGCTCTGTTCACGATGATTAATAAAGAGTTGAAGTTCACTGCTCACTGCCTCGTCTCCGTTCCTTGCACCCATGCGCAGAACCTAACAGTTTGATGGCTAAATGCCTCCCTCCTGCTTTATAATTCTACAATTCTTGCCAAGGACTTTCCCGTCAACATGGATTTTCTTCCAGAACATATCTGTCATTCTTTTCCGCCAACAGATTACATTGTACACAAAAGAGCAGCTGCATCTTGCAAGGAACACCTGCAATTAAAAATAGTAGTGCATCCAGTAAGGAGAGAGAGAGGGAGGGAGGGAGGGAGGGAGGGAGGGAGGGAGGGAGGGAGGGAGAAAATAGATAGATAGATAGATAGATAGATAGATAGATAGATAGATAGATAGATAGATGCAGCATTAAATAACAAATATCAGATGGATTCTCTTTCCTACGAGAGAAGGCATCCTTCTTTTTCTATCAGATCCCTGCCTATAAACAATTATACCACATAATTGCAGCATCCTCTAAAAACAGCAATACAGCAATATTAGGCATTGCATGCAGTAGCTCAGCTTAAGCAAATGGTTCAGCAGGGATACATTCTTAAAAGACCCTGAAATAAATTTCAGTTCATTGATGCATCACTATTCATAAGAGTCATCTCAAAATTGTGGCTGAAATTCATTTGCAGGCTATTTAAGTATCCATCTTAATTCGATTATTTCTCCCCCCCCCATACATAAGTTTATTGTGTCCCTCTGATTAAAGGAAGTTTAATGTCGCTGGGATATTAAGCAGGCAGGATTTGGCGATGGAGTGGGGCAATTAAAAATTAACCAAATTGGATTCTACTTCTCTTCTTCATTTCTAGCCCCAGCCAAGTTCTGCTGATCAGCTCACCCCCCAAACCCCCCATCCATTCCCCCCAAACCACTGTTAACTCGTTCCTCGGCACCCCACGATATTAAATAACCATAAAACCCGAAAGCCAAAATAACTAAATCACCTGGCAGCCCATTTCCGCGAATTAAACCACCAACCCGTAAAATGGTGGAGTTGTGTTGAAATAATATAAAGGAAACCCATAAATTCAAACTTTATGTTCTGTAAAGAACAAATATGAAAAAGGCATCAAAATAATGAAAGATTGTTTATGTATTCTGGCATGAAATGGGAATGTGTTATGAGAGAGGGAGTGCACTTGGCAGAGACAGATCGACCGAGCTGACAACGTGGGTTCCATCTTCGCACGACAGCAGACGCCCTGCTAGCTTCAGCTGACAGTGCAATAAATCAAGCCCTCTCAATGCTGTACCTACAGCTTATTACATCCAAGATGACAAATAAATAATAATCCCTGTCACAGTGGCCCTTTCTTAAGGATTGAGCCTGAAACCTTTTGCTCATCATTCCTGGTCTTAAGTGAAAACACCAGAACAAGGGAATTGAAGGCCACGCTTTACTGAGCTCATGAAATACAAAAGCAAGTTGGCAAAGAGAACCCCAGAGTGCCGAGGAAAGGGGAGGGGGAAGGTCAAACTGTAAAGAAAGGATAAACATTTAAAGAGCCCAACTTAAAAGGAGGTAACGCTTAGCACCAGGGCAGCCTCCAAATTGCTTGGAAATAAAATAAAATCAAATAAAGGAAGGAAGGAAGGAAGAAAGAAAGGTTGGAGGAGGAGGGAGTTGGAAGCCAAGAGAGTCAAAGCCACCTGCAATCTCTGGGGACAGTTTGGCCCTGGATGATTAGGTCCATGGTGCCAGCTCCCATCCAATGGTAACAAGTTGTGACAAATGGGCTCAGAATTCCTATTTGGAAAGTACATGCTGGACTCAAGGCTGGGTTCTGCTGTCCTTTATAATGACTGCTTGCCAAAGAGACTTAGCAGGCTCAGCTCTGCCTAGAGCAGGGTTGTCCAACCTTGGCAACTTTAAGACTTGTGGACTTTAACTCCCAGAGTTCCTAGCCAGCAAAGCTGGCTGAGGAACTCTGGGAGTTGAAGTCCACAAGTCTTAAAATTGCCAAGGTTGGACAACCCTGGCCTAGAGGAACATGAAAGAGCCCGTACCCTCTCCAGGAATACACTCAGAACCCAGGGAGGATGGGTTGATTTGGCAGACTGGCAGCAAAAAATAGCGGAGATGGAAATAATAGTTGGGTTGAATATGAAAGATATAGATAAGGACCCAAGGGAGGAGTATGGGAGACAAGTTAAAAAGAGAAGAAGTGAAATTTTCAAGAGGATGAGAGATGATGGATAGAAAGAATAAAAAAAAAAAGATTGGCTGTACTAGAAATCAGAATAGATTAAAAAATTAGAAATAGGGGTAATATCTTTTATATTATGTACACTGAGACCATTTGCACCAAGACAAATTCCTTGTGTGTCCAATCATGCTTGGCCAATAAAGGATTCTATTCTATTCTATTCTATTCTATTCTATTCTATTCTATTCTATTCTATATTGTTATACATATTCTCATATAACACATTTAAAGTGAATGTTAGAGGTTAAGAACAGATTTTGAAAAAGGTTGCTATCAGGTACGCTCAAAAATAGCATTTCACTATTAGAAGGATCTAGCAAATATTAATAATTGAAAAAAGGACTATGTGCTGGTGCAGATATGTACAATATTAGACCACATCAGTTTGATTAATGCAGTAACTTTTATTTGTATCAATATTATTTTTGTACCAAAATGAATGACACTTAGATGCTACACTGTCCATGCAATGATATTGATGTATGTTTAAAAAAAAACTTTACAAAAAGAAAAAGAAGAACCCAGGGAGGACCATTCTTATTTTGTTCTTAGCCAACAGTTTGATGTAATAAGTCAACACCCCTGTCTAGAGAGTGCTTGTGTGAGTTCAGGTATCATGTTATACACCAGTGTATATGCTCATGCATACACCAGTGGAGAGGGCAAGGTTGGATGTTCTGGCTTGTTCATTCCCTTCACATAATTAGCTTTCAAGGATTCAATGTGTCTACACGAAGACTCAAACTCAGTTGGTTCAAAGTGATACACTAATATGAACAACTAAAGCGCGATTGGTCTAGTCTAGCAGCCCCCAACATTTGGGGGATCAGAGACCGCTTCTGTGGAGAGGACTTTCTGTGGAGAGGGGGCATTTGGGGCTTTGGTTGTATGCACGGCCCAGTTTCTGGCATGCCACAGCCCAGTGCCAGTTCACGGACTGGGAGTTGGGGACTCCTGGTCTAGTGGTTAAGGTGCCAGGCTAGAAATCAGCAGATGATGAGTTCAAGACCTGCCTTAGCCAGTTGGGTGACCTTGGGTCAGTCCTACACTCTCAGCCCAACTCCCTTCCCAGAGTCATTGTGGGGGAAAATAGAAGCAGGAAGATTGGATATGTTCACTGCCTTGAGTTATTTGTAAAAACAATAAAAGCAAGAATGAAACAAAGGAAGGAAGGAGGGAAGGAGTAGATCAGAGGATGGAAGGGTGGAAAGGAGGGAAGGAGGGAGATAGATTAGGAAGGAAGGAAGGAAGGAGGGAGGGAGTAAAGCAGAGGAAGGAAAGATGGATGGATGGGAGGGAGGGACGAAGAGAGGAAGGAAGAAAGGAAAGAAAGAAAGAAAGAAAGAAAGAAAGAAAGAGAAAAGCTCCAAAAGTATGAAAAGGGGCTCCCAAATGGCCATATCAAGTTATCATGTAAAAATTCCCCTTCGTATCCATACCAGTCACACTCAAAAAAAAACAAAAAAAATTTCCCCACCCTACCAAAGGCTAATATGACTCTGACACAGAAGATCTACAGTATCTTTTCATCCGTATTAAAAGCTAATAAAAGCAAACTATTTTCAAGTCCCTTTAGCTACAGCATCCTGGCCAAGGTTCTCAAAAAAAAAAAAAAAAAAAAAACCCTGCTTGGTTGCACAAGTTTCTGAAATATAATGGCACCATTATAATAACTGCTGAAGCTCTTTGATTCTATCATGGGTGAGGTCACATTGTATTTCAATAGCTGCCAATGACAGTTATTTGTTGGAAGTAAGAAGAGCCCATGTGAATATTTTAAATAAATGTATGTAAATATCTTAAAACAGATTAATTAGCGGGGGGGGGGGGGATTCTGGAGGATCAATTCCTGATTATTTCTTTATCCAATGCCACACTTACATTATTATCAAGGATGGTTTATCTATGTAGGCAAAACAAATATTTAGTTAATGGTCTCCAAGATGGAAAGTATTAATAATACAGAAGGAATAACTTCAACTGGAGTCTACTTTACAACTTTCCACTTGAATCATGAAAGGAGGATGACAATGTAAGGATAATTGTTCCCAGTTCAACTGGATTGGTTCAGCATTATTATTATTATTTTTTTTTGGGGGGGATAATGCATGCTTTTTTTTGTCCCAATGGAAGGACTTGCCTTCAGAAGTTGTAGGTGCTCCATCACTGGAGGCTTTTAAGAAGAGACTGGATATCCATTTGTCTGAAATGGTATAGGGTCTCCTGCTTGAGCAGGGGGTTAGACTAGAAGACCTCTAAAATCCATTCCAAGTTTGTTTTTGTCTTACTCTGTTATATATAGTAAGCAACTCTAAAAATCAGCAAGTGTTGCCATCATTCTGATCACTTCATACTAACAAATATCTCAAATGTGGGTGGGACACTTTTCTCTATATTTTATTAATACATTATATAGTGGAAGAAGAAAAAAATCAAAATTTGAGGGCACTCTTCTCTAATGAAGTACCTTCCATAAGAGCTGAAACTGCCTGACCCACCAAATAAAATTGCCTGCTTCCAAGGAAAATATCATCAGATCTCCAATGGACCAGGTTGAGAGGTTCATGGTTGTTTTCCAAGGATTTCCATCAGCACTGCTTAAAAAGCGTTACCCCACTGTGCATGATCGGCCCTGGATGTGATAGAATGAAGCAAGCCATAAGGAAAGATGGATGCCTTTGATCATCATCAGTAGCAGCCAAAAGAGTGAGACGTGATCCATCTGATTGAGATAAATCTGATGCACAACAATCCTCGGAAAATTCTCTTGCGCGCAAGGACAATCAACCTTGTCAAGTTTCCATCATGTTCATGGGTTGTGCCAAGCCACGTGCTGGACAAGCTAAAAAGCCCATGATGGAAAATAGAGGAAGGACTTAGCCAATAGACTGAATCATAAAGGAATTGATATCATCTACTCCAAAGTCAGCTGGGTTTTAATTTGGCATATGAGAGCAGTTTCAGTTGAAATGAGAGAGAAAGACTTGAAGGCTACTCAGAAGAGAAGAGAAGAGAAGAGAAGAGAAGAGAAGAGAAGAGAAGAGAAGAGAAGAGAAGAGAAGAGAAGAGAAGAGAAGAGAAGAGAAGAGAAGAGAAGAGAAGAGAATTATTTATAGGCCAAGTGTGATTGGACACAAGGAATTTGTCTTTGGTGCATAAGTTCTCAGTGTACATAAAGAAAAAATAAAATACGTTCATCAAGAATCATAAGATACAACAAATAAAACAATATAAATTGTAAGATACAAGCAACACAGTTATAGTTATAAGTTGGAAGAGATAGGTAATAGGAAGGATGAGAAGAATAATACTAATACAGCCTTACTAAATAGTTGGACAGTGTTATGGGAAATAGTTGTTTAGCATAGGGATGGCATGGAGGGAAAAACTATCTTTATGTCTAATTGTTCTGGTGTGCAGTGCCCTTTAACATCGTTTTGAGGGTAGGAGTTGAAACAATTTATGTCCAGGATGTGAGGGGTTTGTAAATATTTTCACAGCCCTCTTTTTGATCCTCGATTGAAAGCAGGTTGGTTGCCGTTGTTTTTTCTGCAGTTCTAATTATACATTGAAGTCTGCATCTGTCTTGTTTGGTTGCAGAACCAAACCAGACAGTTATAGAAGTGTAAATGATTGTACTTAATATCTACTACACTCACTCATATTGTAAATATCGTTATTATGTATGATGTTGCAGCAAAATTGTACCCAAGAAAAGAATTCCAATCACCTATGATGAACACTGTTCCTTTGTTCACAAACTCTGGAATATTATGTTTCAAGAATGCATTGTACTCAAAATGTAATAAATCTTAAGACTGCCCTTTGGTCAATATTTGAAGGCAGAAATAAAAACCTGCCAGACAAAGAACTATTTTTCTCTCTCTCTCTCTTTTATTGCCCCTTAAATCATTACAGCTTCTTGGAAATTTAAAAATGGGCATGTAAATAAAATGTCCAACGTGGTATGGTGAGCTAGCAAGAATAGAATAGTTAATTAATGAAGTAAAAGCTGGAGGGCATCATTCAGTCAAAATGATTTTGCAAAGAAATGCTCAAAAAGTATATTTCTTACATACTGCAGTAAATCAGATTCTGTTTATCCATCAATTTTTCATTGTATTCTTAGCCCTGATTTGTTGGGATAAGGTTAGAAAGTATGTTACTTTTATGAACGCATTATAAATATGCATATGTCACTATATGTATGTTCATTGTTTGTTGTTGTTGTTGTTGTTGTTGTTAAGTATCATCTCAGGTCAGAAAGCAAGGAAAGTCGGAGACAGATATTCAGATCCCCAAAAAGAATTTGTTGTGCCAATGATGTCTTGTTGTGGGAGCTCTTAAATAGCCCAGAAAAAATTACTTCTGATCTGAAAGTCAGACAGTTTTCAGGCATGGAGCTTAGAACTCAACTGATTCTCAAAATCTGGTATTTAGATATTATAATGAGTAAATTTACTAGGGGATGTTCTTTGGGAAGATGGCTCAAAGATTTTTAAGAATTTAGACTGAGATGTCAGATTCCATTTTATTTATTTATTTGTTTGTTTGTTTATATATTTAATATCCCACTTTTATTACATTGTTTATAAATAACTCAAGGTGACAAACATACTGTACTGTAGTGAATATTCCTTCTTCCTCCTATTGTCCCTACAATAACCACCTTGTGAGTTGGGTTCAGCATAGAGAGAGAGAGAGAGAGACTGGCCAAAAGTCATCCAGTTGGCTTTCATGCTTAAGGCAAGACTAGAACTCACGGTCTCTTGATGATTGGCCCAAAGTCACCAAACCAACTTTCATGCCATGTAGTGGGACTAGAATTCAGGGTCTTCTGATATCTGGCCCAAAGTCACCCAGCTAGCTTTCTTGAGAAAGGCAGGACTAAAACTCACCGTCTGCTAGTGATTGGCTTGAAATTATTCAATTGGCTTTCATGCCTATGGTGGGATTAGAACTTGCAGTTTCCTGGCTTTTAGCTTGGTGCCTTATATCACTAGACCAAATTGCATCTCCAATGATAGCTTGGATGTTGGGCTCAGTACTAAGGACTTGATCCAATTTCACTCTAGGGCTATTCATTCAGCTGCTGCTTCTTTTTCCTTTGAATTCCTGTCCCTGGAAATTAAGAAAGTCCAAGGTGTTATATAGAACAAGATAGCAGAATTGTATATGGCTTCAACACCAAACTCTAGCTAGATCTTGTGTTCAAATCTTGCCTACAGAAGAGCTCTCCGCATATAATAACTAGCCTCATCATGAACTTATTTAAATGGTCTATTTTACAATAGCTTTTACTGTAACGTGACAAAACATTCGAAGATATGCTACAATTACAATCTGAAATTGATTGGCCCAGAATTTTATCTTCTGATTCTGAATACAGGAACCCTGTATCATAAAGTTAAATCTTATGCAATAAAGCAAGGTTCTACTGTGGAACTTGAAGTCCCATTATTTACCTGGCAAACTGACTTCTATGAAATGCTTCTATACTGGATTTTTGTTTTCCTTAGACTCAAAAGCCATTCACAAAGTCAGTTTGGCTGGGTGGATAAGGCCCCAGGCTAGAAAGTGGGAGGCTGTGAATTCAAGTCCTACATGAGGATTTAGACATGAAATCCAGCTGGGTGACTTTGAGCTAATCACCAGGAGACCAGGAATTCTAGTTTCCTTTTAGCCATGAAAGCCAGTTGGTTGAATTTGGACCAATCACCAGGAAATTGAGAGTTCTAGTCCTGCTTTAGGAGTGAAAGCCATCTAGGTGACTTTGTGCCAGTCACTTTCTAAGCCCAGCCTACCTCACAGGGTGGTTGCTATGGGAAAACAGGAGGAGGAAGGTTTGTTAGATATGTTTGCTGCCTTGAGTTATTTATAAAAAATAACTAACCAATAACCCGGCATTGCCCAGGTATTTATTTATCTCAATCTTGAATTAGACAGGAAACTCCTGTAGTTGGGACTCACACTGTTGTACTGTTTCTGGCACAGCGTCACATGTCTCCTATTCCTCTCCTTGGGAGTTTCTTGTCCACACTGCTGTTTCACTTTTTTTACTGCACTTGGCCAATTGCCTGACACTTCCTTGGAGGGCTGAGAGGGAGCCCCCTTGTGGAGTACTGGAGTACTGTGAAGCGATTACCATGGCAAGTCCATTGTGCTGTACAGTAGAAGCCATTTTAAGGCACACACACACACACACACACACACCGAGAAGTGTTAGGGGTGTCTTCCCCCCCCCACACTATTTGTTTCCAGAGGTTAAATCACATGTGTACCAAGTTTGGTTGAAATTGCTTGAGCCGTTCTAGAGTTATGCTGGAACACACACACACACACACACACACACACACACCTCTTTTTATATATATAGAAGAAGATGATAAAGGCAGTTTATAAGTAAACAAACAAAGAAAACAATCTTCCTAATCTCAGGCCAAATAATGAATCATCCTATTCAATTGCCACTATAAAAACAAAACTTATCAAATCTTGCTGTTCCTATTTCCATGAAGAATTCCCATAAATTTAACACAACTCTATACCAATTGTTTTATCCAAATAACTTTTTGTTACCAGTTACAGGAAGAAAGGGGCACTGGGTTCCAGAATCAGAGAATTTAAGATTTGAATAATTTCACCTATGCTAATGCTTAACTTGCTGCAGGGAGCATTTAGTGATAAATCGTCCATCAATAATAATAAAAAAGTAAGGGGTCCCCAAACAATCAGATGAAAAGACCCAGAAGCTTAAATTAGAGAAGTCAATTTCCACATGCCCATCCTAAATATTTCATGGCCCTATTTTATTCTGACATTTGTAGATGACTAAAGTGTTACAAAGGAAATAAAATGCTGATTAAAGAGTTCACTGTCATAAAGGTTACTGAATTGTAAATGCCCCTTTCCATCTTCCTTTTAATAGGTACCCAGCTGTAAACATCAAGGAGAATGTGACAGGGAAGCCTTACACACAGCTCCTTTAGGAGTCGTGTATATACATTAATCACTGAATCACCAAGCCATGCTTAATTGCAAGTTGTATATCACACAAATCCATGGTAAGTAGAAGGAAACTCATTATTGCAGCTTCATAACTATGGGTACTTCTCATTTTAACCTTCTCACACCTGGGACACACTGTTGTTTTACAACAACACCAAGGCAGAGATGGAATTAAGCTACTAATTATATTGGCCGGCTGCTTAAACATTCTGCGAGAGGAAGCAAGAAAAGAAAATGAAAATAAGGCTTAACAGGGCATATTCTTGGCTCTCGTTATACATTCTCAAGGACTCCTCTCTTTTGTTGCTTGTGTTAGGAAGAACAAGCCATGATCCTTAAGAGTTTGCAGAACCGTGCTGGGAGAATCGGATGGAATGGACTCCACAGTATTTTGTTTTGACACGACTGTTGCTCTAAATTCACACAATATCACACTGTTGTGTAAAAGTCGCCCAAAGGGGGTAGGGAATGACTTTATATTCATCCAGAAAAAGTTTATATGTCCAGAAAATATTATGATAAGTTTATGTATCATTTATGTATCAAGGAAGGAAGGAAGGAAGGAAGGAAGGAAGGAAGGAAGGAAGGAAGGAAGGAAGGAAGGAAGGAAGGAAGGAAGGAAGGAAGGAAGGAAGGAAGGAAGGATCATTAATTGTTTCAGCGCTCACCATGCACAGAAAGTGAGACCAGCATTTTGAGAGATTTTGCTGTGGAATGATTGATGTGACACATCTGCTAAATTTCTGCTGTTTTTCTATAGCTTGTGGTGATGGGAGCAGGGGTGGGATTCTACCAGTTCACACCTATTCGCTAGAACCGGTTGTTAACATTCTAAGTAGTTCGGAGAACAGGTTATTAGAAGAAATTACTGGCCTAATCCTGTAAGGAAGGCAGGAAGGAAACATTCTGGTGTTGCTTACAGAAACTGCCTCTCTGTTAACCCTTATTACATTCTTGGCAGGACTAGATTTCCTGTCTCAGGAACGTCTCTGGAGTTTTTTTCCCCTCCTTTGCTGGTACTTTGCTTGTGTGGAGTGACCATTCAAAGTTACAATGGCACTGAAAAAAGTGACTTCATTTTTCACACTTATGACTGTTGCAGCATCCCTACAGTCATGAGAGGCCAGGCAAGGAGATGCATGCCTCGATGTGAATGATATTGAGTTGGCCACGCCCAGCCAATAACATGACCACTAAGCCACGCCCACCAACTAAGCCACACCCACAGAACTGGTTGTTAAAAAAATTGAATCCCACCTCTGGATGGGAGGACATACTACAATGGAATTGTGAATTTATAGAAAGCAGATATTTTTCACTTATATGGGATGCAAAGCATCCCCAGAATTGTCAACTAAGAATTTTTAGATAGAGAGATAGGTAGATAGATAGAGAGAGAGAGAGAGAGAGAGAGAGGCCATATTGACTTACAATTAACAATATGACTTACAATCATACTGATTTGTAAAGAACAAATCAAAACATTAGGCAGAAGTCCAATTCTAGCTAGTTCCTAATTTCCTGGTTATTGAGAAAACAAAATGAATGGTTATCTTCTCAATTGGTGCAACTTCTTGCAAAACTATGTATTCAAACAACTGGCACGGATTTTGAGTTTGTATCAAATTAAATGCTCCCACCCATCATCTTATAACTTTATGGCCATTATCTTAAGGGATAACAGTTTGGTGGCCAGCAGTGCCTCAGATAGAATGTTCATACAGAGAGTGGTGAGGACAGTAGAGATTATC
This sequence comes from Hydrophis major, assembly GCA_033807585.1. NCBI lineage: Eukaryota > Metazoa > Chordata > Lepidosauria > Squamata > Elapidae > Hydrophis > Hydrophis major. The sequence continues at coordinate 110,019,971 of CM066331.1, forward strand.
GGAAGCTCACTTCCCATTATTCAGGATCCTGCTTATAAGTGCTATGTGCTTAGAGATCAAAGCATTATGAGAGACTACACACATACACAAATACACACACACACAAACTTTATAGTCTGTTTTTGTTGCTCCCCCCAGGAGGAGGTTTCGAAGTATCTCTAGCAGGACTACCAGATTCTGTAACAGTTTTGTTCCCTAATTATACCATGTACATATACACATCCGAATAAGATTGTGTTGTTTCTCTGTGTCATCTATATATGGAAAAGCGAAAGACCACTCACACATCATCACAAAATCTCCAGAACTACAGACTTGAAATTTGGCACGTATGTTCCTCTTGGCTTCTAGGGGCTCACTAAGAAAGGATTTTCCAAAATGACCATCAGAGCATTAGTATTTCCTATATTATTATTAACATGCTCTGATGCTAAGGAGTTCTACTCCCCCTCCCCACCTGAAAAGAAATCTGTTCCAAATGCAAAACACAAGCAGAGGAGAGGAGTTTCAGTTTTACTTTTACAGCACCAAGTAGCTTTAGCACAGGACAGTTGAGCTAAGCCAGGCCCAGGCTCCTTGCTATCTTGCTGACACAGCAAATACTCTTTCAAAAGTTTCCAAACAGCCCTCAACTCTCTCACACACTGACAGATGGTAGCTAGACGAATACCGATGGATGGTGGTAGGGAGAGGCAGAAATTTTTCCCCTTATTTTCCTCCCCAAAAACTAAGTCCAACCACATACCCTGTTTCTACAACAATACGGCCTCCCCCAATAGGAAGTCCCAGCATGTTTTATAGGCATGAAATGATATTAAGCCCCTCCCCCCAAATTAAGGCCTATATTAAAATATGTGAAATGGGGGGAAAATGGCGGGGGGGGGGGGGCTTGCCGTTAGGAAGTATTTTTGCTGCACATCCAGATATGGCGCTGCCTGCATTGACCCCGATACAAAGTGCCCCACCAACGCCGAGGTCAACATCCAAGCCATCACCGCCCGCCTTAAGATGCAAGGGGGGAGGAATTAAGTCACCCCCGAAAAGACGGCCTAGCCATTTTTTCAGGGCTCAAAAAAAAAATAAGACCCGGCCTTATTACATGAGAAACACGGTAGTTTCATAGCGAAGCACGGGTATTGTGCTAGCATAATATACGTGGATATAATCATATTTATTTGTTTGTCTGTTTGTTTGTCATGGTTATGTAATATATATTGGAGATGGTGACTCTTTCAGAGCTGTATGCAATGAAATTTCATTTTAATGTATGCCGATTAGTGTACATTTAAAATGACAATAAAGTTATTCTAAGTCTACAGAGGAAGAATTAGATGTAGTGAACATATCCTTCCTTTTTTGTATTGCTCTAAGGGCTCCTCTTGGCTGATTCCAACACAGACAAACTTTGTTGGTCTTAGTTACTAACTTGAATAAGAGACGATTCAGATATCTCAGGATAACATATTGGAATAACACGTTGAAAAGAATAATCCTTAAAGAAGGCACTAGCAAAGCAGTCATCTACATCTGCCAGACAGACAACATGGATAAGTTGGTATAGTGTTTAGAAATTTGAGTTCAGTTCAAGAGAGATTAAATCCAAAAGAATAAAAATGAAATGGCTTATCTACTTTCCATTAGTCACCTGGTGAAACAAAATAATTCAACTTGGGCATGATTTTTCATAGTGCGCTCTAGCAAAGCATAGAAGCTACAGTCAAAAATTATCTTGGCCAACAATCTACAAGGTACGGAGAGTAGATGAAATCTACTAAATGTCTCTCTAATGCACTCCTTCATTATGCATTTTTCAAATCCAGCTTCCTGCTTAGTTGGACCTCATGCCATTATCATCCAGCAGTCCAGAAGCTGGTGGATTCTTTCCTAAGTGACATTGCTGGTATGACAAAAGCTGTCCATCAGTTTTGATGGACAATTCCTCACATCATCCTCAGAAGAATAGCACCTTGACAGGTGCCGCAATTCATGTCTATCAACCCTTTGGAGATGTCAGGGTTGAGCACAAGGTTCAGTATCACCCAGCTACTACTTGACAAACCGTTCTGGATTGGAGGGGAATTTGAAATGCGGTGATTTGGCAGAGTGCTGTAATATCAAAGGTGGGCTTGTTCTCTTTTGAAAACTTGTGGCAAGCTCTAAATGAATTCTTCGGATCCTAACTTCAGCTCCTTTGGAGAAAAGAAATCATAATTATGCAGGATTGCTAGTCGTACAAATCTTAACAGTCAGAAGAAATTGGGAAGAACAAGCACTGGGTAGTTTTTCCATACTAGAGAATAGCTCTTTCATTGGGATAGTTCTGAAAGCAATTCTTTAATTACATTATCTCTATATATAAAAGCGAAAGATCACTCATGAATCATCACAAAATCTCCAGAACCGTAAAGCCTGCAAACTTCAAATTTGGCATGTATGTTCCTCTTGGCTTCTAGGTGCTCACGAAGAAAAGATTTTTTGAAATGATCATCAGAGCATTAGTATTATTTCATATATTATTAATAATACGTTCTGATACTAAGGAGTTCTATACCCTCTCCCCACCTGAAAAGAAATCTCTTCCAAATGCAAAACACAAACAGAGGAGAGGAGTTTCACTTTCAATTTCACAGTACCAAGCAGCTTTAGGATAGAACAAATGAGCTAAACCACGCCCAGGCTTCTTGCTGTCTCTTTCTTGCTCACACAGCAAATATTCTTTCAGTTTCCTAACAGCCCTCAACTCTCTCACACACTGACAGGATGCTAGCCAGATGAATACCAAAGGATGCTGGTAGCAATTTATTTTTTCTCCTTATTTTCCTCCGCAAAAATTAAGTCTGACCACATAGTTTCATCATGAAGCACTGTTCTGTTTTGTTTTATTATTTTATTTTATTTTATTATTTTATCTATCTATCTATCTATCTATCTATCTATCTATCTATCTATCTATCTATCTATCTACCCACTCTTGGTGACTCTGGGCAACTTACAAAGATAAAACCCCAGTACAAAAAACGAATCTCCACACAACCCATCAACAACAATCAGACCAGTCACTTGATGGACTCCGTATCATTCTGGGGTCCCCAAGCCCTTTGGAAGAACTGTGTTTTCAGGGCCTTGGAAAAGTGTGTGGAAGTGGGGCAAATGTTATCTCCAAAGGATGATGTTACACAGGGAGATGACCAGGCAGATCCTGAAGGCGTGGTCAAGCATACCATCAGTCCAGAATACCTGCGCCTCTAAAACAGACCTAAATCCATCTCCCTTTGAAGTCCATTGACTCTTATCTGGCACCAATTATCATTGATTCTTGAGATCAGATCCTTATGTATAGGTTGCATGGGATAACCTTGCAGTGCTTTTGAACTCTATCCTGGATCTTGGTTTCTTGCACATGACAGGAGAGATATTTTGATGTTGTAATTGTTTCACAGCATTGATGGAAAGGTGTACAACCAAAACTGCCGCAACACTTGGTGTTTCATTAGAAACAACCTGCCATCTCAAAAAACCTACGGATTGATTTGTGTCTACTTCTTTGCAAGTCTTTTTAATTATCCATCATAAATTTCTCCCATGATCAACACTACAATTCATTGCTGCAATTACCGTGTTTCTCCAACAATATGGCCTCCCCCAATAGGAAGTCCCAGCATGTTTTATAGGCATAAGATCAAATTAAGCCCCTCCCCCAAATTAAGGCCTATATTAAACATGCGAAATGGGGGGGAATGGCGGGGGGGGCTTGCAATTAGAAAGTACTTTTGTTGCATACCCAGATATGGTGCTGCTGCGTTGACTTTGGCATTGGTGGGGCACTTCGTATCGGGAGACCTTTTGCCACCATTGCTTTCCCTTCTCCCCATGCTGCCGGCATTTGGCACAGCCATGCACAGCGAGCCAGGGCTCCTTCCTGCAACCGGAGCCCGGCAGAGACACTCAGCTTCAGGCGCTCCTGTCGCCACCTTCCCTTCGCCTTCGAAGGCAAAGCGAATTATTTTAAAAACGATGCCCTACTACCAGTACGACAAAGCCTCCCCCTGCCCGAGGTTCTTCGTGCTCTGCCTGGCGCCAGGCAGGGATGGTGGCTGGGCCCTTCTTCCGGGGTGGGCCAATCCTGTGCTGTGGCCCCGGGAGATTTGCCTCCCCACATGGGGTTGGGCTGCCCTCTCGGGCAGGGGAGGCTTTGTTGTACCGGTTGTAGGGTGTCGTTTTTAAAAGAATGGACTTTGCCTTCGAAGGCGAAGGGAAGGCGGCGACAGGAATGCCTGAAGCCTAGTGTCTCCGCCGGGCTCCGGTTGCAGGGAGGAGCCCTGGCCGGCCACGCATGGCTGCGCCAAACGTCATGGCGTTGCTCTAAACACCGAGGCAGCACGGGGAGAAGGGAAAGCAACGGTGGCGGAAGGTCTCCTGATACGAAGTACCCCACCAACACCTAGGTCAACATCCAAGCCGTCACCGCTTGCCTGCCCGAGAATGCAAGGGGGAGGAATTAAGTCACCCCCAAAAAGATGGCCTAGCTGTTTTTTCGGGGGTCAAAAAAAAAAATAAGGCCCGGCCTTATTTTGTGAGAAACACGGTAGATCTTTGTTCCTAGTATAAAGGTGCCATAAATATATATTTATGAAATATCCAATATTAAGGCCAGCCATCCTTTTTATCTTAGCTGATGCACCACAACAATCCAGACAGAGCTACCTGTAGATTGAGAATGTAACAACCACTCCAGAAGTGGTGGGATTCAGCAGATTCGCACTAGTTTGGGAGAACCAGTAGCTAACTTTTTGTGCAGTTTGGCAAACAATCTGAATAGCGTGCCTTACCATACCCGGCCCTGCTTTAACTCCTTGCCTTGCCACCCGGCCACTTGCCTGGTCACCCAAGGTTACAAGGAGTGGCTGGAAGGGGAGGGATGAGGCAGCGCTGGGAAGAGAAAGGAGAGGCACCTCTTGACATGAGTAATATTGAGTTAGGCATGCCCACCTAGTTACATGACCACACTTACCCAGCTGGTCAATGGAGCAGAGAACCGATTGTTAAATTATTTGAATCTCACCACTGCACTCATGTCTGGGGATTTGGTTGCTGTTTTTAAAATGATTGTTTTCCCATACTCAGATTTGGTTCCTGTGGGCAAAAGGCATGCTTGTTACATGCTTCTCACAACCTGATTTATGCACCAATTTATTTTATACATTAGGTGCACTGTGTGTAGTCTAACCGATGCATAAAAATTTCATTGCAGGAAGGAAAGAACACGCTCATACACAACTGCCTTTCCGTTATTATTCTCTCTCCTTGTTGTTAGCATCTCACGGTCAGCATGACAAATGATTCCACACCCTGAGCATTATTTGCAACTTCTTTTGGCCCAAAATGTTGCAAAGCTTTCTAATCCCCTCCTTCCATCCTATGAAAAGGAGAGTGGTTCCATTGATGGAAGCAGACCAACTCTGCTATAAATAACCCCCTCGAAATTCCAATGTTATTTCCCGCTTACTGCTCAGCTCCGGCAGAAGTCTTTATCCATCTACAACCGCTAAACAACCAAAGCAAACAATTCCAAAGTAGATTTATTTCACTAGGTGGTACTTATACCAAGATCCCGGTCCTATTATTAGTGGCAAATTCACAGTGATCTTTCTCCCCGCTTTTTTTTTTTTTTAATTTACTAAAGAAGAGCAAGAAAACCGTATTTCTGCATTTCCTTGTATTAGAAGTCTCCTTTCATTCAAGAAGTATGAGACCTGAAATAAATTGTACCATCTTGCTTTCTAAAAAAGAAAAAAAGAAGAAAAAAAACCCTTTCCAGGCCTAGGCGGTATGCTAATGAAAACAGGTTGATAAATGACTCCCTGATATTTTCCAGACATTTTTCTCTCAGAAGTGCTCTAAACTGATGTAGCTCAAAGAGAATAAGGCGCATTAAGTCATTATATCAATTTTTGTTACCTAGATACTTCAGTCCCAGTTAAGAGCTGACAGCCTATATAAAACAAGGCAAGGGCGTCATATAACTCCATCGATCAAATCTTGTCGTAGATAGATTGGCTATTACATAAATAGAAGGAGCAGATTCAGTTCTGTAGTTTTTATGCTTTTCAATTAAAGGATAACAGGTACGCTCCCATAAATCTACTAATTGCACCTGCATTAATTTAATAAATTTCACCAAGCACAGAAGAAAATCCTGCTGGTCAGCTACTATCATCACCTAGCTCAGTTTGTCACCAAGTAAGTTTCATTAAAGGGTCGGGGATGGTGTCATAAAGCTTGAGTGGGCAACATGTCACGAACATTAAGCAGATTTTCCTGTAGGAAATGGTCAGTCTTTAAAAATTTTATTGGATTATAGAATAAAATACAAAATAGAAAGGCAAATAAGAGGACACAGTGGGGAGGAGAAGGGGAAAGAAAAGTGAGTGGAGAGAGGGAGGGGGGGAAACCCCATTGACTTTCGACTCCCTCTGTTGCAGTAGAGTAAAGCAGGGACCACCAACCTTCTGGACCTAAGGGGCCACCAAACTCATAATTTTAAGTCCCGTGGACTAGAGACCCTGAGAAAATCCCCCAAAAAAGTCTACAGGAAAATTCCCCACCCCGTTTTCCTACCGATCAATTATTCTTTATTTGGGATTGCAGGATACTGTCTCCAGCTCCATTCTCAGGGGGGAAGAGAGAGACTTTTGGCTTCATGCAAGGAAAGCAGCAGAAGCAGCAGAAGTCTTTCTTTCTCTCCCCCAAACTCTGCCAGAAATTAGTCTTTGTGAGACTTGTTGCACTGACTCAGCCTCTTGGAGCAGGATGCCTTGCAGGGTCGCAAAGACTTATTTCCGGCGGAGTTTGGGGAAGAGAAAGAAAGACTTTTGCTGCTTTCCTTGCATGCAGCCAAAAGCATAAGAGGAAAGAAGTAGAAAGAAGCAGCCTGGTGGCCAGGCGAAGCATGTGGGGTGAGTGGGCAAGTTCCCCCCGCCACCCTTTCCCCCCCTCCACTCACTACCTCATATTGTTCGCAATGCAAGCGACACAAGCCTTGTGCTCTCATGGGTCATGTGGGCAGCGCAGCCTTGTGTTCCCATGTAGCCTGGATTAATTGCTTTGGGGGTGACATTTCTCTGCGGACCACCAAAATTTTCTTGTGGACCACCAGTGGTCCCTGGCCCACTGGTTGGTGACCACTGGAATAAAGCATTAACACCGAACATCAACTTTTAACTTTCCCATAATAATATAAAGTAAATGGTGAGGATGCTATGGCTGATACTTAATCATTTTCTCTTTTGCAACTTCTGTCATCTTACCTCTGCTCAAAACCACAACCATGTGAGATCTCAACATTCCTTGACAAATGGCCATCTAACTTCTGTTTAAACACAGGAATCACCAACATACACAAACAATCAAGTTCCAATATGGAACTGCTCTTACAGTTAAGGTTTTCTCCCTGGTGTTCAACCAAAATATGCTTCCTTATCATTTAAACCCATTTTTTCCCCCTTATCCTGTCTTTTAGACCAACTTTGAACAATTCTTGAACGTAACATTACAGCCCTTCAGATATATTCCCAAAGTCTTCCCTCCTCCAGGTTCAATGTACTAGTCAATCCTCATAATTTTCCTTTCCAGGCTTCATGGAGAATAGTTTTTCTTTGGACATGCCCTACTTTGCCAATGTCCTTTCCAAAATGCAGCCTGGACATACCACTCCCTAAATCAGGGATGTCAAACTCAAGGCCCGGGAGCCAGATCTGGCCTGTGTGGTGCTTAGATCTGGCCCATGGTGCCTCTGCAAGCAAAAACAGAGCTCAGAAAGGCCCATGCCGTACTCCCAAGCTCTGTTTTTGCTAGCAGAGGGTTGCAGGAGGCCGTCACAGCCAAAAACGGAGCTTGGAAGCCTGTTTTCACTGGCAGAGCTCTTGGGCTACCACAGGCACCCCTACACAAGTGACTTCGAGCTGGCCACAGCCACCCTAGCTACGCTCCCCCTGGTCCCCCCTCCCGAGGTCAACCACAACCCTGATGCGGCTCTCAATGAGATCAAGTTTGACATCCCTGCTCTAAACATACTGAGACCAACATACCAAACCAGAGAGATTCTGGATCCAAATTATTTCTTAGATATTTTACTATTAGCATCTGTTAAGGCACCTTGAGATTAAATTAGCTTTTGGAGCCTTTTTTTGCATGTACTGCTGCCGATATTCCTCCAACATTTATACACTACTTTAAATACTTTATTAAATTAGCTTTTTGAGCCTTTCTTTGCATGTACTGCTGCTGATATTCCTCCAACATTTACACAACTTTAACATTTTACTCCAAATGAAGGACACATTCATATTGTTCCAGTCTTCTAAATCTTGATTTTGGGTTTCACAACCCACTCCCACTCTCAGATTCCATCACCATATTTCCTAACCCAGTGTTACTCAGCCTCTATAAGACATGTGGCCTTCAGTTTCCAGGATTGATGCTGGCTGGAGAATTCTGGGAGTTGAAGTTGTTATGTGTGGAGCATGGGTGCAAAGAATGGAGACAAGCCGGTGAAAACAGTCAACTTCAACTCTTTATTAACATGGTGTGACAGCTCAAACTAGATGGCTGCTATAGCCTTCCTTATATAGGCAACTTATTAACTATTCAACCAATGACAACCTGGGAGCGCTAGCTCCGTTGACCAATGAGAACGGCTCGTTAATGGCCAATCAGACTCTCCTGAACGGACCAATCTGATCTTGCCATTTAACAGCCAATCAGAAGTGCAGGGCCAGAACCCTGCACTTGACTTCAAGCTCTAGATAACTTTATTACACATTTATTCATTCACAACAGAAGTTTAGATCTCTTAAAGTTGCTGAGGTTAGAAAACACTATCCTAATCCATTATCCAAGTCCTATCTAAATATACAGAATGGCACAAAGCTTTGAAATGAACTATTTGAAGGTTCTATGGAGAGTCTCAGTCCTCCAGGTCATGATTGTCCCTAAGATGTTTTTTTCACGAGACAACTGGACATTCTGGTTTTTCTTTGAAGACATTTTGCTTCTCATCCAAGAAGCTTCTTCAGCTCCGAAAAAGAAAAACCAGAAAGTCCAATTGCCTCGTGAAAAAAGCACCTTTGGGATATTTGAAGCTTCCTTTCAGGTCAACATAGAGCCACTGACATAAAATCACTGGGCAAGGTTATTCAGCCAGGCAAGCTTGTTCTAAACAATCTCAGGTTCAACAATGAAGATTACAGTTACAAGAAGGTCCTGGGGGGGGGGGGGGGAAACTGATGGGTAGAAGAAATGAAATGCATGCACAGCCATTCCAAATAAGGCCTAAAAATATGTTCCCATCCAAATAGAACAAAGCAGTTCAAACAATAAAAATCTGAAAAGGGGGAAAAAAGGGTAAAATGTAGGAGTTGGATGTTTGTTTAATTCCTTCTAATACATACTATTTTAAAGGAAGATAAAGCCACCTGGGATATATAAATCAGCCACCCGCTTGCTTGGAAACATTACATTCTCTAAACACTTCAAACAATATCAATTTGTGTAAGAGAACTGTTCTAAAGCAATTTTATACTGAACTATAAATGGTTGCCATTACAGCCTGTTGCTTTGATACTTATTGACTGTGCCAAAAGTAAGTTTTATAATGTTTACACTTCTTTCCTTTTTTCATATATTAATCTTGTCATAAACTGGGCCGTTGACTCCTCTTCCAAGGAGGATCAGCAGATGCCACCATATCGTCTGAAAGCAACTGACAAGAAGGAGGGGAAAACTCCATTGTCCCCATCCCAGCAAGGATAAGTCTCGAGACATGTGACAGTGTGCAGGGAATTAAAAAAAAATAAAGAAAAGAAAGCCTCCACCTTCAGTTTAGCGCCAAACATAGTTCTCGAAAACGGTTGGGTGTTGTTTTCTGTCAGAACTACAGGAATGGAAGAATTGCCAGAAAGTTCTGCCTAGAAAATACATCAGGCTGAGAAATAATAATAATCCTATTGGTATCTTACAATTAATGATTGTGACTATTGTTATGGACTAAGCCAACGCTTCAGTAACAACCCTAATAGCTTTACTTTAACAGCAGGCTCATAATCCTGCACTTCTCATTGGCCTGCGAACAGCGAGTCGTGATTGGTCGTTTCTGGCCAATCTGATTGGCTGACAGCGGGTCTCTCTGATTGGACGCTTGTTAGAGAGGTAAACTCAAATCATTGGTTGTTTTGACAGCAGCCAGCTCTATAAAAGAGCCCAAATATTTTGCTCTGTTCTGAAGTCACGAATAAAGAGTTGAAGTCACAGTTCGATGTCTCGTCTCCGTTCCTTGCGCCCATGCTCAGGACTTAACAACTATGATGTATGATCTATGACTTATCACTCTGTTGTTGTATGTATATCATGTACTGTTGTATGTATATCATGTACTGGAAACAATTCCTTGGGTGTCCAATTGCACTTGGCCAATAGAAGAATTCCATCCTATGTCTTTGATTTATTCCAAGCTAGCTTCCTTTCCTCCATTTTATCCACCCTACCTCCAGTTGGCATTAATACTCGAGGCCCTTTAAATTATCAACTGGAGTCAGCAGGTCTGGGAAGAGTTTGTTATCGCTTCCCCAAATCTGTGACTCCATTTGTATTCAGCAATCTCATTATTTAAATTAACACCTTTCATCTTTTTTGCCTTGTACCAACTTTACTGTAACCAACCAAATTGCATATGGAAAGCATTATAAGGAGGAATGCTGGTTTAAATATAGATTGGTTAGGATGCTCCGGAGGTTATTTAAGTAACGCCCATAGAGTGGCGTTACTCCAGCTGAGAACCTATCTGTGTTTTTTTCTTAGACAACACCATCCTTGTTATTAACTGGCCTAATTTATTAATTTCAGAAATGATTAATGATTTGTGGCATCTCACCTGAAAAGTTTGTAACTATTTAAGAGAGCGATTGCAGAAACTAAACTACTGCAACAATACAGTTTTCTGCTCATGAAAACTTTCTCACAATGAACTTGTGGCCATCAAGGCACCCAGAACATTTGTTGTTATATATATATATGTAACTGAAAATTATCAATCAAAGTTTTCATCAAAATAGTTAGAAGTATACAAGAAGGACACAATATAGGATATGTCTTCAAATTCAATCAGAATAGAGCTGGAAGGCACCTTGGAGGTCTTCTAGTCCAGCCCCTGATCAAGCAGGAGACCCTCTACCATTTCAGACAAAAAGTTGTCCAATTTCTTCTTTAAAACTTTCAGTGTTGGAGCACCCACAATTTCTGGAGGCAAGCTGTTTCATTGGTTAATTATTCTAACTGTCAGGAAATGTCTCCTTCATTCCAGATTGCTTCTCTCCTTGATTAGATTCCACCCATTGTTTCTTGTCTTGCCATCTCGTGCTTTGAAAAATAAGTTGACCTCCTCTTCTTCCTTGTTTCTGTTTTAAAATCTCTGGGAAGCAGACCTTAATGTATCTGTTGCATACTTAAAGTGTGAGTCCAAGTAAAAACACTTTGATTCTGAAAGCAGCTTGCAGAAGAATTTTTCCAGTCACCATAAATGCTTTTGCTGCACTCATCATAGCATCTATTTTTATAAGCATCTCCTCAGAGAATGGTTAATAGTTGAATTTCTGAGAGGAATGCCTGCTTTAGTTCAGGCATTCCTCGACGTATGCCTGCCCATTGTGGCTGTATGTAGTAACGATCATAAAATGGTTGTGACCAATCCATGTTTATAACCTTTCTTGCAGCGGACATTAAGCAAATCACTGTGGACATTAAGCAAATCTGTGTTCATTACCCAATCATTTGCTATTAGCCCAGTTTTCCTGTAAACAAGAAGCTGTGCCTCGTTTTGGTAAAACTGTCATAAAATGCAATCATGTGACTGCAGGATTCTGCAAATGGCCATCAATAGGCAGCCATTTTGCTGAGTGCCTGAAGTATTGTCATGTGACTGCGGAGGGAGCCTGACCATCAGAACTTTTGGGAGTTGATCAGAACTTCAAAAGGTTGCTAAGTGACCAATTGTAAACTGAGGACTACCTGTAACTTTATATTAGAATTAATTGAAAAGATAACTGGGCCAGGACAGCTCATTAATTCTGCACAGAACTTAACACTGGCGACAAAGGTGGGATTTGGAGACGTCAGAACTGAATAAACACTACAGAGCGCCAAACAGAGCACGTGGCTGAAGACGCACCAACGGCTGAACCATGTCCAGCAGCGTCATACCACCTGCTCCATTTGACCTGGCACAAGAAGACTGGGACTCATATATGGACCGATTCCAGATGTTTCTGGAGACCAACAACTTGAAGGATGCCACTATTGGAAAGAAGCGAGCGGTATTCCTAACTCACTGCGGGCCGACCGTGTTTAAGATGGCCAAGGCACTAGCCAAACCGGCTGAGGTGAAGTCCATGGACTGGGACGTCCTCGAGCCCCTTCTACGGGCCTACTATGCACCAACCGTACCAACGCTTGTTCGAAGACATGAATTTTATCAGAGAGACCAGCGGAAGGGAGAAAGCATTGCAGATTTCATTGCGGATCTCCGGAATCTGGGAGGCCTTTGCAGGTTCGCCGACCTTGAAGAGGCCTTGAGAGACCGAATAGTTCTGGGATTAGATGCACTGGGCATCCAAAGTAAGCTGATGGCGAAAGGCGACATTAGCCTTGCAGATGCCATCGCTGACGCTACTGCAGCAGAAGCAACCAGGAAGTCAGCTGCACGAATGCGCCGCACCCACACCCCGCTCCACCAACTCGCCGGCAAAATCTCGCCTTACCTGGAGAGACAGGCAATGACAGCCCACCACGAGGACCTCGAATCGTCATCAGAAAGTGATGAAGAAGAGGTCAACAGGCTCCGGTCTGAACGAGACCAACGCCATCAACGTAACCAGAGAGTACAGTACCAATACGCTGGTTGTGGGGCAAACCACCCACGATCAGACTGCAAATTCCTCGACGCACTCTGCCATGTGTGCGGGAAAAGAGGTCACATCGGAAGAGTTTGTAGAAGCAAGCAAGGATCCAAAACCCCTCAGAGGGGGGCTAACAACCACCAGCCCACAGGAAGTCGTCCTGTGAATCGAGAAAACTTAACTCACCAATGGAACAACCACTCCTACAGAAACAAACCACCAGCCCAGTCAACGAAGCGGGAAGAGGCACACCAAACCATTACAATCGGTCACGCCTCATCATTAGACGCTAAGAAGATCCGGGTTAAGGTCGCCATCGAAAACCAGCCCTGAATGATGGAAGTCGATTCAGGATGGTCCCTCTCGATGGTTTCCTGGAAGACCCTTAAACAATTAATCCCCACCGTCCGGCGGCAAGACCTCAGATTCCAAAGAATCATACTTAAGGACTATCAGGGAAATCGAATTCCAGTCGTTGGATCCAGCAAAGTCCGTGTCTCATTTAAAAATCATACTGCATCCCTACCACTAACCGAAGTTGACAGGGATCGGCCTAGTTTGTTAGGCCTCCAATGGTTTGCCCCACTTGGAATTGAAGTAGTCGGCATTCACCGAACCAACAGCAACGGCTGGGAAGAAGCCATCATCCGGGAGTTCCAGGACATCTTTACAGAGAAATTAGGTGAGTACAAGGGGACCCCGATATCATTTAACCTTAACCCCAAAGTAGCTCCCATCCGCCTTAAGCCTCGTCAAGTTCCATTTGCCCTTAAACCAAAGATTGATGAGCAGCTTGATAAATTAATAGCCCAGGGTGTGTTAGAGCCAACCGACCACGCTCCCTGGGAAACCGCAATCGTAACACCCATCAAACCGGATGGATCGTTAAGAATTTGTGGGGACTACCGAGCCACCCTGAATCACGCCCTTTAGCAGAATGCTTACCCGGTACCAGTGGTACAATACCTTCTCCATTCCCTGGGGGCAGAAAAGTCTTCGCTAAATTGGATTTAGCACAGGCATACCAACAAGTGCCTGTAGACAAAAAAACAGCAGAGGCACAAACGATCGTTACGCACCGAGGTGCATTTAAGTGCAACCGACTCCAATTCGGAGTTAGCATAGCCCCAGGATTTTTCAGAGCTTGATGGAGACAGGGTATAAAAGGGGTTGTACCTTATTTTGATGACTGCTCCAACTAGGAAATACTAAGGGAGCACCTGAGGTTAGTTCTCCAGAAATGTAAAGACTCTGGCCTTAAAGTAAAAAAAAAATAAGTGTCAACTATGTATGGATAAGGTAGAATTTTTGGAGTACTTAATCGATAAACAAGGCATTCACCCCACCGATAGCAAGCTTAGGGCAATCAAAAATGATCCCAGGCCCCAAAATAAGACTGATCTCCAAGCTTTCCTGGGCCTTATTAATTTCTACAACGTGTTCCTGCCCCACAAAGCGACCGTAGCCGAGCCCCTACATCGTCTGTTGGACAAAAAGGCAACCTGGGTCTGGGGACACCGAGAGGAACACGCGTTCCGACAAGTAAAAAAACTTATTGACTTCAGACGCTGTTTTGATGCAGTATAATGAGACTTTGCCTTTAACGATTACATGTGATGCATCACCATTCGGAGTGGGTGCCATTTTGAGCCATGTGTTACCAAACGGTAGTGAAGCCCCTATTGCCTACTTTTCAAAAACGCTATCAAAACCTGAACGTAACTATAGTCAAATCGATTAAGAGGCTCTTGCTGTCGTTTCTGCTGTTAAATGATTTCATGAATATATTTACGGGCGAGTTTTTACTATAGTCACCGACCACAAACCTTTACAGGGGATTATAGCGGGGGACAAGCCAACCCCTTATATATTATCTCCCAGAATGACTCACTGGTCGGAATTCTTGGCTGCATATAATTATAAACTGCAACACCGCCCGGGGAAAGCCATCCCCCACGCTGACGCACTAAGCCATGCACCACTTCCTGAAACCATTGACGACCCAGCTCCAACCATCACGATGCTCCAGATTGAAACACTTCAATCACCACCACTAACAGCTCAAGATATCGCGATTGAAACCAAACGCGATCCCGTTTTGGCGCTAGTTCTTAGCTGGGTCGAGCGAGGATGGCCATTGGATCAAATCCCTGACAACTTCGGTCCTTTCAAGAATCGACAGACGGAACTGTTTTCACAGAAAGGCT
The DNA here is from genome assembly GCA_033807585.1 of Hydrophis major. NCBI lineage: Eukaryota > Metazoa > Chordata > Lepidosauria > Squamata > Elapidae > Hydrophis > Hydrophis major. The sequence continues at coordinate 110,035,125 of CM066331.1, forward strand.
GCATAATTTGGGGGGATAGAGTCGTCGTTCCAGTGCGGTATTGAAAACCTTGCATGAAGGCCACCCCGGCATAGTGCAACAAGCGGTATTGAAAACCTTGCATGAAGGCCACCCCGGCATAGTGCGCATGAAGACACTCGCATGAAGCTACGCGTGGTGGCCGGGTATCAACAAGCAAATTGAAGCCTGGGTAAAGACTTGTTACAAATGCCAGGAAGTTAGCAATGCCCCACCGAAAGCAACCCCAACAGAGTGGGAAACACCCAGGGGACCATGGTCCCATATTCATATTGACTTTGCAGGACCTACTAAAGGACACACATTCCTAGTAACGGTGGATGCCTACTCAAACTGGCTTGAAATCCATGAAATGAAAAGTACCACAACCGAATCCGTCACCAGGAAATTGGACAGATTATTCGCAACCCATGGACTGCCAGACATTCTGGTATCTGACAACGGGCCCCAGTTTACCGCGCTTTCTTTTGAACAGTATTTGGCAGACCGTGGTATTCGCCATGCGGTAACTTCGCCAGCGCATCCTGCAGCCAATGGAAGAGCTGAGCGCATGGTACAATTCGTCAAAAAAATCCTACATAAAATGGACTATGGCGATATCGAAGATAAGATTAACCGGATACTCCTCCTTCAATACATCACTCCACACAGCGTCACCAACAAGACTCCGGCCGAATTGTTAATGGGACGAAAACTCCACTCCCACTTTGACCGACTACACCGATCGTACGAACCAGAAAAACCACACGGATCCAGTGGGAAATGCCACGAATTCCAGATAGGCGACTTAGTCTTCGCTAAAAACTTTTCTGGCGATCCTTTGTGGGTCGAGGCAACTGTAATCCAAGTCACAGGATCCAGGTTGTACCGAGTAAAAAGTCGCGACGGAAGAATATGGAAGCGCCATATTGATCAGCTGAATTCAAGGCTGCAACCTTGTTTCTGCGACTCCGGTAACTTCCAAACTGAGGGGGGAGGAGATGCCGAAGAGATTGAGTTCAAAATGAGAGAAAGCACGAGTGGAAGAAGTGAGCATTCAGAAGAACCAGAGAGGGTAGTGGACTTGCCTCAAAGAGACACTGCATCAGAAGCAAGCCCACAAAGGCAAGAGGACAACGAGGACATTAGCGGCACCGAGTTTTTAAATGAAGGTTCGGAGGCACCCTACTTGCCAGAAAACGTCCCACCCAAGTAAGACTATAAACAAGTACCGGGGGAACAGCGAAAATCTAACAGACAATCTAAACAACCTCCTACCTCGAGGATTACATCACCGCACCCCTTAAACGGAACCCGGGGGGAAGGGGTGTTGTGAATTAATAAAAAGTGAATTAATAAAGTGCTTAATAAAGATTATTAAAACCTTTAGAAAAGTGCAGGGTTCTGACCCTGCACTTCTGATTGGCCGATAATAGCGACATCCGATTGGTCCGTTCAGGAGAATCTGATTGGCTATTAGCGGTCCTCTCTCATTGGTTAAGGGAACTAACACTTCCCGTTTCTTATTGGTTACTTGATCAGCAGCTTGCCTATAAAAAGGGCTATTGCTGCCGTAGTTTTTGCTCTGTTCCACAATGTTAAATAAAGAGTTGAAGTTCACTGTTCATCGTCTCTTCTCCAATCCTTGCGCCCATGCGCAGAACTTAACACTTCCTTTTCTAGAACATATGTTTAGTGATCGTATAGAAGTGACCAAGACATTTTTCAGATTTCACCACAAAAATGTACAACGAGATGTATGATCTACAGATTACAGTGATCGTAGATTTGAAGAGGCTGGGTTGAAGCCGATCGATGGAATCAGGACATAAATAACGTAAACCATGTTTGTTGATGGACAAAGGAAGAAATTGACAGTTTGCAAAGTCACAATTTGAAAGACTATAGTTTTAGAAAAGAGACCCACCTCAAAAAAAAAAATCTCCAAAACACTCAAAAAGCTGGACAATATTTGATCTTAAAGATGCTTGCTGGACAGAGCACATGACATGACTTCGCAACTAACAACAACAACAACAACTATTATTTTGCACAAGAATTAAATTATGTTTCTAACTTGAAGGAAGTTCAGTTTCCTGGCTACAGTAAGTTACCTTCTAGCAGATAAACTTCCAACTCACAATGGAATTGTGAATTGCAGCTTTAATAAGTGTCTGTGGTGGAATCACCAGCTGAATTGGTGAGGGGGAAGACTGAGAGACAGTATGGCATCATTCTAGTGGAGATGTTCTGACCCAGGTTTCATCAAACATATTTAAATACAAACTTATTTTAAAAGCAAAATCTATTTTATTGCAATGTTGGGAATTACTTTCATTCCCTACCAAAACTAATTATAAACAGTTCCCCAAGATAAGCACATGTCTTTCAGTGCTGTGGAATGTTGCCAAAACCAGAAGTATCCAATTATAACAGAAACCAACCAAAATACTAGAAAAAAACAACCATCAGACGCAGGACCTCATCCAGATCCTCTCCAGACTCCCTGATTGGTCCTTTTTCTTCCTCACTGTTCAACTCTGTTGCCATCTGCACCGGCTGCTGGTGGACCAACAGGAGGAAACATCTTAGGACAGACCAGGAAAGCCTTATTTGCTAGTTCCCAAGGGAATGCAGTCAGTCTGGTGAAGTTCTTGTAATACAGGTGACCAACAATAAAGTAAATACTTTGGCTTAATTACAGTACCTTACTCCTGACTGTTCCATTACATATTTGAGGATTTAACCATGTGAACATTTGAAAAGTGGCATTAACATCATATGGAAATTAGAAACAGAAGGTATTTTCATGTTTGTTCCCTCCCAAATTCCACACAGACATGACACGGATGCACAGTGTTTTCCCTTAACAACGTATCTCTCTATCCACAAAACTAATCCTTCTATGTATTGGTTCATAAGCTACCGTTTATAAAGCAAAAAGTATTTAAGTATCCTAAAGTGGTTTATTTCCAATTAAGACTACATCATTGAAAACTTAATTGTTTTTGGGAGAAGGAGATAAGAGGCCATACATGGAAAACAACAGGGAGCGAAACTGTCTTTTGCAACACAAGTGGAGCAAATGCAAGTAAATTATTGTTCTTCTATATTCAGAGGTTGCTTCGATCTGGTGGTGCAGCCTGAAATTATTTACCGTATTGTAATTATTTATTTTAAGATACAGTTTCGTTTTAGCCTTGCTCATCTCTACTTTTTGAAGTTTTTTCACAATATGCCAGTCAAAAAACAACGCTGGCTCTCAGATGGATAAGGTTATGCACACAACTCTCAAGCTTCAAAAGTTAAAAAAATATGGATGAATATGTTTTCTTGGTTTTATTTCAACTTCATCTTAACCTTCTAAGCCAGTGATGGCTAACCCTTTTGCCATCAGGTGCCAAAAGTGTGCATTATGTGCCTACGCATGCCTGTACCCATAATGCAATACACGTGTGACCCCTGCACATGTGCACACAACCCCCCACGCTCCCCCCTTGTGCAGGCACACACATCTCCTGAATGCGTCACGGCCCCATGAATGCATGGCAGATACCCAAAAATCAGCTGGCTGGCAGGAGACGCGCATGCATGCACATTGCAACTGAGCTGGGGTGACAAGTTGGCAGAAATGGCTCTGCATGCCACTTCCGGCCTATGTGCCATAGGTTCATGGTTTTAAGCAATCACCAAGACCACAGGGTATAGCTTCACTGTCACCCTTGATCCTGCTCTGTCCCCCCCACCCTTCTGGGTGTATCATCCAACAAAAAACATCCATAGCCAAGAGTCATCAATCATGCTCTCCAATTAGATTTTTTTCACAGTAGAAGCTTCAGCCATCTAATCAGTCTTTGAAGAAAATATGAATGGAATATACTTTCGACTTCACCCTGTTGCCTGATCTTTGAAACTCCCCTCTCCCTTCTTTCTGTTAAACTTATAAAACATGTATACAAAATGTTTTATGAGTTGTCAGATGAAACAAAGAAACTTAAATCTACTCAGAATAGGCAATTCCAGTAGAGTTAGTTTACAGAATAACAGCATTGGAAGAGACCCTGAAGGTCTTCTAGTCCAACCTTCTAGCTCCTATACCATTCCAAACAAATGGCTGTCCCATCTCTTCTTAAAAACCTCCAATGATGGAGCATCCCACAAGTTCTGGAGGTCAAGCCATTCCACTGATTAATTGTCCTCACTGTCTGGAATTTTCTCCTTAGTTCTAGATTGGATCTCTCCTTGATTTAGTTTCCATCCATTATTCCTTGTTTGACGAGGCAGATTTGTTTATATTTCTTAACCTACTTTTGAAGGCAAGTTTATTTCTTCCTTTCTACAATCTCCAACTTCTTCGCCACCCTGGCTTCATATGGGTGTATCCCTCATCAAGGCAGGACCTAGCCTACATCACAAGAAGACCGCAGCATGGAATATAAAGATACTTTCTCTTTGCTCTTTCCTGAGTCCTGTGGAACTTGCTACTTAATAACTACTTGCAATCAGCTGTGCATTGGAGAAATTCAATCCAAATATGACCAGGCACTTTGCATTGGAAATATCCTCCAACACAGCATAAAGCTAATTTAGCTGTCACTTACTGTAAGTAAAATGACAAATATCTGTAATATCTATCAGGGTATGAATACTTTAAAATGAGTTATGCAGCTGTCAACATTTTGATGACTCTTAACAAGAACAAAACAAATGAACAGCAAACAGACAGCAAATCTGTTACACAACCAGTTGCCAAAGTCTACTATTACTTAAATAAATAAAATTTTAAAAAATCAAATGATTTCATAAAAAGAAGATGAAGAGCAAAAGATTCAGCCCTGAAGGTAAATTGTCAGTACAGCAGACAGATACATGCCTGGTAGGATTTGAGGCCGATTATAGTTCTCATCATGATTTCAGCAATTTATAACAAATGCATAAATGCTTTATGATGGTGGAATATCAAGACCCACAATTAACACTCAGCAGAGTTCCAATAGAAGAAGGTATTTGTAGCTCAGGGTTGAAATGTAGGACCATCAGTGCTTCATGACCCAACTAGATAACATTATCAATGCTAGGAAGAGGAGGAGGATGAGAAGGAGAAAGAGAGACTTTGGGGTCCTTGGTGCTCTCGGAGGTTCGTGGTTTTCCTGCAAATGTTTCATGACCCAACTAAGTAATATCATCATAGGAGGAGGAGGAGGAGGAGGAGGAGGAGGAGGAGGAGGAGGAGGAGGAGGAGGAGGAGGAGGAGGAGGAGAAGGAGAGGACTATGGGGTCTTTGGTGCTCTCTGAGATTGGTGGCTTTTTTGCAAACATTTCATGACCCAACTAGGTAATATCATGAGTGCTAGGAAGAGGAGGCCAATTAGAAGGAGAAAGAGAGAGACTTTGGGGTCCTTGGTGCTCTCGGAGGTTCGTGGTTTTCCTGCAAATGTTTCATGACCCAACTAAGTAATATCATCATCGGAGGAGGAGGAGGAGGAGGAGGAGGAGGAGGAGAAGGAAAAGGAAAAGGAGGAGGAGGAGGAGGAGGAAGAGGAGGAGGAGAAGGAGAAGGAGGACAGTGGGTTCTTTGGTGCTCTCTGAGCTTGGTGTTTTTCATGTTGATTTTTGTCACCTAACTAGGTAATATAATCAGAGGAGGAGATGGAGAAGGAGAAGGAGGAAAGGGACAGTTGGGTCCTTGGTGTTCCCTGAGCTTGGGGGGTTGCAGACATTCCATCACCCAAGTAGGTAACATCATCACTACACTTTCAACCTATATTGATAGTTGGGTAATGAAACATCTGCAAAAAAACAACGGAGCCCAAAGAGTAGCAAGGACCCCACACTTATGAGTCCATTCAGAATCAAAAAGATGTGGAAATATCCAACCTCATCATCCTTTGGGGGCTACTGAAAAGCAGGGGGTGTTTCCAAACCAATTCCAAATTAAGTCACTGAAGACCAACCCCCTGATGATAACAGGGAGAAATGGAGCTTCACCCCTGACGTAGAACTTCCCTTAGAGTTCTTCTGAATATTGGTGACATCACTGTGATATCTTGGACCAGTACTTCTCAACCTCAGCAACTGTAAGAAGTGTGGATCAACTCCCAGAATTTGCCCGTTTTAGAACACTCTATGCACACGCAAAGTGCACGCCCACAGAGCTGGTAGTGAAACATTTTGAATTCCACCACTGGTTATAATAACCAGGTTCAATAAAGAAGAAATAAGGCATCCATCTCTAGAAGATACCAAGAAATATTCCAGGCACCTTTTCATCCAATTCTTTTCAGAGAACTGAACTGCAGTTACCACATCTTTTCAATACTTGTATGCAATGAATGACAATGATTGTCATTCCCTTTATTAAAACTAAACATTTTGTAGCTGAGTTTAAATTTTGGAGGTTAAATTTTTCTTACAAATTTCTATACAAACTGTATAAAGAACAGTGGCTGGAATTAGGTACATCTAGTTTGATGAAAATAAGGACTGTGGTGACATGATAGCAGTGTTCCAATATCTCAGGGGCTGCCACAAAGAAGAGGAAGTCAAGCTCTTCTCCAAAACACAGGAGTGGGATTCTACCGGATCGGACCAGTTCTATAGAACCGGTTGCTATGATTCTGCACAATTTGGAAAACCAGCAAATAGTGCCCCTGGCAGCCCTGCCCCTCTCCTCCCTCTCCCCTCCCTGTCCAGTCAGTCCTCGACATTGCATGCATGCCTGACATCGCTAACTGCATTCCTCCCATCCAGTCAATCCTTAAGGTATTTCTCTTTGTTCCCTCCTGATGATCAGCTGTTCTGATGATCAGCTGTGCCGGGATCCCCCTCGCTGTCTTACTGCTTATTCTAGAAGGTTTCCCTCAGGCCCAGAAGGGGTGTGTGCTGCAAAAATAGAAGAAGAAGGAGCCACACCCACACGGTCATGTCCACCTAGCCACGCCCACAGGAGTCACATGGTCATGTCCACCTAGCCATGCCCACAGAACTGGTTGTTAAAAAAAATTGAATCCCACCCCTGCCAAAGCACCTGAAGGCAGGACAAGAAGCAACAGGTGGAAACTAATCAAGGAGAAAAGCAACTTAGATCTAAGGAGAAATTTCCTGACAGAACAATTAACCAGTGTAACACCTTGCCTCCGGAAACTGTGAATCCTCCAACACTAGAAGCTTTTAAGAAGAGATTGGACAACCATTTGTCTGAAATGGTGTAGGGTTTCCTGCCTGAGCAAGGGGTTGGACTAGAAGACTTCCAAGGTCCCTTCCCACTCTGTTATTCTCCAGAGCAAATTTCAAGTAATCTTACTACATACTCCCAATACAGATCCCATAACTAATGTGGTACCATCTCTATCCAGAGAGAGATTTTTTTTTACAATTACTTAAACATGCTTCCAATTCTCCTGTCCATCTTCACAGAAATGCTTTTCCTGGAACTTGTCATTCAGAAAAAACACTTTGTAACTGTGAACAGAAGAAATGCCATTTCCTATAACTTTCTGAACAATTAACTGCACGGCTAACTTACTGGAAAACATATATCAAGGTCTCAGTTTATTTCACATCAATGATACTTTAATAACAGTGCTGGTATCTTTCTTCTTCTGAGAACTAATTCCACTCAAAATCATTATCAATGTAGGCCTGTACTTGCATTTATAGACAGATTTCCATAAAATTGCCTCCAACTAAGTTTTGGGCTTTAAGAAACTATCAGTTCTCTTAACTGTAGTTTTACAGTTCCAGTACACCATTTAGCTGGCAATCTTCACTTCATTATTCCAAAGGCAGCATTGCCCTCTCAAATCATTTTATTCACTTTCATTCAGCAGTCAAAGCCATCTTTAACCCAAGTGCTTTTTTTTTTTTTTTTGAGGCTGCCCTGCAGTAGCTATAATGCTTGATTACTTTTAATCACTGTATTAGGGACCAAATTCTTTTAAAATACCTTTGGATCAAATCTGTTCACCATAAAGTCACTATATATACCTCAGTTTATGTTTTTAAAAAGTTCCATGTGGCATTTAATTTCTCTTGTTTACAGACTGTCAACTCATAAAATATTTCTGTGGTCTTTTAAGAGTTGCCAACAGAAAGGGAGGGGGAAGCAGTGGGCAGCTTGCATTCCATAAATGTTTTCAAAGATAGTTTCTAGGTGACCAAAGTTTCTGCCCCACAAAATTCTAACTGGAGATCACGATTGATGACTCTTGGCTATGGATGTGTCCCATTGGAGAATATGAATTATGATACACCCATGGGGTGGGGGAAAACAATCTCAGAGTCGGCTACATCCAGGCAGTGCCACATCTTTTAACTCTCAATAAATCCTTTTGGAATGTGGCTAGAGACTCATGATTTAAATGGGATTAAATGTCAGAATCCTGACACAGACTTTTATACAATGTTCTTAATCTGTTTTCTAAATAAAACTGGGATTGATCTGAACAGATTAACCTACTTTACCTATAACTCAGATGAGTAATAACCTACTCTGAAGCAGACCATTATTCCCAAACATTACTCCAAACCAACTCTTCCTTGTTTCTTTACTCTTTGACCCAATGTTGTCATTATTTTTGTGAGCTTGGAGAACATGTCATGGCCACAGAATAAGAGAATGAATTTGGATAATGTGCGGCAATGGAAGAGGTTTTTCTAAATTCTAACTCATAATATTCTTAAATCAGGCTTACCAAATATCTTCAGTAATTCCTTCCTGTTCCTGCTTAACTTTCTTGGAATAAGATACATTTAAAGGGACTCAATAGTGTCTCAGAGCAATTCTTATCCCCGAGCAATTATCAGCCCAAAAAGTTAAGGAGTCCCTCTGGATTTTGTTCCTCCCTAGTTGTTGCTAGGGGGTGCTACTCATCTTCGTTTCAAGGCCGAAGACATTTCCATGTTCATATGGTCAGCATGACGTCACTGAGCGCTGTTAGCTTACCACCAAAGTGGAACCTATTTATCTACTCGCATTTGCATGCTTTCAAATTGCTAGATTGGCAGGAGCTGGAGCAAAGACAGGAGCTGTCCCCATTGCACGGTACTCAGATCTCAAACCTGGGCTTCTGGTTTTCCAGCTGACAAGCCCAGCTTCTTAACTGCTGAGCCATTGTGCCACCCCAACCCCAACAGCCAAATACCTGGATACTATTCATGAACTATTGTTATGATAGCATCCAGAAGAGGAAAAGCAAGGGAGAAATAACTAAGTCTGTTGTGAACATTAGCAGCAGTTTGAGACATTGGGAGGACATATTAGACATTAGACAAGAAAATCCCAACACACTCAGAATTTGTGGATATTTTCAAAAGCTAGTTAGTGGAATTTATACCCAACTGCCAGTTGCTAGACTGCAAAACTTCAGTCTGGAAACTGTCACAACAGCTGTCACCCTGAGACCCAAAGCAGCTCGGAACTATGAATGTAAAGACAATATGTATGAATTGGCTCAGGGCCCTCAAAGGAACACTTATCTTAGGGAATGTTTTCCTTATTGCTGCCAAGGAACTCAAAGTCACTGTTTATTTTATCTGTGAAGTCTGAATTAACCATTATATTGTACAGTTGCATTTTATTTGCAACGTTATAGTCCCTTAAATAAAATCACTGCTGTGTTCTAATTTCTAGTTGCACTACTCCTGGTAAGAATATAGTCACTCCTGAGGTACACGCTATAATATTATCGTCTCCCTAATCAATACACTCTGGATGATCTTACAAGAAAAGGAACTGTGGAAAACATCTGAAGAAGAAGAGGGAGAAAAATGTAGCAAGGGCTGATTAAATTACCTTTATGTTGGCTGGATAAATGTAAATTATTCCAATCACATAAAACAGATAAAATTTGGAGATATTGTAAAACCTCTGCATTGAGGAACGGGGAATCAGCTGGTGATTACGTGACTCTGGAAATAATCCTAAATTGGGCCCAGTGTGATGTGTGAGTGTTGTTGAACAACAGGAAGAGATGGCTGCACACTGTGGAAGTTGTGAGATTAACGGGTGACAAACTAATTGAAGTTAAAGGAGTTTGAAACAAAGAAATCAGGAAGTTATCTGTGCTTTCCTAGCAAAGATTAAAGATTAGATGCACCCAGCTCTGAAATCAAGTTTTTTTTTTTTTTTCAAAACTAATAAACAGAAAAACTCTAGATCAGTATTTTTTCCAATTGGCAACTTTAAGCTGTGTGGACTTCAATTCCCAGAATTCCCTAGCCATCATGTTGGATGGAGAATTCTGGGAGTTGAAGTCTATGCACCTTAAAGTTCCCAAGTTGGAAAACCACCACTCTTGATCTTACCAACCCACTGAAGACAAAACTCTGAATCCAAATTATGTTTTCCAAGCATTCAAAAGTTCTTATAAGAAACATCTAATGGATTGTTACGATCCTTCTCAGTCTCAGTGACTCTTATTGGGCTAATTAAAAGAAAAAGAAATTAGGATAATTGTCATTTATGTCTTCTTAAGAGTATATTGATAGAAAAGCTTAAGGTGAAAATTGTTAAAGGTAATGGACAAGTCTGCAAAGGTATGTCAAGTTCTTTCTCTTTACCTTCAGTGGCAGGCACGGTTTAATTCTTTAAACAATTGTCAGTGCTTGGATATGCTACTTCCTGTTACTCCAATTTACCCAACAGTCAATCTGGAGAGCTTTTCCCTTCTGCATTTGATAAGCAGATGGAGAAGAAGGAAGACTGATTTGTAGGTGTGAACGGGGTTTCCGTGTGTTCGCTTTAAAATAGCACTTAGCAATAGCACTTAGACTTATATACCACCTCATCAGAGATTGTATTGAGCAGGTTCTGACCAATTCTGGAGAATCGGTAGCGGAAATTTTGAGTAGTTTGGAGAACTGGCAAATCCCACCTCTGACTGGCCCTGCCCTCATCTATTCTCTGCCTCCTGAAGCCCAGCTGATCAGCTGGATCTTCTTTGGTTGCTCTGCATAGGAGAATGGAGCTGGAAAGCAGGTTAGTGGGGTGGGAAGGGAATGGAGATTTTACAGTATCCTTCCCCTGCCATGCTCACCAAGCCACATCCACCGAACCAGTGGTAAAAAAAAATGGAATCCCATCACTGTGCTTCATAGTGCTTTTACAGTCTTCTCTAAGCTGTTTTACAGAATCAGCATTTTGCCTCCAACAATCTGGGTCCGCATTTTACCGACTTTGGAAGGATAGAAGGCTGAGTTAATGGCAATAGCAATAGCACTTAGACTTATATACCATTTCACAGTGCTTTACAGCCCTCTCTAAGGGGTTTACAGAGTCAGCTTATTTTCCCCAACAATCTGGGTCCTCATTTTACTGACCTTGGAAGGATGGAAGGCTGAGTCAACCTTGAGCTTGGTGAGATTCGAACTGCCAAACTGCAGGCAGCTGGCAGGCAGCAGAAATAGCCTATAGTACTGCACTCTAACCATTGCGCCACCTCTTCATCAAGATGACAAAACTACTTCATCAAATCATCAAGATGATGAGACTACTAAGCAAGCCCAAGTTTACATGTCTTGTGGAGCATTCGAAGTGTTCAGCCAAGTATCTGAAGCATCCATCCACATCTTTTTGGTCTTAACACACTAAGGCTAGGAAAATATACTTAACCTTATGAGGAACCTGGGCCACGGCAAATGTGCATGACTGCTTCCTGAACTTATGTAAGAAATATATCAAAGGAGTACAAAAGTAAAATAAAAAAAATATATTTTACATTGTTATACCTTCTTGATAAAGTTGTCCAGTTGGCTTGCATTTATGTAGTCACAATTCAAAAAAAGAACGCTACAGCTTTTCCTCCAAGAATAAATGAGCTTTTTAAAAAATACCAGCCGAGGCTTAAGAAAAAGAAAATTAGAGCTGCTTCATTTCTAAGAAATTTAGATGCTCCATTTTTTCCACCCTGCGCCCTTGAGTCGAAATCAATTCCTGTAATGAAGTTTATGGCATTTCCTCTTCCATTTCGAAAATAACTTGGGAAATGCAAAAATGAAACCAAAAAACTTCATAAAATAGTTTAGAATGGAATTTTTCAAGCATTCTGATGAATCTTTTGTTATCTTGTCCTAATCAAATTCAGAATATGTATTTCTGGAAAAATGGAGCTGAAATTAATAGCAGAGAAATGAAAGTGTCTGAAGATCTCCATAGTCAATAGCAAAATGGAAATAAGCAAACAGAATTTGCTGGTAAATGAAAGTCTAGGTTTCAGAATTATCCATAACCACCATGACCAGTGGAACGTTTTAGGTAGCTCTATTTTAGTGTCCACAAAATTATGCTATAAATAGTCCTTTTTAATCATTGACACTGCCACACTGGACAATATAAATTAGCATTTTGTCAATATGTAAGCTTTTCCCCAATTTGCCTCCCCAATTAATGACCATAAAGCCGATGTATTTTTATTTAAATAATCAATGGAATTTTTCCCCATCTGCTTTTGCTGTTGTCAAAAAACATAGGAAAGTAAGATTCTCATCAACTCTTCTTCATTTAATTACCATAATTTATGCAGAACAGTGTTTGATGAACTGTGTAAGGAATGGAATCATACTGCCAACCGTAAAAGTATATAGCTACCATTTTTTCTTTTAATCCCATCTGTGGATGCTCTATAATAGAAAACATCAAATCACCTACTTTAAAACCCCTTAAAAATATATGGATGCATAACAAGGAATAATATCTCTCAAGGTTAAATCCAAGTTTAAAAGTGATCAGCACTTCGTTATATTAGAGATGTTGCGAGTGAGCACTGAGTGACAAAACTGACATTATTGAAGTTATGATCTGTTAGGGCTTAGCTGAAACATCAGACACATTGCAAAGGACAGATGAATGTTTCTGATAACCCTCAAAATAATTCGGCTCTAAACTCTCTAGGCTAAATGTGGGATTTGAACATTCAAGTCCTATCAGCAAGGATGGTTACATTTGATCTCCTCTTTGGCCTTCTGAATCTCATCCTTTGGATGCACATTTCAACTTCACAATAAACCGAGAAAAGGGATGCGATTCAGGCATTCCCGGTCATTGGAGAAATGGGATTGGTTTTATAAAAACTGTGAGAAAAGGAGCATTATTTTTAGTTTATTTTATTGTCATTGCACCTCGTACAACGAAATCAAACACCACCTTCAGTGCACATAATGACCATGACGATGAAAATAAACACAACACACATCCTTCACCCTTTACACATTGAACTGGAAACTTCCGACACCACACCAACACTACACTATACAGCAGAATTCAAAAGAGCTACTGCCCTGGGATAGAAGCTGTTTTTCAGCCTATTTGTCCTTGTTTTTATTATTTTGTACCATCTGCCAGATGGTAATAGTTCAATAAAAGGGTGCCCAGGATGAGATGGATCTTTGAGAATGTTTTGAACTTTCTTAAGGCAGCGGGAGCTATAAAGCTCTTCCAAAGAGGGGAGAGGGCAACCCACGATCTTCTGAGCAATGACATTGGAGTGCTTTCCTATCTGCCACTATACAATTGGCAAACCATACAGAGGTGCAGTATGCTAGAATGCTCCCTATGGTGCAGCGGTAGAAGGTCACCAGCAGTTTTCCATTCATTTGTTGCTCCCTGAGAAGTCTCAGTTAGTATAATCTCTGCTGGGCCCTTTTGACCAAGGCTGCAATGTGGGCACCCCAGGACAGGTCCTCTTTTAGGGTAATACCCAGAAAATTAAAACTGGCCACTTACTCCAGTCAGTCTCCATTGATAAGCAAGGGCTGGAGATCTGATCTGTTCCTTCTATAATCCACTATAAACTCCTTGGTCTTATTAGTGTTGAGGACCAAGTTGTTGTCTCCACACAATGAAAGCAACCAGTCCACCTCATCTCGGTAGGCAGACTCATCCCCCCGGAGATAAGTCCCACTACTGTTGTATCATCTGCAAATTTAGCAATAGTATTACTAACGTGAGTGGGAATGCAGTCATGCACATAAAGAGTATAGAATAAGGGACTCAACACACAACCCTGTGGTGTACCAGTGTTAAGAATAAGGGCTGAAGAGGTATGATTACCTAATCTGACCCTCTGTGAGGAGTCAGACAGGAAATCCATAATCCAAAGGCAGATTGAATTAGAAAGCCCAAGGTCCAGAAGTTTAGACACTAGTCTATGTGGAAGAATTGTGTTAAACGCAGAACTAAAATCCACAAAAAGCATCCTCACATAGCCTCCTGCTGTTCTAGATGAGTCAGAGCAGTGCGAAGAGTGATGGCTATGGCATCCTCTGCAGATCTATTTTTTCTGTATGCAAACTGATGTTTATCAAATGTGGAAGACCAGAAAATGATGTGCCGGCAGACCAATTTCTCAAAGCACTTCATGATGATAGGAGTGAGTGCCACTGGTCTGTAATTGTTGAGGTTATTGATAGGGAACTTCTTTGGCAGCAGAACAATGGTGTTCTTCAAACAAGATGGAATAGTGACTGGGATAAAGACTGATTGAAAATCCTGGTAAAGACTCCAGCCAACTGAACAGCACAGTCTTTAAGCACTTGGCCAGAGATACCGTCAGGACCAGCAGCCTTTCTAGGGTCCACAACCCTCAGGAGGCTCCTCACCTCCTGTTCTTCCACAATGAGGTGGGGGCTACAATTGGCTGGTAGTTGTGTTTTATTTGTCTCTGATGTCTCCACTTCAAAGCGAGCAAAGAAATGATTCAGTTCCTCTGCCAATGAAGCATCCCCCTCAGCAGGCATGACATTGGTCAGTTGATGGTTTATAATTTGTTGAATCCCTCACCACACTTGCCTCATGTTATTGCTATAAAAATTATCCTCAATCTTCCTCTTATAATCAGTCTTGGCCTTCCAAATACTTTTCTTCAGATTAGCTCTGGCAACACTGTATCTTGCCCCATCACTGGATCTAAAGGCCTTGGTCCTGTCATGCAAGAGGCGCTGGACTTCCTTGGTCATCCAGGGTTTCTGATTGGGATAGATCCTAATAAGTTTATCAACAATGATAGTAGCTGTGCAGTGTTTGATATAGCACAGAACAGTTGCAGTATGCACATCTAGGTCAGGGTGGTAAAAGATGTCCCAATTTGTGTTCTCAAAACAATCCTGAAGTTGTTGGGAAGCATCTTCTGGCCAAGATTTCACTGTCTTTATTATAGGCAGAGCCCGTCTCCTAAGAGGGATGTAAGCTGGTGCTAAAAGCAGTGACATATGGTCTGATTGTCCCAAATGTGGTAATTGTATAACCTTATAGCCATGTTTGATATTGGTATATATTTTGTCCAATATGTTTGCTCCTCTAGTAGCACACTTAACATGCTGATAGAATTTAGGGAACACTTCTTTTAAATCAGCTTGATTAAAGTCCCCTGCTATGATATGCACAACATCAGAATACTTACTATGCTGATTACTAACAATGTTATACAAGAATCCCAAAGCTATGGTAGTATTGGCATCAGGTGGGATATAGACTGCAGTAATCAAAATCATGCTGAATTCCTGTGGAAGATATATAGGTCGACATTTAAGTGTTATATACTCCAGATCCATGGAGCAGTAGCTGTCTACAGTCTTTGTATTGATACACCAGCTTTTGTTCACATAAAGGCTTAAACCTCCCCCTTTGATATTGCCAAAATCTCTACTCCTGTCCTGTCCGTGAGCTATGTAGCCTTCCAGCTCAATAGCTGCATCTGAAATGAGTGAATGAAGCCAAATTTCTGTGATTAGCAAAACACAGCAGGTCTTGGTGAATTTAGTCTTTGCAATCTGTAGCCTTAGTTCATCCATTTTGTTAGTCAGAGATCTTGCATTGGTAAGAAATATACTTGGAATTGAAGGTTTGTGTGGAAACTTATCGAGCCTAAAGAAAACCCCAGCACAGCATCCTCTCTTCCTGTTCCTGTTCTTCTTTCTCCACCTCTTCCTCCTTCCTACAGGGATAGTGATCCATGGCACCCCCAGGAGCCTAGCTGCCTCCTTCAGTATGTTATGAGAATGTATAAAATCATCCATAATAGCCTTTTCACATTTCAGTCCAATTTGTAACAAGGCTTGCCGACTATAGATGCTCCTTGCCCTACAGGATTCAATCAAGGAAAGGATCCAAAACACACACAGAATCATACATACCATACACTGAAAGAAGGAGTAGTTAGCCGCAGCTTCCATGTGTGCAGCCATCTTGAAAACCCTAGGCCTGCAGAGATTCCTTATAGCAGGGGTCTCCAAATTTAGCAACTTTAAGATTTGTGGACTTCAACTCCCACAATTCCTCAGCTAGTCATGCTGGCTGGGCAATTCTGGGAGTTGAAGTCCACAAGTCTTAAAGTTGCCAAGTTTGGGGACTCCTGCCTCATAGAATGTTGTCTTCTACATAATTGTTCTGATCAAGGCTTCCTAAGACCGTAATTAAGCACATGCTTAGTCCAAACAACTCTTGTTTTATTTCAACACTGGGAATTATGTGCATTCCCAGCCCGTAATGAGTCTCAAACAGTCCCTTGAGATAAGTACTCACCTTTCTCTCTTTTGAATTGCTGCCAACAACTAAAATGCCAAACGAAGTATAAAAAAACAACCAAGTCCAAAGTCCAAACAGAGCTTCAAGGATTAGAGCAAATGACTTTGCTTCTTGCAAAGGTTTCTCTTCCTTTGCACCTCCTTTATACCTTATGGGAGGAGCAATTACTCCCAAGTCACCCCTTTTGTCTTAGCTGCTCTTGCCTTCTAGCAGCTCTCCGCACACGTGCACTGGGAACAGGCTCCCCTTGCTCCTCTGCCTGGCTGCTGCCAGACTCTGGAGGCTCCGAAGGCAGTACCCCACTCCCAGATGGTCCTGGCCCCATCTTTGCATTGGATGCAGGACCCTCATCCGAGTCCTCCCTAGACTCCTAGACTGGTCCCCATTCTTCCCCACTGTCCGATTCTGCTGCCATCTGCACAGGCTGCCGGTGAACCACTACAATAACTTGGAGAAAATCATGATGGCAAAGATAACACTGCCTATCTAGTCCTGAAAATATTATGCTATGTTAATTTTTTAATGAAATGATCCCTCACCCACCTAAGAAATAGCAGTGTTTGTGACTTGGGACAACACGATAATAGTGTTCCAATATCTCAGGGGCTGCCCCAGAGAAGAGGGGCTTTTTCTCCAAAGCTCCAGAAAGCAAGACAAGAAAGGATGGATGGATGGAAGCCCATCAAGGAGAGAAGCAACCTGGAATTAAGGAGAAACTTCCCAACGGTGAGGACAATTCACCAGTGGAACAGAAGTTGCCTTCAGAAGTTGTAGGTGCTCCATCACTGGAGGTTTTTAAGAAGAAATGGTATAAGGTCTTCTGCTTGAAGACTAGAAGGCCTCCAAGATCTCTTCCAACTCTGTTATTTGATTATTCTGTTATTCTGTGTTGGTGCTGGGAAACAGTGAGGACTCCAGTAGAATTAACATCTATGTGAATGCTCCTCTAGAAATGTGAAAGTGTGGTCTTCTAACCAGACCAGCGTTTTATTTTTGTAGGATACATCATGACATCTTGAATAGAACTCTGCTAAGCATCCCTTATGGTTTCTCGTAATTTCATTCCTTTCTTTCTTTTTTCTTGCAGAACCCTAGGGTTAAGGTTCTGCTGATTTTAAAGGTATGTCTTCTATGGTTTTTAATCTTTATTTGCTCACACCATCAGCATACATTTAGGAGTGAATTTGTGAAATAAATGTAAAGATGGATTTACTGTAGAAGGAGAAATGGGGATCTTTACTTCCAAAGCAAATAGGGCTTGGGGATTAGAACACATGAGAGGTTTAAAGCCCTGTGCCGCCATCTTCACAGGTGGGAATGTTGATTGATGGATTGATTCTTACTTATTCAAAATGATAGATATAAGAATAAACATAGCATGGAAATATATGTAACATAAGTAAGAATACAGGGAATAGATACGAATAATTGGGGACAATAGGACAGGGACCAGTGGTGGTATTCAAGTCAAGCTGCCACCGGTTCGGTGGGCATGGCTTGGTGGCTGTGCTTTGCATGCATGCACACTTTGCATGCATGTGCGCACCAAACACATACTTTGCACAGGCGCAGAAGTATTCTAACTTGCCTCCTGCAAGCCTGCACGATGCTGGTTGCTGCAGCAGCTGCCGCGCAGCGCTATTCTGTGCAAAGCAGCTGCGCTTTGAATTCTGGCCATAAAAGTGAGTATGGGAGCCCAGGCAGGCGGATGGGCCAAACATAGAGCAGAGAAGAGAACCGATTCAGTCTCCACTGCTCATTGCAGCTACCGGCTCTCCAGAACAGGGGCAGAACTGGTCGAATACCACCACTGACAGGGACGATAGGCACAATGGTGCGCTTATGCATGCCCCTTACAGACCTCTTAGGAATGGGGTGAGGTCAATAGTGGTTAGTTTGAGGGTAAAGGAGTGGGGGTTAGAGGATGTAACAACAGAGTCAGGGAGTGCATTCCAGGAATTGACCGCTCTGTTGCTGAAGTCGTACTTTCTGCAATCGAGTTTGGAATGGTTTACATTAAGTATGTATCTGTTGTATGCTCTTGTAATGTTACGGTTGAGGCTAAATTAGTTATTGACTGGTAGGACATTGTAGCAGATAATTTTGTGTACTATGCTTAAGTCCAACCATAGACAGCGTAGTTCTAGTTTGTCCAAGCCTAAAATCTCAAGCCAGGTGGTGTAGGGTATTCTGTTGCAAGCAGAGGAGTAGTACAATGTATCCATGATTTCTGGGAGTCGGCAAATCAGCACAACTCTCGACAATGCAAACCACCACCACAGTAGTTTAATAACCCGCTACATGGACTCACGGATCATTAATTAAGATACATCTGACTACTAGGAGTAGAAGGACCCGGGTCTTCACAGGCCTAGTGAGTGGAGTCTGAATGCGAGTGATCCCTCTTGTGTCTCCTTGTCATTGATGGCGTATGATTAATGATTTCCAGGTATAAAAAGTGAAAGGTCACTTTTGGAGTTCAAGACAGAGCAGCTACGTTGGGAGTAATTAAGAAGCTCGTGTAAGCATGATGAATAAGCACAAACAGGGATCGTGTGTTATAAAGAAGAAGGTTTAAGATGAAAGAGATATTTCTTTAAAAAGAAGAATTGGGAAGGAAAGCATTTTTATTTTTTTTATCCTCCTAAGGTTGGCTTACTTCCTTGCTCAACCTTCAATTTCTGAAAAGCTTATTATCCACACAGCTTACAAAAAAAAAGAAAAAAAAGAAAAAAAAGGAACAGGAGCCTCCTTTAACATTCTCCCAATTCCAGCCTGCCTGTCTCTCTCTTCTTCTCCTTTAAAAGAAAAAAAAAATTGAACACAGATAACTTAAAGGGTTTTCATGTAAATGGATTCAACTCATCTTTGTTTAACGTTACCTTTTATGTCGAGTTCCATGAATTTCTATGCGTGACAAAGTTCACTGGGAATCTTTTTAATTCCCACCCACAAGCTCATCATGCCGTGTGACTGGCACTATAGAAGGATCAGCCGTAGTATTTATCGAGAAAGCTGGGAGACAGGTGTCAGAATGGTCCAGCAGGCAAACCTAACACACACTAATCAGCTCTGGTGTTCTTTTACAATCCATATCTAATTCGCAAGTTTCATTCTTTCTGAAAAACAATTACTAGGTTTTGAAGTTCATTGTGCATTTACTCAACTGTCTCTTCGCATTAATGTAAAGGAGAAATGAGGGGGGCAGGAAATAGAGTCAGTAGGGAAAGGACATCAAACAAACTTAGGGATCATGAAGGCTTTATTTTTAAAACTAATATAATTATAGAGACTCGTAATGTTTTATAATACTGGGGAAAAAAATGTAAAATTGCCTCTATCCACACCAAAAAGGTAGGAGAGCCTTTTATATTTGTGGAACTGAAGGGCGAGCACAGACAAAAACAACTTTATTGAAAAATAACCAACAAAATCCCTTGTTGATGGCATCAAAGAAAAAGATTTTAAGGATTTTTTTTTTTTAAAAATTATTGTCAAAGGAAAGCACTTTGCCTCTGAAGAAATCAGTGCATAACTCCCCTTAAAAGACAACTATTAACAATGTTTTAGTTAAAGTTGTGCTTATTTCTGCTTCATTTTTATATTTTTGTATGTAATCATATGTTTTTTTCTCATTCAAGTTTTGCCCTTTGACTTTGGGAATGTATAGTTTGATAAAGCTTCAAGTAATCTTTA
The DNA here is from genome assembly GCA_033807585.1 of Hydrophis major. Lineage (NCBI taxonomy): Eukaryota > Metazoa > Chordata > Lepidosauria > Squamata > Elapidae > Hydrophis > Hydrophis major. The sequence continues at coordinate 110,055,337 of CM066331.1, forward strand.
TTGAACATAATGCTTCATGTAAGAAATGTTGCTTTTGTTTTGTAACATTACAAGTGTCTTAAATGTAGGTTCATTTCCAAATCAAATACTGATTTCCTTTGGTTGTGTTGTTTTCATACCTTGACAAACAGTGATAAAATATCCCTCTGCCAGCAAAAAGTGTAATCTGCTACACAATGCTTCCTTCAAATACCAAATAAAAGAATTAAATAGACACATGTCTAACACCACAAATTTGTCTAGATCTCCATAAATAGACTAGAAGCCAAAAACTTTTAAGAAAAAATTTCTGGTTAATTTATTTACTGCTATTCTACTAGTGATATATATATTTAAACATGACATTTAAACATTTAAATTTAAATCTGATTTTAATAAGAACTTTATTACAATGCTGGTCTGGGATTGTAATACAAATGACTACAACTTGGTTAACTTTTTACTTAATTCACAGAATTGTAGGGAAAGACTAAAACTTGAATCTGAGAAGCAACAGCTTTCTAAATCCTCAGATCCAAGACATATCAAAAAAGACAATGGGGGCAGGGGGGAGAATACAAGAATGATCAGGTGAAATACGAGAACAATCAACCAATGGAACGGAAGTTGCCTTTGGAAGTTGTGGTAGCTTCATCACTTCAGACTTTCAAGAAGAGATAGGTCTAACTCAATCCAATCCATCACTTCAATTGGTCCACAATAAACATCTGGAATAAGAAGTCAGCCAGAAGAGTGTAGTAAATGTTCCAGAGTTTAAGGGCACAAATCTCCACAGAACCAGTAACTTCCATGCTGCGTGTATAGTAAGATTGAAAAAGCTCACTCCAGATCAGGGGTGGGATTGCTGGGTGGGTGTGTCCATGATGGTCCTGGCCTGCTGGAAGATCCAGGAAGGCTGTTTTCACCTTCCCTTGGGCTTCTGGGAGGGCAAAAACGACCTCCCCTGGGATCTGGAGGTCCTGCGGAAGTAGGAAACAGGCCCATTTCTGGATTTCCGTTACTTCCGTTACTTCCAGAAGGCCCGTTTTTCTCCCTTCCAGAGCCTCCGCATGGACCCTGCACTTACTTGCATTGAAAATGGGCCACATGGAGACTCCTGGGAGGGGCAGGGTAGGCGGAACCAGCCAGTCGATTTAAATACCAGTTCAGCAAACCAGGAGCAAAATTAACATCCGGTTCGCCTGAACTGGTCCGAACCGATAGAATCCCACCCCTGCTCCAGATCCCTTCTCTTGTCAATTTTATTAGTGACAGCCCCACTCATTTATCATCAGATTCTGACTAACACTACCCTGTTTAGTCATAAGAGAGATAATAAAACCTGGGGTTTTTTTCCAGAAGGATAAATTTGGAAGTCCCCATTTTGCTTTGTGCTTGGGTGATTATTGCTCTTGGTGTCTTTAGTTTCTGAGAGAATTATTTGCTATCATATTTAATTATTGTAGTTGTTTTTATGTTTATTTCAAACTAATATTTAAGCTATTTATATATTTATTTAATTTGTCAATCGCTTACGAGATACAGGTATAAGAATAAACATAGTTTTGAATACATGAGATAGATACTTATAAGAAAAATAAAAAGAAACAATAGACAGGGACAGTAGGCACATTGGTGCGCTTATGCACGCCCCCTACAGATCTCTTAGGAAAGGGGTGAGGTCAATAGTAGACAGTCTAAGGTTAAAGTTTTTGGTTTGGGGAAGAAACCACAGAGTCAGGTAGAGTATTCCAGACACTGACCACTCTTTTGCTGAAGTCATATTTTCTGCATTCAAATTTGGTGCAGTTAACCTTGAGTTTGTATCTATTGTGTGCTCCTGTATTGTTATGGTGGAAGCTGAAGTATTCATTTGCAGGTAGAACATTGCAATGTATGATTTTATATACTATATTTAGATCAGACTGGAGGCGGCATAGTTCTAGGTTTTCTAGGTCTAGAGTTTCAAGTCTGGTAGCATGAGGTATTCTGCAACGAGTAGAGGAGTGGAGAACTCTTCTTGTGAAATATTTCTGGACTTTTTCAATTGTGTTAATATCAGATACATGATATGGGTTCCAGGCTGATGAGCTGTATTCAAGTATAGATCTAGCACAGTGATGGCTAACCTTTTCAGCTTGGTGTGTCAAAAATTGGGAAAAAGTGTAGCCTTCCTCGGGTCATGTGTCACTTCAAGAAATATCAATAGTTTGGTTTATGATGGACTGGGCTGGGGTGATCACACAGGGCTATGAAACTCATCTCCCTGGTCTCAGGGCTGCAGGTGCAGGATGTGGGGATTGGATGTGCAGGATGTGGGGACCTTACAGGGCTGTGAACCTCATGGATCTCCTTTCCTCCTGTAGCGTTCCTGAGGTCATGAAACTGACAAACCTCAGTTTATGGTGATGAAAACTGGTTCTCTGCTGCAAAGATCTTGCGGCAGCGGTGACACCACGCCTCCACGCAACAAGCAGGGAGCAGGAATTGGAGCAGAGCACAGGCAGCCTCTAAATGTGCAGGTTTTCCCCACACCAACAGTCAAAGTGCCTTGGCGTGTCACGAGTGACACGCGTGTCATAGGTTAGCCATCACTGGTCTAGCAAATGTTTTGTATGCTCTAGTTAGTACTGTGATATTACCAGAGAAGAAGCTACGTAGGATTAGATTAACAACTCTTAATGCCTTTTTGGGTACGTAGTTACAGTGGGCTCTAGCACTTAGATCATTAGAGATGAGTACTCCAAGGTCTTTGACAGAGTTTGGATCATCAACAAGGTCTTGATTATTCAGCTTGTATTTGATTTTCGGATTTTTTTTGCCAATATGTAGGACAGAGCATTTATTTGTTGAGATTTGAGGTTGCCATTTGATTGACCATTCTGATACATAGTCAAGGTCTTTTTGGAGGGTAGTAGTATTGTCTGTGGTGTTGAATAGCTTTACATCATCAGCGAAGAGAATCAGAGTCCTTCTGGGATGAAACAGCATGCGTATAATACCCCAGTAAATAAAATAAATTTAAAAATAGATGTATATCATTGGAAATAAGGGGAGAAAATATGAGGTCGCCAACCAATACTTTGGAGCATGAGGAAATAACATGAAGTGAAAGAAACAAGTCCCCCACCAAAAAAACCCAGGTTTATTTTTAAAATCATTCCTAATAACATACTTGAAGAATATACTTGTAGTTCCTCAATAGCAAAGGAAATTGAAAGACAGGTATTGGGGGTGTGATTAAAAACGAGCCTGCAATATTAAATGAAATGGCTTTTAATTGTCTTATTTATTTCTTCTTGCATTATCATGATCATGATAAAAGAATGGAAAGAAACACTGTTTCCCTCTTCCCTAGACTATTTTTCTAAGCCAAGCACAAGTCAGGAGCATCTCTAGTTCTGGCTAATTGTCACCGACTTTAGACATCAGGACAATGTTGTTCCACACATCAACAAAACTGACAACTGACAGCTAGATGTAAGCAATGACAGACACCAAACAGTTGTAGGTTAACCCAATTTCTGGTCTGCACTTCTTCCTCTAGAAGATCTAATGGTATCACAAATATTCTTAAGATCCCACAAATACGTACATTTAATCCATAAAGCGAGCCAACCTGGTGTCAAAAAAATACTATGATGAAATCTTTAAAATGAAGACCTTGTTTTAAAAGGTGTTTTAGCACTTTGTTCCATATGAAAATGAACAAAAATAATCAGTCATAATGAAGTAAGTTTGTTATCCTCAGAGTTTGCTTCATCTATATTTTGAGAATATGTCAATGTGTGAGCCAAGTCCCATTCACCACATTGCTTGCATTTTATTTATTTTTTTGAAAAAAGAAATATGCATGTGTCCATCAAGGTTATTGATTCTTCTCTAAAGAACAAATACCTCCTGGAAAAAAAAAAACACTTGAAGTGCCTCTTGAAAACATGTCAAAGCTCCTAATGAATCTTGGAAGTAAAATTAAAGCCTATTTGCTTTTCATATTGATTCAACCAGACTTCAAATTGTCACAGTGCTTTTAGTTTTAACCAAAAAATACACAAAGTTAGAGTTCATTGTTTTGACAATAACAGAAAGATTTCAGTTACATGTTAGCTGCGGATGATCTGAAGAGCTTCCACAGTGAAAAACCTGTTCAGGCAAGTTCTTAATATTTTCATGTTTACAGAAGAAGAATTTAGACAGCCAAGTTTTAAGCAACTGACAAGGCCTGACTGCATCGTGATCTCAGAAGATTACATTAATACTAATTTGCTGAGCATTATAACTGACTTATTGGTTTGGGTTTGTGAATACACTTAGTTTTGATTGTGTGCTGCAACATTGCAACTTGGTTATAAATACAGATCTCCTGGAAGGCCTGCAAAGCCTCACAAGAGAAGACTCATTATTTTTACGGGATAAAATGTAGGGATGAGATTATCAATCAACAGAAGAAGCAAATTTTCTGTGGAATATGAGCAGCTCTGCCTTTCAGCTAAAAGGAGAAGTATATTGCCTCTATTCTGATTTCTTGGGGACAATCCAAATTACAGGGTTTTTTTTAAAAAAAATCTTGCAACAATAAACAAAGATCAAGATCAATTCAAGAGTCTTTAAATTAGATCAAAGCTTTATAATTTCCAACCATTACATCATTTAATCACTGGCTGCATGAAAACCCTGCCAGATGCTATCAATATTCTGATAAATTTCCTGGTGGAATCACTTATAGAACATTGTCTGAAAATTTATAATGGTTGGTATGGGTGTCCTTCCAATCCTGCACTTCACAAAAATAATTTAAAACTACTTTCCCCCTTTCATTGTTACACAGCACTTAGATCTTTAAGAGCAGTACATTATTCTCTAAAATAAATTTAATATGGTGGAGGGTGACTTTTTCAGCTGAGAACTGCACTGCAACATCTGGACAGGAGCAGGCTGAGATTTTAGTACAGGAAAGTTAGAGGACATTACTTAGTCCCAGATAATGAATTCTTCAAACACCTCTAAAAGAACTATGGCAATCCTTTGAAAGAGATCCTTCCCAATGTGCAAAATGCATACAAAATATACAGACATACAAAATACTCTTCTCTGTCTCATTAAAGGCACTTGTATCATTTTCCTCAGTAGAGCAAAATGGCTATGCAGGCATAGGTAATTAGGCATGTAGTAATACCGTGTTTCCCCCAAAATAAGACGCTGTCTCATATATTTTTTTTGCCACCAAAAAAGAAACCAGGTCTTATTTTCGGGGGATGTCATCCACTGACTAACCTCACTTGTGTGAGGTTATCTCACCTCCCAGCCTCCTTTTCACTGTCAGAGGCCTTCAGGAACTTCTTCTTCTGTGGCCAGCAAGGCTTTCCTGAAGGTGTCTGTAGCTGATAACAGAGCTCTGGATTGATCCAGAACTTTGTTATCAGCTCTAGAGACCTTCAGGAAAGCCTTTGCCAGTTTTGCCAGCTGTAGAAGAAATAGGCCAGCAAGGCAGGTGTCAGGTTGTATGAGGCCTGGCTACAACTGTCCAAAGGTAAGTCGTAGGGCAGCTCCACACACACACACCCATCATCACCCTAGCTTAATTTTAATCCATATACCTTGGAATGGGCGGGGTCTTAATTAGAGCTTATTTTGGGGGTAGGGATTATATTGGGCTCACGGGTAAAAATCAAGCTACGTCTTACTTTCAGGGTAGGTCATATTTTCGGGGAAACAGGGTAGTTAGAAGAAACAAGGCCAGATGCAACAGCCAGGCCTGTTATAGCATAGAAATGTCAATCAAACTCCAATGGAGATACAACTGGGGTATCTAGTCAACCCGGGGGCCAAAAAAACAAACATCAGATTTGAAGCAGGGTAGAGGAATTGATCTTCTTATGCCTTGAGGTCTATAGTTGGCACCTTCTAATATTTGTAATAAACATTTCTTTTAAAAGAGCCGTGTTCTCAAATTTCTGCCTCATAGCTTTCTGGTCTGAGTAACCATCTGGGTAAAAAGCCTGACAGCTAGAAGAGGCTTCACGTGAGAGATCATCAGAGCCTGGAAAAAGATGTGGTAGCTTTAACAACTTGAAAAGAGATGCTTCATGCTCACTCCCAGGGACAATAGCATTCCCCACCTCTTTTCAAGGATTTGCATGGCCATAATCTCTCATTTTAATTATTTAATTCTTGCTTATTCAAAGAGTCTCAGTTTTCCAAGTGGTGGTTGTTATTGGTACAATAGATCATCCTTTTTCTTTCTTTCTTTCTTTCTTTTTTTAAAGAGAAGCAGAGAACCAAAAGCTTCAGTGAATACATTTTCTGGTTTTCTTAACTGCTGGATAAATAAAGTGGATTCTAATGTCCTTGCATAAAACTTCTAGATGTCAAATTGACTTTGTACTTGGCTCCCTCCAAAGTTGCCAAGCAATTTACTTGAGGTTTGAAATTTTCATTTACAAAGCTTTCGGAAGCATATATTTCCACATTGATTTATGTCTGCAACTCTAAAAAGAAAGCCACATAGAAAATGGCAAGAACCAAAAGAAATCCATGGTTTCAGAATTATGTTTCATAAAGCACATTTCAATACAATTAATAAATCCTCTAATAGAATGCAGACATTTTCCTAGGCATACTATAAAGACATTTTCAGATGTTTCCATTGTGGTTGATATATTCATCCTCTCAGCGCAATTTCTATATTTTGAACTATTAATAATATTCTATCTTTTAACCATCTATTAAGCATTTTGTAATGATTGTTTTTATACACTTGTTGTTTTACTCAATTGGAAATCTTAATTTATACTGAATATGTGCATTTTTCCATTTTCAAACAAATGTTTCCAAGTGATCATTAAAAGCGCACTTCACAGTATTTAAAACACATTTCTAGGCCTATTTTTCACAAATTGGGTGAAATAATGGTCAGCTCCAAGCAGAAAACTAGTGAGCTATTTTCTTTTCAGGAAATCCTGTACAAATCCTGTAGTTTTCACAAAATTAGACTTTTTTAAGTCTTAGAATAACTTTATTGTCACTTTAAATGTACACTAATCAGCATAGATTAAAATGAAATTTTGTTGCATGCAGCTCTCAAATAGAATAGAATAGAACAGAATTCTTTATTGCCCAAGTGTGATTGGACACACAAGGAATTTATCTCTCAGTATATATATAAAAAAAGAGACATTCGTCAAGAGTCAAGAATCATAAGGTCCAACACTTAATAATAGTCATAGGGTACCAATAAGCAATCAAATCATACTAGGAAACAGTCAGAAAAAATTGTTAGGATACAAGCAACAAAGTTACAGACATACAGTCACAAGTGGAAGGGGATGGGCGAAAAGGAGTTATGAGAAGTTTAATAGTAACAGTAATAGAAGACTTCCAAGGTCCCTAAAGTCTATAAAACCTTAGTAAGACCACACCTAGAGTAATGCAGACTTTGTAAATACTTGGACAGTGTTGAGGAAAGGGTTGCCACCTTCAATATACACTATGATTAAATAAACAAACAAAGAAACAGATTGACTGACTTTAAAAAAAAAAAAAGACTTTCTTCCCAGGTTTTGCATATTGGTAGGTGGCCAAAATAAGTAACATCAAATTTACTGCTAATTCAAGGTGGATCATCCTTTCTCCCTCCCTCAATAGAGGTTCTTTTTGCTTTTAAACAACTCCCCAAATTTATTTAAAGGGGAAGAAAAGAATATTAAGGGGAATGCTAAATGATTTATTGTGATGTGCTGATTTACAATATCTATAGGAGTTTTTCAGGTCCAAGACCATCTCAGAATTATGCTGCCAGGAGTGTTATAGCCTCAAATTCAACCTCTTGACTTCAGCCCTGCCCAACTTGAGATGATATAAATCTCTTCAATGATATATAGGGAACTTTTGACCTTTGAAGGATTATTTCTCTGTGGAGATTTTGATTTCTTTTCTAGGCTTTTTTTTTTCTTTCTGAGAGATTTACCAGCTATCTGAATGTTTCTCTCAGCTGTCATTCAACAGAACCCTATGGCAGTAAAAAGAATATTCCCAAAAAAAATTGGCCGTCTTTGCTGCCAAATAACCTCCAACTGATTTATTTAGTTGAGGCTTGCTCTCCTGACCCAAAATACATGAAGGAGGACAGAAGAAATTGTGCTTTTTCACTCCAATCTCCCTTGTGGTTAAAAAAAAAAAAAAAAAACAACCTTTGTTGTCAAAATTGTTAAGTTCTGTGCATGGGCGCTAAGGAGGAGACGAGCCGGTGAACAGTGAACTTCAAACTCTTTATTTACACGTGTAACAGCTCAGCTCAACGGCCGCAACGGCCCCCCTTTATATAGGCAAGCTCTTGAGTATTTAACCAATGAACATACAGGGAGCACTAGCTCTGTTAACCAATTAACCTCGTTAATAGCCAATCAGATTCTCCTGAACGGACCAATCCGATGTCGCTATTATCGGCCAATCAGAAGTGCAGGGCCAGAACCCTGCACTTTACTTCAAGCTCTTAATAATCTTTATTCAAGTACTTTTATTCATTCACAACACCCCTTCCCCCCGGGTTTCATTTCAGGGGTGCGGTCACGTAGTCTTGAGGTAGGCAGGTTGTTTTGATTGTCTATTTGATTTACGTTGTTCTCCCGGTATTTGGCTACAGTCTTGTTGGAGTAGGACGTTATCTGGTGAAGAGGGTGCCTCCCGTTCTGTATTGAAATTTTCATTGCCGCTAATGTTCTCGGCATCTCCTCGAGGCAAGCTCACCCCCATTCCCAATCCTTCTTCACATGTTGCCACTGAGTGGTCATTACTTCCGCTTAAGCTTTCTGCCATTTCAAATTCAGCTTCCTCGGTATCTCCTCCCCCCTCGGTTTGGAAGTCAGGGAACTCGGAGATCCCCGACTGTAGCCTTGAACGCAGCTGATCAATATGGCGCTTCCATATTCTATCATCGCGACATCTCACGCGGTACAATCTAGGGCCAGTTACTTGGACTACAGTTGCCTCGACCCACAACGGATCGTCCGAAAAGTTCCTATCGAAAACCAAGTCGCCTCCCTGGAAGTTACAGCATTTCCCACTGGAACCATGCAGTTTTTCAGGTTCATATGATGGGTGCAGATGGTTGAGGTGGGAGCGGAGCTCCCGCCCCATTAATAACTCGGCGGGAGTTTTATTTGGTGACGCTGTGCGGAATGATATGCTGCAAAAGGAGTACCCGGTTAATCTTGTCTTCTATGTCGCCATAGTCCATTTTATGCAAGGTTTTCTTGACGAATTGTACCATGCGCTCGGCCCTTCCATTGGCCGCAGGATGCGCCGGTGAAGTCAGTGCATGGCGAATACCACGGTCCGCCAGGTACTGTTCAAAGGACAACGCGGTAAATTGTGGCCCGTTGTCGTATACTAGAATGTCTGGTAATCCGTGTGTTGCAAATAGTCTGTCTAGTTTCCTGATGACTGATTTGGTTGTTGTATTTTTCATCTCATGGATTTCAAGTCAGTTTGAGTAGGCATCCACTGTTAATAAAAATGTGTGTCCTTTGGTAGATCCCGCAAAGTCCAGATGAATACGGGACCATGGTCCCCTTGGTGTTTTCCATTCAGTCGGGGTTGCTTTCGGAGGGGCATTGGTTACTTCCTGGCATTTGTGACAAGCTTTTACCCATGTCTCGATCTGCTTGTCGATACCCGGCCACCACGCGTAGCTTCGTGCGAGGGCTTTCATGAGCACGATGCCGGGGTGGCCATCATGCAAGGTTCATCGTTCGTTGTAACCGCTCTGGGACAACGACTCTATCACCCCAGATCATGCAGCCCTTCTGGGAAAATAGTTCCGTTTTTCGATTCTTGAAGGGGGCGTAGTCATCAGGTATCTGGTCCAATGGCCATCCGCGCTCGACCCAACTGAGGGCTCGTGCTAAAATGGGGTCGCATTTTGTTTCCATCGCAATATCTTGGGCTGTTCGTGGCGGTGTTCGAAGTGTCTCGATCTGCAGTGTTGTAACTGTCGGAGCGGGGTCATCAATGGTCTCTGGAAGTGGTGCACTGCTCAATGCGTCGGCGTGGAGAATGGCCTTCCCCAGGCGGTGTTGCAACTTGTAATTATATGTTGCTAAGAATTCTGACCAGCAAGTCATTCTGGGAGATAATATATAAGGTGTTGGCCTATCTCCCGCTATTATTCCCAGCAAAGGTTTGTGGTTAGTCACTATAGTAAAGGCTCGGCCATACACATATTCATGAAATCTCTTAACAGCAGACACAATAGCAAGGGCCTCTTTAACAATTTGACTGTAATTGCGTTCTGCTTTTGATAACGTCTTTGAGAAATAGGCAACAGGGGCTTCACTACCGTTTGGCAAACATGGCTCAAAATGGCGCCCACTCCGAATGGTGATGCATCACACGTGATCGCTAAAGGCAAAGTCTTGTTATACTGCATCAAAACAGCATCAGAAGTCAATAAATTTTTCACATGTCAAAACGCCTGCTCCTCTCTGTGTCCCCATACCCAGGTTGCTTTTTTGTCCAACAAACGATGTAGGGGTTCGGCTACGGTTGCTTTGTGAGGCAGGAAAACATTATAAAAATTGATAAGGCCTAGAAAAGCCTGGAAATCAGCCTTATTTTGGGGTTTTGGGGTGTTTTTGATTGCCCTAAGTTTGCTATCGGTGGGGTGAATGCCTTGACTATCAATTAAATATCCTAAAAATTCTACACGATCCGTACATAATTGACACTTGTTTTTTTTAACTTTTCAAACCTGAGTCTTTAAATCTCTGGAGAACCAACCTCAGGCGATCCTTTAGTACTTTCCAAGTCAGGGCAGCGATTAACACATCATCAAAATATGGGACAATGCCTTTTATCCCTTGTAATAGTCTTTCCATCAAACTTTGAAAGATTCCCGGGGCTACGCTTACTCTGAACTGGAGTCAGTTACATTTAAATGCACTTCGGTGCGTAACGATCATTTGGGCCTCTGCCATTTTTTTGTCTACAGGCAGCTGTTGGTATGCCTGGGCTAAGTCTAGTTTAGCGAAGACTTTTCCGCCCCCCAGGGAATGGAGGAGGTGTTGCACCACCGGTACCGGGTAAGCGTTTTGTTGAAGGGCATGGTTCAGGGTGGCTCGGTAGTCCCCACAAATTCTTATTGATCCATCCGGCTTGATGGGTATTACGATTGGGGTTTCCCAGGGAGAGTGATTGGTTGGTTCTAATACACCCTGGGCTATTAATTTATCAAGCTGCTCATCAATCTTTGGTTTAAGGGCAAATGGAACTCGACGAGGCTTAAGGCGGATGGGAGCTATTTTGGGATTGAGGTTAAATGATATCGGAGTCCCCTTGTACTAGTTTTTCTGCAAAGACGTCCTGGAATTCTTGGATGAGGTCCTCTTCCCAGTCGCTGCTGCAGGTTCGGTGAATGCCGGCTACTTCAATTCCGAGTGGAGCAAACCATTGGAGGCCTAACAAACTAGGCCGATTCTTTTCGATTACAGTCAAGGGTAGGAATGCTGTACGGTTCTTAAACAATACCAGGACTCGACTGGATCCAACGACCGGAATTCGATTTCCTTGATAGTCTTTGAGTATGAGTCTTTGGAATCTGAGGTCTTGCCGCCGGACAGTAGGAATGAGCTGCTTGATGGTCTTCCAGGAAACCATCGAGAGGGATGATCCTGAATCGACTTCCATCAGGCAGGGCTGGTTTTCGATGGCCACTTTCACTCGGATCTTCTTGGCATCAAGAGATGAGGCGTGACCGATCGTGATCGTTTGGTGAGCTTCTTCTCGCTTCGTTGGGTGGTTTAGGTTTTTGTTTCTGTAGGAGTGGTTGTTCCATTGGTGGTTCATGGGTTCTCGCTTTATAGGATGGCTTCCTGTCGGTTGGTGATAGTTAGCCCCCCTCGAGGGCTGGCTGGGTCCTTGCTTGCTTCTACAGACCCGTCCGATATGGCCTCTTTTCCCGCACACATGGCAGAGCGTGTCGAGGAATTTGCATTCTGATCGGGGGTGGCTTGCTCCACAACCAGCGCATTGGTACTGCGAACTCTGGCGTTGGTCTCGTTCGGACTGAAGTCGGTGGACCTCTTCTTCATCGCTTTCTGTTGACGATTCGAGGTCCTCGTGGTGGACTGTTGTAAGCTGACCTTCTGACTGAGGTGAAATTTCGCAGGTAAGTTGGCGAAGCGGGGCATGGGTGCGGCGCATTTGGGCAGCCGATTTCCTGGTTGCTTCTGCTGCAGTAGCTTCAGCGATGGCATCTTTAAGGCTAATGTCACCTTTCACCATTAGCTTACTCTGAGTGCCTGGAGCATCTAATCCCAGAACTATTCGGTCTCTTAGGGCTTCTTCTAGGTCGGAAAACTCGCATAGGCCTCCCAGATTCCGGAGATCTGCTATGAAATCAGCAACACTTTCGCCCTTCCGCTGACTTCTCTGGTAAAATTCATGCCTTCTCACGAGCGTTGGCACAGTCAGTGCATAGTGAGCCCTCAGCAGGGGTTCAATGACGTCCCAGTCCATAGACTTTACTTCTGCCGGTTTCGCTAGTGCCTTGGCCATCTTGAATACGGTCGGCCCACAATGAGTTAGGAATATCGCCCGTTTCTTTCTGGTAGTGGCATCCTTCAAATTGTTGGTCTCCAGAAACATCTGGAAACGATCCATATATGAGTCCCAGTCTTCTTGTGCCAGGTCGAATGGAGCAGGTGGTATGACGCCGCTGGACCTGGTTCCGCCGTTGGTGCGTTTCAGCCACGTGCTCTGTTATAGTTCTTTGTCGTTCAGTAAGCTCTGACGTCTCCATATCCCACCCTCGTCGCCAGTGTTAAGTTCTGTGCATGGGCGCTAAGGAGATGAGCCGGTGAACAGTGAACTTCAAACTCTTTATTTACATGTGTAACAGCTCAGCTCAACGGCTGCAACGGCCCCCCTTTATATAGGCAAGCTCTTCAGTATTTAACCAATGAACACACAGGGAGCTCTAGCTCCGTTAACCAATGGGAGAGGCTCATTAATAGCCAATCAGATTTTCCTGAATGGACCAATCCGATGTCGCTATTATCGGCCAATCAGAAGTGTAGGGCCAGAACCCTGCACTTTACTTCAAGCTCTTAATAATCTTTATTCAAGTACTTTTATTCATTCACAACAAAAATGATCTTGTAAACATAGGTGATATAATTGAGTGGCCCCAAAGAATATTTTTATAAGGTACTAACTGATAACCAAGAGTTGCCCGGGTATTTATTTATCCTAATGCTGTCAGGAAAAGCCTTGATTTTGATAACCTGGAACAAATGTAATTTCTAATGTTGGATTTTCCCCATTACCAGAGAAAGCCCCCTTGTGGATTACTGTGAAACATTACCATGGCAACTCCACAGTGCTGGACAGTAGAAGCCATTTTAAGATAGTACAGTAGAAACCATTTTAAGGCACAACATGCTATATCTTAACGGACCACAAGAACAAACATCCTGAGGGATATTAGGTGTTTTAACCCCACAGTAATTGTTTCCAGAGAGTAAGTAATCTGTGTACCAAGTTTGGTTGAAATTGCTCAAGGCATTCAGCATTGTGGTAGAAGACTTATTTTTTCTCAACAATCAATCTGCCAGGTGAGTTGGGCTGAGAAAGGATGATGGGCTCAAAGCACTCAGTGAATTTCTGTGGCTGAGGATAGATGGTCTCACCAGTCTCCCCATTCTTAGTCCAATACTTTAACCCAGTGCTTCTGGACTTCAACTTCCAGAATACCTGGATGGGGAATACTGGAAGTTGAAGTCCAGACCTCTTAAAGTGTCCAAGATTGAGAAACACTGATAAACACTATTCTCCATTGCAGCATTTCCACCCCTATTGAGACCCAAAGGCAGCAGGTCTCACTTTTAAATCACACGATCGAGAGAACACAACCAAGATAGGCAACTAATTGCCCAAAACAAACTGGGAATTGAATTATTGGTAATTTAATCCTGTGTTCTTCATAGCCTCTGAGAAAGTTAATTCACAGCTCTTGCTGAGATTTTTTTAAAAATGGATTTGTGGGGGGAAAAATCAACATCAGATCCACAGTTGTTTTCTTTTTGTTCTAAAACAAAGATACTCTCAGAGGATAGGGCAAAGCAGAAAAAAAGAACCTTTCAAGTAAGCTAAAAGTCAGACAGTGAAAGGAGATTTTCTTCAAAGTAAATAGAAGCCTCAAAGCAAATTTAACTTATCCAGTGTTACCCTCAAGACAAGAACAGAGCATTCATGTACTCCTTGAAATAATTATTTATATTTATCATTATATTCTATATGGTTGGTCCTCAACGTATAATCACAATTGAACCCAAAATTTCCACTGCTAAGCAAGACAGTTGTAAACTTTTGAATTTTGACCCATTTGTGCTGTCCCATTCTCACACATACGCATGTAACTGTGGTTTAGTGGGTTTATTAATATCCCCCCACAACTCCCCTCACCAAAAATCCAGAACTGTCCCAGTTGTCCAGTCATGAGCAGACCAACGCTCATCCACAGAGCAATGGCCAGTGAATCTACAAGGCACCTAAGTTTCCCAACCGAAATAAACGCACCAGGCAAAATTAAATCCACAACACAAGAGGGTTCCCTAGGTGAGAAAAATCCAGAGTTCACAAGGCACGATCCAAGTCAAGGCACAGGGCCAATCCAAAATGAAGCAGGAATCACAACGATCAGAAAACATACGATTAGGAAATGAATCCATTATTCCCAGCATCGCTTCCCTCTCTCTGCTGTGCTAAATAGCCAAAGATGGTGCATCCATAAAGGAGGAGGCAGCCAAAGCTGCCTCCTCTCAAGTGATTGGCTGATATTCTCTGCTCCTGCCTTTTCTCTGCCCTATGTTTTCAGGGACCAGTGCAGAAGGCAGCTCCTCTTCCTCATCGCTGACTGGATGCAGCTGCATGCTTTCCCCACCTGAAGTCTCAGGGCTGTCCTACTGCAGCTGCACTTCATCCAAATCCCTCTCAGATGGCTGCTTGGAGCCATCAATCAAATCTCCTCCTTACGTGCCAGGAACTGGTTCATCTTCTCCCGAGCTGACATCTAGAGAGCTATCTCAGGAAGCATCTGGGGGAGTCATCACACCATTTTACGATGTTTCTGGCCATCTTTGTTAAATCAATCACTGCAGTGAATTTAATAACCTGGTTGTTAAGTGAATCTGGCTTCCCAATTGAGTTTGCTTGTTAAAAGGTCACAAAAGCTGATCACATCAGACACTGCAACTGTCATAAATTCGAAGTAGCTGAATGAACCTTCTGAGTTTTGATCACATGACCTCGAGGATGCTCTAACGGTGGTTAAGTGTGAAAAATCAGTCAAGCTTTTGTCACTGCAATTGTAACTTCGAACGGTTAAAGATGGATGGTTGTAAACCAAGGACTGCCTGTATATCAAAATATACTAATCCTTGATTGGAGGTAACATTGTACAGCAGGGGTGTCAAACTTGATTTCTTTTTTCCCCCAATAATTTTTATTATTCTTTTTCAACTTTTATACATTTTAATCTTAATATTAACAGTGCTGTGCCATCATTATTATATAAAGCAATCTCATGTAAATATCTATATTTATATACATTATATACTTCCATATATATTTATCTATAATTTTCTTATCTGTTATCTTTATTGCTATTGTTCAACCATTTGTACCAAATGCCCCAAATTTCATAATACTCCGATTCTTCTTTATCTTTTAATTTTAACGTCAATTTATCCATTTCAGCACAATCTAGAATTTTTCAAATTACTAATTCCTGCGAGGGCGTATTATTTTGCTTCCAGCATTGTGCTTGAGGGAGGTCAAACTTGATTTCATTGAGGGCCACATCAGGGTTGTATTTTACCTGGGGGTGTGTGGTCAGGGGGGCATGGCCAGGTCAACATCACTCATGTCAGGGACACCTGTGGTAGCCCCAGGACTCATCCAGAAAAAATGGGCTCCCGAGCTCCGTTTTTGTTGGCTGAGGTACTAAGCACTCCACAGGCTGGATCCGGCACACGGGCCTTAAGTTTGACACTCCTATTGTAAAAAGATCTAACTCTCCACTGACAGTCAGAGAGAAAAAAATCCATGGATGATTTAAGCCAGTAACTTAAACTGTAAAATTTGGATCTAAAAAATTAGAACCGAAGTAAAGAATCCAGATGATATGAGTGGTGGCAAAATGGAATTGGATTCATGAATGTTCCAAGTACCTTCATGAAATCAACATTATCAAAGAAGAACACCCTTTCTAGGATCCTTAAGACTGCTTATCATCAAATACCTCAGTTAAATCTCAGCCCAAGCTGTGTCATTCTTGCTTCAAGCTTTGGGTTTATAAATCCTGCAAGGTTAAAGCTTCAGAGAATATGCATCTTGAAGGCAGCTAGGAGGAAGATTTTGAAGAGAACAATTATGAAATCAAACTGAAGAACAACAGAGAGTTCACAGATGGAAAGCTGGAAGAGAAATCTTTAGGATAGGAGAGAAGGAACAGCAAAGGCCGTGAAAGATAGTTTCATGAATAGATGCTTGAGGATTGAAACATAGGAAGTTGAGTAACTGCTAGTGTAACTGTTATCATAGGAATGAACTGGATCCCAAACCTTTTAAGCTTCTAAATTTCAGGTCCAAATTTCCTTCACAAGCATATTAATAAATGGTCTCATTTGAATGATATTGGCTAAATATTTATGAATCTTGGGGGCTTAAACAAGTTTTCTTCTCTGGCCAAATTATAGCAGAAGATATCATGAGATGATTATGAGAAAGAACACATTCATCGCACAAGATATTCGACGGGCCTTGCGAGTTTCTGTGAAACCTCTATAAAACTACTTTCATTATATTTTAATAGTGGTCTCCATAAAGGTTAGATGATCCCTGCTTTTTTTTCCCATGGCGTAACCAATCTGAATTTTCATTTACAGTTCAGAATATCTGGTGGAGGATGGAGGTATGAGGAACGGATCCCAGTTTTAAGGTATCTGCTGCCTAACATTTGCTGATGGAAAGTCCCAAAAAGCTGAAATAAGAGCATAATGTCAGCCTTAATATAAAGGTAGCCTCATGAGGCCCAAATAATTATTGGGCATGGGGCTGGCTGGGGAATTCTAGGAATTGAACACCAGTGGTGGGATTCAAATATTTTTACCACTGGTTCTGTGGGCGTGACTTGGTGGGCATGACAGGAGAAGGATACTGTAAAATCTCCAGTCAGAGGTGGGATTTGCCAGCTCTCCGAACTCGTCAAATTTTCTGCTACTGGTTCTCCAGAATTGGTCAGACCCTGCTGAATACACCTCTGAAGTTCACCCATCTTAATGCTACCATGATTGAAGGAACACCATTTGGATCTCCTAACCCCAAAGCCCACAGTTTTCCAGGTTATCCCAAAACACCAGAAGCTCCAATGTAAACCAGGTTTATTTGAAAGAAAACCCTGTCTTTAAGGCCTCTCTGTTTTGAAACCATGTTTGCATATTAATGAAAAGTATAGAAAAGAAGAACTTCAAAAACGCAGAGACTGAAGTGTTGGCGGCTTCATTTATTCACTTAATACTCCTGACCAAGTTATGTTCTTAGAAGAGAAAGGAAAGGCCAATTAATTTATCAATCTGCACTCTTCTCTGCCATAACATATTTTCCACTTGCCAACAAAAAACGTGTCCATTATTATCAACCAGGTCCCTGTCCTCACAGGCAGCTTGTGCAGCTGTATAATTACACTTCTTCTTTTGACAACTTCCATGATTGTTTTCCTAACAGTATATTACTTCGTTAGTACTTTCCAATATACGTTATTTTTAAACTGTCACTTGTGCCCGACTCATCCCAATTCTCACTCGTCTGTTTATCATAACAATCATTAATAACTGTCACTCCACGCCATCAATTTAACGAACTCTCTCCCTCATTAGCATGTTCTAGCATTTGTTCCGTAGAAAGCCTGATTATTTTCTACAACAGGCCAAGCCAATTACTTTAGTGAAATGGAATCACATTAATCAAAACTTAACAAGGTGGCAAATTTAAAGATATCTGATTGCAAAAGACAGCATAACTAATATGTCAGTGTCAGAGGGAGTAGCTAGGTACGCAGCAGCTGTACCGAATGTATCTTTTCAAGGGGGGAAAAGCCGGCAGATTTTTGACATTTCATCCAATTTGACAACTACCACAGGGTACCACAAAGCAAAAGGGAAGCTAAGCCACTCCAGGTGACTTCTAGAAGGCTCAGCAAGGACAACCGCAGTAGGAAAATGGTCCCCATCCATGCAACCAAGTGCCAGTTCATCACATTCTCTGCTGTCAAGACGTTTTCTTTTACGCTTGAAAGTGAAGACGCTCATCAATCACCACTTGAGAAATTCAGCAAAAAATGGTAACAAAACATGCACAGCCAGCAGTCTGAAATATGCTGATGCAAAGGACTGAAATATATATATTTTTCCCTCCTCATTCAAGCCATGTAGGCAAAGTGGAGGGAGGGACATCAGCCCCACTTCTTCCTCCCCTTGAGACACAGATAAAAACTTATTTATTCTATGCTCTAATTCTTTTTCTCGTGCTTTTTTTGAAAATAGTAATAATAAAGTAGGCAGGTTGGGACTTGTTAAGACAGTGGAATGATTGTACAATGATCTAGATTATGTTTTAGTCACATGCATACGCACACAACTTGTTAATTATCTGAACAGGATGCGTTCCATTTGTGTTTGGAAGCTGTGATTCCTTTTGTATTCCAATGAGGGAAAAGAAAAGGAAGGAAAAGGAAAAGGAAAAGGAAAAGGAAAAGGAAAAGGAAAAGGAAAAGGAAAAGGAAAAGGAAAAGGAAAAGGAAAAGGAAAAGGAAAAGGGAAAGGAAATGGAAAAGGAAAAGGAAGGGAAGGGAAGAATACAGAATAACAGAGTTGGAAGGTGATCTAATCCCCACCCCAGCAGGAGACCCTACCCCATTTTTGACAGATGGCAGTCCAGTCTCTCCTTCAAAGCTTCCAGTGATGAAGTTCCCACAACTTCTGAAGGCAACTTCTGTTCCATGGGTTGATTGTTCTCACTGTCAGAAAGTTTCTCCTTATTTCTAGGTTGAATCTCTCCTTGATCAGTTTCCATCCATTGTAAAAGGAAAACAAAGGAAAGGAAAATGAAAGGAAAACTAAAGGAAAGGAAGGGAAAGGGAAAGGGGAAAGAAAAAGAAAAGAAAGGAAAACTAAAAAAGAGATTTATGCTGAAAGCCAATATAGCATCAAAAGAGATTGTAAATTGCCTTGTATAATTTTATTCAGCTTGGGAATAGCATGGAGTTCATGAAATTATGCTATGATTCATTTTTACAACTTAAACAGCCATTTGGTACTGTTGCCAGGTTGAATGTGATAAATGTGTATGATAAACCTGTACAAAAAGGAGCATTACTTGTAAAGCTTCCACATTAGTCAGTGCCTTAACCTCTTCCGTGCCAACCCACCCTTCTGAAATTTACCCTGAGTCAATTAATTGTAACACATCAGAATAAAGGCTTATATTTTTGTTGTATAAATAGGAACAGAAGAAAATTGTGAGTAAAGCATGCTAGGTTCTTGCATTGACATTCTAGACTAGTTTGTGATATATACAGTATATAGTCACCAGGACAGTTTCTGTTGCTGAAAATAAAGTGTTGTTTGATTCATCTGAAACTCCAAAAATTGTTTTAGACTCTCATCTATCTGATATCTGACAACCAACTAAAGCACAAAGCATTAACATGAGCTGTAACTGGTGGGTGCCAATACTAGAATCACTTATTTACTCTTGGTTAAATGAAATAAAACAAATCAATAAACTACTATACAGTAGAATACTTGGGGGACCCATGTTGACATTCATCCCACCCCCAATAGGGACATTACTTGTTCCCCCCTGACCAGTGGGTGGATGTCAACATGGCAGCAATGCCACTGAAGTACCACCCCTTTTGTCCAAATGTAGAAAGGGGAGAGGCTATGACCATGGTGCTGAGATCTGCATCTTTGACTTTTTGGCTCTTCCATACTGAAGTCCATCTTCAGCCATTACAGTTGAGTGGGTGATATTGGTGTCCATTAGCCCTGGTGAACAGTCTCTGTGAATCTTGGAATGCTCCTTCTCCTCCTCCTCCACTTCTTTCTTCCTTCCTTCCTTCCTTCCTTCCTTCCTTCCTTCCTTCCTTCCTTCCTTCCTTCCTTCCTTCCCTCCTTCCTTCCTTCCTTTCCCTTCCCTTCCCTTCCCCTCTTCCTCTTCTCCTTCTCCTCCCCCTCCCCTTCTTCCTTCCTTCCTTCCCTTCGCCTCTTCCTCTTCTCCTCCTCCTCCTCCTCCTCCTCCTCCTTCTTCTTCTCCTTCTTCTCCTTCTCCTCCTTCTCCTCCTCCCCCTCCTCCTCCTAACTTTAAACTACCTTCTTGACTCTGTCATTGGCCAAAAATAAGCTATAACAGTTGAATACCGTTAGTCTTCTTACAATGAGATTTTAAAAGCCTACCAAAGCTCCTCTCAACTTCAATTTACTGAAATTCCTTTCTCATGTTTTCTCCTTTCCCAGAACTGAGATTTCTTTTCTGTAAGGGCTTCTTAAGGAAAGTTGGAAAGCTAATAAATAAGTAAGTTGCTCTAAGAGCTTCCTATGTGCTTCTTCTATAATGAATTTTGGAAAAATTGTTTATTTATAAGTGGTCGTGATGATTTTTGTTTAAAAAAAATGCTAATTACAGGCTAGCCTGTCCTTTCCTCCGAAGCTGCATATCCACTTTAAAGTTGGCCCTGGTCTTTTGAAAAATCTGTGCCCATTTCACATTTTATTAAAAAAATTTCTAGATTGGCAATCATAGATTGACCTTCTTGAGAGCTTTGTTTCAAAAGAGCATTAAAAAGAGAAAGCAAACAATTCAGATCCACCAGATAGTGAAGGGTTTTTATTTGTTTTTAGAAGAAAAGTAGTTTTAGAAAGACCTAAGAGTGAGAAGTAAAGGATAGAAGGAAGGATAAGGGTAAGAAGGATAAAGTCAAGAAGTAAAGGATAGAAACAGGGGTGGGAGTCAGTTGGTTCGGACTGGTTCGAGTGAACCGGTAGTTCCAGCGATCAGCTGATCCTACCCACTTACCCCTGCTTTAGTCGCTTCTTTGTTTCCATGTTTTGTAGCCGAGCTGATTTGCACAATACAATGGATTGCCACACCTTAGTTGTTTTATTCACTGGGACTGCAGCAGAAGGTAAGTTTTAGAGCTGAAAATGCCTGTTTTTCAAATGCTGTGTGTGCTCACCAAACCAATTGTTATACTAGCTGAATCCCACCACTGGATAGAAGGAAGTAACGGGAGAAGCAACCTAGAACTAAGGAGAAATTTTCCTGAAAGAAAGAACAATCAACCAGTGAAAGGGCTTCCCTCCAGAAATTGTGGCTGCTCCATCACTGGAGGCTTTCAAAAAGAGACTGGATACCCATTTGTCTGAAATGTTATTGGCAGGGGTGGGATTCAAAATTTTTAACAACCGGTTCTGTGGGTGTGGTTTGGGTGGTGTGCGTGGCTTGGTGGTCATGTGACTGGGTGAACATGGCTTGGTAGTCATATTATTGGCTGGATGTGGCCAACTCAATATCACTCACATCGAGGCACGCATCTCCTTGCCTGGCCTCTCATGACTGTGGGGATGCTGCAACAGTCGTAAGTATGAAAAATGGTCATCAGTCACTTTTTTCAGTGCCATTGTAACTTTGAATGGTCACTCCACACAAGCAAAGTACCAGCAAAGGAGGGGAAAAAAAACTCCAGAGAAGTTCCTGAGACAGGAAGTCTAGTCCTGCCAAGAATGTAATAAGGGTTAATGGAGAGACAGTTTCTGTAAGCAACACCAGAATGTTTCCTTCCTGCCTTCCTTACAGGATTAGGCCAGTAATTTCTTCTAACAACTGGTTCTCCACACTGCCTAGAATGTTAACAATCAGTTCTAGAGAATAGGTGCAAACTGATAGAATCCCACCCCTGGTTATTGGATCTCCTGCCTGAGCAGCATGTTAGACTAGAACAGGGGTCTTTGCTGGCTGAGGAATTCTGGGAGTTGAAGCCCACAAGTCATAAAGTTGCCAAGGTTGGAGACCCCTAGACTAGAAGATTTCCAAGGTCCCCTCCAACCATAGAATAAGAACTCTGTGTTCTGTGTTCTAGAACATAAGAATGTAAAGACAAATAGTACAATCAACCAGGAAGCATTTTGAGCACAAAACAAGGAAAGAAAATCAGGTCTTTGCTAAGCAACAAGAATCCTTTAAAAGGGAGTGGGAGAGGAGACTGTGAAAACTGAACATGTTCATCCTCTGGATCTCTTTAGTTGTGATCCACAATGGCTTATTCAATAAACCATGTTTAAACAAACTACGTCTGGATGTGCTCAATTCATGATAGGGTGAAAAGCCAAGAATATATGCAAAAGCTAAAATGGCAAGCTATGTTAGTGGAGTATTGCTTTGGTTAAGAGGTTGAATTAGATGACCTTCCTAGGATCTTCCAACATTTACATCCTATGATTCTGTGGAAGGTCAGTCAGGAACTGTAAATTCCCCAATAATAGACACTTATTTCCTATATGAACTGGAATTAAATGTGACCCCCCCCCAAAAGAGGTTAATCCAGAGTTGTTTTTTTAGAAAGACAAAGTTGCTGTGAATTGCCATGATTTGCAAAGTACACCTGAAAACTGGAAGGTTCCCTTATTCTAAGTAAACTTTGGACAATTCACCACCTTTTCAGACACTTCCAACCATGACATAATACACCATCTGCATTTCCTCCTGCTGGTTCTGAATATTAACTACACAGGACCATCATCCACCATCGTCCCTGCTGGGAAGGTTAACAGATCAACAGAGTTGGAAGTGGACCTTGTAGGTCATCTAGTCCAACCCCCCACTCAAGCAGGAGACCCTCTACCAGGGATATCAAACTCAAGGTCCGCAGACCAGGATCTGGCCCATGGGGCTGCCCAGGGAACAGTGATGGACCAGCTCACGGTATCTCTGCCAGCAAAAATGGAGTTCAGGAGGGCCGTGTGCATCTCTCTTGACCTCCATTTTCACTGGCCAAGGGTTACAGGAGGCCGTTGCAGTCAAAAATGGAGCTCGCAGGCTCATTTTCACTGGTAACATGCTCGGGCCACCACAGGCACCAATGACATGAGTAACATTGAGCTAGCCACACACCCTTGCCCCCCCCCAAGACCAAACACAACACTGATGCAGCCCTCAATGAAATAGAGTTTGACATCCCTGCCCTACACCATTTCTGACTGATGGCAGTCCAGTCTCTTCTTGAAAGCTTCCAGGGATGAAATTCCCACAACTTCCCAAAGGCAACTTCTGTTCCAACAGATTCACATCCTCCCCGAATATCATTGCTTCTTTATTCTGAAATGAAGGGATCAAACTAAAGAAAGGAGAAAATTTTAAAAAAACCTCATGATGACTCTAAATTAACCTCCGCATGGAAGTAAACAGTTGAAAGTGTTTTCCTACTAACAGACTCAGCGCAAACCTCTTTGCAATCACTGTGGCTTCATGGACAGATACGGAACAGGGTGGGGAAAAAAGGGAAATCATGTCCCTGATTTTTGAAAGTATGAAAGATAAGGGAAGTTATTCACTATTGGTGCCATTCTCTGTTCTCAAAGTACGGCTGCTACCAATTTTTTCATTTCTTCCTTGGAGAAACGGCAGGCCATTGCATGAAATGAGGAACAATTAAAACAGGGCTGAACAAGTTGATCTCTTCACAATGTGGAATGTGAAACCTTTTATCTCTTTTTTTCCCGGCACTCCACATCATACGGTTAATCCCAGGACAGAGAAAGTCTCTAGATAGATAGATAGATAGATAGATAGATAGATGGATGGATGGATGGATGGATGGATGGATGGATGGATGGATGGATGGATGGATGGATGGATGGATGGATAGATAGATAGATAGATAGATAGATAGATAGATAGATAGATAGATAGATAGATAGATAGACAGATAGATACATGATAGATAGATAGAAGATAGCTAGATAGATGGATGATAGATAGATAGATAGATAGAGAGATAGATAGATAGATAGATAGATAGATAGATAGATAGATAGACAGACATATATACTATATATATATGTGTGTGTGTGTATGTATATGTATATGTATATGTATATGTATATGTATATGTATATGTATATGTATATGTATATGTATATGTATATGTATATGTATGTATGATATTCAGCTTTGTTTGGGTATTTTCCCACGTCATTATAGTTGTGCTTTTAAAGTTGTAGCAACATTTTGGCAGAATCTCATCTGCCATCATCAAGCTTCTGTATTGTGTTTTTCTGTATTGTGTATCTTCTCTATTGTGTTCGTCACAATACAGAAGCCTGATGATGGCAGATGAGATTCTGCTGAAACGTTGCTACAACTTTAAAAGCACAACTACAATGACATGGGAAAATACCCGAACAAAGCTGAATGCCATACATGTAAGTACCCATGAAAACTTAAGAAAACAAATATATATATATATGTGTGTGTGTGTGTGTGTGTGTGTGTATGTATATGTGTATGTATATGTATGTATATGTATGTGTGTGTATACACACACACACACACACCTCTTCAATGTTACCTATATTTCATCTTCACCCCTCTCTGGAACAGATGGATGTGAATTCAAAGTTTTTTGATCTTTAGCACAAGTTATGGAGGGTTATCTTTGATGGTATATCTTTTGTCTGGCAGTCGGTTCCCTTGGTGATGAAGGATTAACCACCACAGCTGTCCCTTCGCAGAATGATGCAGTGCACTTCGACTCTACACGACAGCATCACTTAATCTTAATGTCCACTCTTCCAGTGCAGCCACGCAGGACAAAGCCAATCAACATCAGATGCCACCAAGATGGACCTACTCTTTGGCCCTGGAGTCTTTCAACCTCCCCCGTCTATTAATCAACATCAAGCAACCAATCAGGAGGTTTCCCTTCTTGGAATCTATACTTGAAAAGAAGCCAGCATTTGGGGTTTTGGTCACAAGCATCTTTCAGGCAGTGCGTGTTAACCAAACTCTGAGCTTTAATTCCCAGGATTTAGCCTGCATCCACCATGAAATAGTGGTTTATAACAGATAACAGATAATCAGAGTTGGAAGGGACCTAGTCCAACCCCTGCTCAAGCAGGCAACCCTACACCAGTTCTGACAGATGGGAGTCTAGTCTCTTCTTGAAAGTTTCCAGTGTTGAAGCTCCCACAACTTCTGAAGGCAACTTCTGTTCCATTGCTTTATTGTTCTCACTGTCAGAAAATTCCTCCTTATTTCCAGAATGAATCTCTCCTTGATCAGTTTCCATCCATTATTCCATGTCTGGCCTTCAGGTGTTTTAGAAAATAGATTGACCCCCTCTTCTCTGTGGTAGCCCCTCAAATATTGGAATCTACCATCCTGTCTCCCCTTGTCCTTCACTTCACTAGACTAGCCATACCCAGTTCCTGCAACCGTTCATCATATGTTTTAGCCTCCAGTCCCCTCATCATCCTGGTTGCTCTTCTCTGCACTTTTTCTAGAGTCTTTTTTATAGTGAGGTGATCAAAACTGGATGCAGCATTCTAGGTGTGGTCTTACTAAGGCTTTATAGAGTGGTATTATGACCTCACTTGATCTTGATTGTATCCCTCTGTTAATGCAACTTGCATTGGCTTTTTTGGCTGCAGGTTTTATCTCTGCAGGTTGGACCATTATTTTTTAAAAAGGCAATTTTGCCTGTGTATATTAAACCAATAGTGGTGGTACAACCTTGTCTTTTATATTCCTGACCTCTAGGTTTGATAACCTTGAAGAGGAATTAGTCATTGTGTTTGAGGCAGTGAAGATGTTATGATGATTCACATTTGACCGATGAATAAAAAAAAAGGTAAAATTAAGTTTCTTTTGAGTTCAGTTTGATTGCTAGTGACCTCATGGATGCATTCATGGATTTCTCCTGGCAACAATAGAGAAGACATTTGCCATTCTCTTCTTCTGGATGCATTTACTCATCCAATTTAGCACTCTGAAATTGCTCAGAAGTCCCTCGTCCAACTATTAGCCACAGCTAAGCCTATCACATATCTCAATGGGTAAAGGAGGATATGGACAATTAGAAAGGAAGGGGAAAATAGAGACACTGTTGAACTGTTTTTGTAATTCCCCCCTCTCCAAAAAAATTGCAATGAAAAACTGCAAAAAAAAACCCAAAACAATCCTTAAGCCTTGCGTGTATATGAAGTTACTTTTTCCAGAATCAAAAAGCTTTCTTTTTTCAGTCAAGTTATTTTTTCTGACAAATCACAGTACTAATAATAATGTAGAATCAACAGTGCACTTTTCAAATTTCATCCTACAAACATAGGACAGGTCATATGATCTCCAGACTACAGCGATCTAAAGAGATTTGAAGGGCTGGATTGAAGCCGGTTTTCTGGAATCACAAAATAAATTAAATAATACAAATCTAGAGTGATGAGTCTGCCAACAGATGAGGGGGAGGAAGAAACAGATAATTTACAAGGTCAATTGTAACAAGAGTAAAAACAATGCACCAAAGTTCCAAAGACAACCATTATGAAAATAACAACAAATCACTTAAAAAGAAATATGTTTGATTTTAAGACCATGTCAGTTGGATGGAGGCCATGAAGACAAAAAAAAAAAAAAAAGGAGAGAGAAAATTGTCCTTTGGAGGACAAATTGGTAACTCTGGCCAATCCTGACCAAGTCCTTCAAAGCTTCCAGACCAAATATGATCAGCCAGGTGGAAGTCAACAGGATAGGATATTGAAAGTGAGTTCTCCATATCAAAACACCCATTTTCCTCAAATAAGACCATGATAATAAGCTTTTGTATTGTACTTTTCAAGATTCCAGAGCACTTCACCTACATTTTGTTGTAGACATCTCAGTTGGCCTGCAAAACTAGGCTTAACTTGAGCATCAATTATAGAAACATAGAATGATAGGTCTGGAAGCAGGGGTGGACTGCTGGTGGGTTTACAGGAGTTCGGGAGAACTCCTAGCTAAGGTTCTGCACAGTTCAGAGAACCCCCAAATCCCACTCCTGGCTGGCCCTTTCCACCCTGCCTCGCCCCTCCCAGAAGTCTCCACGTGGCCCGTTTTGGATGCAGGTAAGTGCAAGGCACGCATGGAGGCTCGAGGAGGGTGAAAAACGGGCCTCCTGGAAGTTTGGGGAGGCTGGAAACGGGCAGGGGTGGGATTCAAATTTCTTAACAACCGGTTCTGTGGGCATGGCCTAATTTGTGGGTGTGGCTTGGTGGTCATGTGACTGGCTGGGCGTGGCTTGTATGTAAATATTGTAAATATATATGTAAAGATCGAATTTTTTATTTTTTAAAAAAGACCAACTTTTACCCAAAATCAAGCAAAGCAGGAAGGCACAGTGATGCTTGCAGAATCACAGATTCACTCAGAGATCTACCTTTCTGCAATCCGCTACCTGAGTCTGCACTGAAAAATAGATGCTTCAGTCCTAAGGAAGGCTCAACTCTGCTCTCAGGCCACTTCTCCCTCCCCCAACCCCCTGAATACCACCCCTGATTGGACCTCAGGGTGGGGTGGGTGAGGAGGGGAGGGGAGGGGGCAGCCAGTGGTGCAACCAGTTTTGCCAGTTTTGCGAACTGCACAGAATTGTAATAACTGGTTCTATAGAACTGGTCCAAACCGGTAGAATCCCACTCCTGGAAACGGGCCTGTTTCCGGCTTCCAGAGAGCCTCCAGAATCTGGGGAGGCCATTTTAGCTTTCCCAGAGGCTCGAGGAAAGCCTCGGGAGCCCAGGGAGAGCAAAAACACCTTCCCCACCGTGGTGCAGGAGGCTGACTAGGCCACGCCCACCATGCCATGCCCACTCAGCAACTGGGCAGAGGACCCGTTGCTAATTTTTTTTGAAGCCCACCCCTGGCTGGAAGGGTCCTTCTTTGTAGGTCTTTTAGTCCACTACCTGCCCAAGGTAGGAAACCTTATGCAACCCCAGACAAATGGTTGCCCAATCTTTTCTTGAAAACCTCCAGCAATGGAGTCCCCAACAACTCCAGGAAGCAAGATGTTCCGTGGATTAATTGTTCTCACCGTCAATAAATTCATCCTTAGTTCTAGGCTGGATCTCCCTCTGAGGAGCTTCCACCCATTGATTCCTGTGCTGCCCTCAGGTTCTTTAGAGAACAAATCGACACTCTCTTCCCCATGACGGCCCATCAAGTATTGGAAAATAGTTACCAGGTCTCTCTTTGTTAGGCTAAACATATCTAGTTTCCTTAGTACGATTCAGCCTCCAGACTCCTTATCATCTTGGTTGCTCTTCTCTGCACTCTTTCTAGGACCTGATTCTTATGAAAGTTGGGGGGGGGGGGTTTGAACAAATAAGAGGATTGCTCTTGTTTCTTGCATAGGTGACTTTTTCAGGGGTGGGCATTTCTAAGAGAATTAATTGCCATTCTGCCACTCCAGCAAACCTCGAGTCAAGGTTGTTATTTTGCTATTTTAACTTACCTTACACTGACTTGCTCGCTTCTTTTGTTCTGAAGCAATTATATTTTAGTGGCTTCCCTATTTTTTTTGGTTACAAATAAGCCCACAAATTCCTCCTAGGGAAATGCAATAAAATGGTGAATTATGGCTGGAGTTTACGAAACAAATGCAACCTAGTTAAATTTAGAAAAATCTTCACTTTTGCTTACATTTGCAATTTTACTGCTGAACTACTGGTATTTCTTACTTATGCAAACATTAAAATGTATAAGAAACCCTCTTGTGTACTATATATGCAGCAACCACTCATGATTTATAATACCCAATTTAAAAAAAAATACACACATACACGGACGCGCACACACACCACTAATCCTGATTTAAATCACAGATTACTCTGTAAAACACAAGCAAGGCCCTATTCCAAGTTTTAAATGTAATTTAAACATATTTATATTTTAATGTGATGTATTTCCCTCTTTCCTTGTCCTACAACTGTAAACTTTCTATAATTATACAAGCAATTTCCCTGCAGTCACAATATTGATCACAGTAATATATGACCCAACTATTACAAAACCACAGTCGGTTGTAAAATATCACTGGACATCACTATAAACCACATGCCATAAATGCAAAACTGGGAAACACCAACATTCCAAATGAAATTATTTAAATAATATTCCTACTCTTCTGCGGCTTCTCTTCTTGATTTTGAAATAGTACATTTCAACACCAGGAAAGGGAGAAACAGTACAATAAAGATAACCAAGGGACGAAAATATAATTTTTTTTTTTCAAACAGGAACAAGAACAGTGCCAGTAAGATTATCTACTTAAAGTAGCCTCCTAACATTTAAATAAAAACCCACTCAATTACTGAAAAGCCTTACCAACTCTTAATATCTACTATAAAATCCAAAATAAGTCATTTAACTGCCATGAGAATACTGGCATCTTACTAGACTATTACTCCCCCTATTAACCCTTGATGCCATTGACGTTGATAATTATCTCTAGGATCATTGTTCCCTATGCCAGTGGTTGCCAACCAGTGGGCTGGGGACCACTGGTGGTCCACAAGAAAATTTTGGTGGTCAGCAGAGAAATGTTACCCCCAAAGCAATTAATCCAGGCTGCGCGGGAACACAAGCCTGCTTTCCTTGCATGAAG
The DNA here is from genome assembly GCA_033807585.1 of Hydrophis major. Classification (NCBI taxonomy): domain Eukaryota; kingdom Metazoa; phylum Chordata; class Lepidosauria; order Squamata; family Elapidae; genus Hydrophis; species Hydrophis major. The sequence goes on from CM066331.1 coordinate 110,085,059, forward strand.
CCAAAAGAGCCTCTCTCTCTCTCTTCCCCCCACACCCCAAGAATGGAGCTGGAGATGGTATCCTGCGATCCCAAATAAAGAATGTCCAATCGGTAGGAAAATGGGGTGGGGAATTTTCCTGCAGACTTTTTGGGGGGTTTTCTCAGGGTCTCTGGTCTGCGGGATTTAAAAATATGAGTTTGGTGGTCCCTGAGGTCCAAAAGCTTGGCAACCTCTGCCCTGTGCCAAGGTCCTAGAAGCAACCCAACATATGCGTACCAATATGGATTTCTCTGTAGATTCATTCTTCCAAATAGAAACTTGCGATCAAATGAGTTGCCTTTGAGTGTTTTTGATTCCATGGACTCCATGGACTTATCCCTATGTAGAAATCATAGAACACTGAATAGTAAGATTGCAAGCAGAGGTGGTATTCAGCCGGTTCAGGCGAACCTGTTGTGGAAATTTTGACCAGTTCAGAGAACCGGCAAATACCACCTCTGACTGGCCCTGCCCATCCCCCTCCCTTTCCCATCCTATATTCCATCCTATATTCTATTTAGCTCAGCTGACTTACGCAGGAGAGCGGATTGCCATGCCTCAGCTGAGCTAAAAAACAGCTCACCTCGCCGAGGATGATCTTTGAGTTCTGTGCACGCACGCGAACTGATCTTTGAGTGTGTGATCTTTGAATGCTGTGCGTGTGCACGAAGCGATCTATGAGTCCTGTGAATGCACAGGGAACTGACCTTAGAGTGCAGCACACACAAAGTGCGTGTGAAGCATGCAGAACCGGTAGCGTGCAATTTGGAATCCCTCTACTGGTTGCAAAATAGCATGGAGTTATTCTGTTCAAGCAGGAGACTCTGTATCATTCTAGACAAATGGTTGTCTGGTCTCTTCTTAAAAACCTCCAGTGATGTAGAACCCACAACTTCTGGGGGCAAGTTAATTGTCCTCACTATTAGGAAGTTTCTCCTTAGTTCTAGGTTGGATCTCACTTGAATGATCTTCCACCTGTTACTTGTCCTGTCCTCAGGTGCTTTGGAGAGTAGATTGACACTCTCCTCTCTGTGACAGACCCTCAAGTATTGGAAGACTGCTATCATGTCACCCCCTAGTCCTTCTGTTTGCTAGACCAGACATACCTAGTTCTCTCAATCGTTCATCGTATGGTTTAGCCTCCATACCTCTTATGATCTTTGTTGCATTTCTCTGAACTCTTTCTAGGGTTCCAACATCTCTTTTTGTTTGTATCTTGGTGGTCAGAACTGGATGCAGAATTGCAACTGTGATCTCACCATCACTGAATCTTGGAATCCAATCAGTTGTCTTTGAATGTATTTGAAGGTCAAATTTTACCTCTGAAACGATCAATTCTTTAGAATAATTCTGGGCTGTTGCTACATACTACTATCTCCCAAGCAGTATGAATGTCAGCAAAAAGAAATTGAAATCATTCCACAATTGTTACACATTTCATTACACACATACACAAACACAAAAAGTCCAGCAACACACCATCTTGTATCATTCTTCAGAAATTGAGGGTCTTTTGACTCCAACAAAAGGGAGAACTTCCTACATTAATTGTACATAAACTTCACTATGTACACTGAGAGGAGACAAATTCCTTGTGTGTCCAGTCACACCTGGCCAATAAAAGTATTCTGTTCTGTTCTGTTCACTTTCTGGTTCAGAAGAAGACACATATAGATACTTATCTTTTAACAAATCAGAATTTACCTCTGAGACTCACAGACTTCCTCTCAAAATTTCAATTAAAACTAAAGAATGTGGGATGATGGACACCGCATATTTACAGCAGTGCCCCTCTTCCATCCTCTTCCATTGGAAACAAATAATTTAAATGAGGTATTAATAGAATTACAGAGAGGATCTAGCGAATGTGCTACGATTTGAACTATAATAAATTTTATAAATTCAGATTGCCAGTTCCTCCAGCCATCAAAGCTGTGCCAACAATAGCCAGGCGATGAGGTCTATTACTGAAGTGGCATTAATATAGAAATCATTCCCAATTCAAAGCAGATAATAAAGAACTGACATATTTATTATCATTATTAATTAGCAGTTTTCTAAGATGGAATTAAATCAATATGCTACTCTGATATCATTTTAACTAGTTATGCAAATCAAACATTTAAACCCCATGAATGGATGTAAAATGCCATTCAAAATTCAGTTCACACTTATTACTGCAATATCAGAACTTTCAAGCTTTGCTAGTAAAAAAAAAAAAAGCTTAATGCTCATTTAATTATGCTCAGACATAAAGCTTATGGATGAGGAGCTGAAATAACTGATTAGTTAGGAAGTCACAGTGAGGCTGTAATGCAAACGATAGACAATGAGATAATAACGTTCAAGATCTTGAGCTTTTGCTCGGGAATTTTCCTGGCAGAGCTTATTAAAAAGAACAATGAAATGTGTAGGAGAAAATGTTTTTTTTTTAAATTAAAAAAAAATGAAGTACAAAAGTTTAGGAGTCTTTTGAAAAACCGAACAAGGAAGGGAGGGGGAAAAAAGAAACTATTCACTGTCATTAGTGTGACTATGAAAAAGTTGTATTTTTTGTTTTTATGCAGTGTTTCTCAAGCTGAACAACTTGAAGAGGTGGAAAATTCTGGAACTTGAAATATATAGGTAGTCCTCAACTTACGACTTGAAATGAGCCCGGAATGACAGTTGTGAATTGTGACGGTAGTTAAATAAGCCACTATATGACCGCATCCAATTTGATGGTGGTCATTAGGTGAATCCATTATCCGTATATGGGCATTTTTTTTTTTTTTTGCTGCAAACCAGAAGTAAATGTCAGAGTCCAACAAAAAAAAAAAAAATGTCATACATTGTAGTTGCATGACTGTGGGATGCCACAGACAGCCATACAGGTGAACTGGTTGCCAAGCACCCAAAATACAACCATGTGAGGAGAGGGCAATTATTGGAATTTCTAATCTGGCTCATAAGTAGCCCTGAGGTAGTCCATCATAACTCTGAACAGTCGTGAAGCAAGCAGTCGTAAGTTGATGACCCGTGATGGGTTTCCAAATGTTTTCCTACCAGTTTGGAGAGAGTGCTTTGCATGCACATGCATGCTTTGCGCAAAGGGAGGGCTCAAAAAGACCGACTTCTGAACGCCACTAAGCTGAACTGTTTTTTTATCTCAGCTTGAGGTGCAGCAATTCACTCTGTCGCGCAAATCAACTAAGCTAAAAAAAAAAACACAAGGGAATATAGGTAAGGCTGGGGGCAGGTGGGCAAGGCCAGCCAGAGGTGGTATTTGCCGGTTCTCTGAACTACTCAAAATGTATACTACCGCTTCCCGAGAATCGTCCAAACTGGCTGAATACCACCTCTGTCAATGACTACCTAGAGGCATTTTCATGTGGCTGAGGTAGAAAAATTCAGGGTTAATCTGAAGTTTGGTGTTTCTAGGGCAGGGGTCTCCAACCTCAGCCACTTTAAGACTTGTGGACTTCAACTCCCAGAATTCTCCAGTGAACATGGAGGGCTTCCATGCTTCAGACCCTATCGGCCAAGGAATTCCAGCTGGTGGGATCTAGGAGAAGAATTTTTTCATCATGCCTCTCCAATTTGAGCCTCCCCAGCCCACCCAATTTGCCTGTCAGAAGGATCTTAATGGAGGCCCTCAATTAAGGGGTTTTGAGTTAGCACAATAGGTGGAATATAGATTTAATAAATAAACCACAGTAATCCCAAAGTTCGGTTTCTTAAGAAGGCTTCGAAGGCTGAAGGTGTTAACACAAGAAACTCCAAATGAGGTACGCTCCATTGTTATTAGCCATGCTTCAGAACCGGCAATATGATCCTTTTCTGACAAGAAATACCAGCATAATTTATTGCATTATTACTTCTATGAACTGAAACCAATTAATTACTTCCAGCATGATGCACAAGTGAACATTCAGCAGAGGAAAGTGATGAAAAATGTATGTACCTCTTCTAAGCAATAGGTGCTTAATCGCTTCTTTTGTTTGCTGGCTAATCTAGAACATCTCAAAATTGCTCGAGGTTGGGATATTTGCTACAATGGCAAATATTACCTTGTTCAAATCATTCTTCCCTCTCCCTCCCTCCCTCCCTCTCTCTCTCTCTATATGTGTGTGTGTGTGTGTGTGTGTATGTCTAGATGTGTTCGGGACTTTTCCCGTGTAAGATTAAGAGTATCTTGGTGACATTTCGGCGAGGTCCCACTCGCCATCCTCAGGCTGGTGCTTTCAGCTTTGTCCCAGTGCAAGCAAGATACTCTTAATCTTACACGGGAAAAGACCCAAACACACCTAGACCTATATACCTGTACCCGTGAAAATCAACTAAAACATATATACATACATATATATATATATATATATATATATATATATATATATATATATATATATATATATATATATATGGCATTCAGCTTTGTTTGGGTATTTTCCCACGTCATAATAGTGGTGTTTTTAAAGTTGTAGCAACGTTTCAGCAGAATCTCATCTGCCATCATCAGGCTTCTGTATGGTGTTTGTCTGTGAGTCAGACTTTTACAGTGGTTTCAGATTTAAATTTGAGGCAGCCTATTGCTGTGTCAGAATGGTTTTTTCTTCCTTCTGATTGGTTGAGAGTCTTGGTCTGTGTTTATTGGTCTTGGAGTTTGCTGTGTTCTGCTACTAATATCTTCTGTCTGTTTTTTTTGGGGGGGGCTCTTTTTGTATCTTGATTGGCTGGCAACATTGTGTTACTTTATTGGAGGCCTTTAGTGCAGCTTGGCTTCCATTTAGCCGTCCATTTACCCGAAGCCAAGCTGCACTAAAGGCCTCCAATAAAGTAAGATATTAGTAGCAGAACACAGCAAACTCCAAGACCAATAAACACAGACCAAGACTCTCAACCAATCAGAAGGAAGAAAAAACCATTCTGACACAGCAATAGGCTGCCTCAAATTTAAATCTGAAACCACTGTAAAAGTCTGACTCACAGACAAACACCATACAGAAGCCTGATGATGGCAGATAAGATTCTGCTGAAACATTGCTACAACTTTAAAAGCACCACTATTATGACGTGGGAAAATACCCAAACAAAGCTGAATGCCAGATATATATATATATATATATATATATATATATATATATATATATATATATATATATATATATATATATATATATATATATATGTTTTCTGAGGTTCTCGCGGGTCACATCACTCTGAGAAGCACAGAGCTGAAGACCAAGCCTGAAGATGATGAATGAGACTTCATCGAAACGTTGCCTAGATAATTCCAATCTTACGCGGGAGAAAACCCGAATAACCAAAGATCCATATATATATATATATATATTTCTTTTCTGAGGTTCTCGCGGGTACTTGTATGTGGATCTTTGGTTATTCGGGTTTTCTCCCGCGTAAGATTGGAAGTATCTGGGCAACGTTTCGATGAAGTCTCATTCATCATCTTCAGGCTTGGTCTTCAGCTCTGTGCTTCTCAGAGTGATGTGAGCTTGCAGCTGCCTCTTCCTTTTAACTGCTCCTGGGGGTGTGACTTGATTGGCTGGGGGCTTGCACGCATTGAAGAACATAAGAACTCAATCAAAAAGGAAGAACCGACCTCTTCCCTGGTCCAACACCTCAAAGCCACAGGACATGAGATTGACTTTAAAAATACCAGAACTATCGCCAAAACCGAACACTTCAGCAGCAGAATCATCAGAGAAGCCATAGAGATAGAAAAACGCCCACACAGCATGAATAAACGAGATGATGCCTCCCGCCTACCAGCCATTTGGAAACCTGCCCTCATGAACAGACGCGTACCTAACATGAAGAGTGACACCAGACCCACACCCCTGATAGCCACACAAGATGCCACCACCACACTTCCACGTAGAAAGCAGACTCACACCCACACAGAAGATGAAACACGACCACGGACCAGAAGCTGCACTGCAGCTGCATCACTACCCACCTCAAACCCCTCTGAGCCATACATGAAGCGAACTGACCCCCACCATGAAGATGCAGCACGACCACAAACTCGAAGCCAAACAGCTAGATCACAGCTCACCAGCTCAAACCCTCCAGCAACTAAGACTAACCTGAGCACAATCAAGCCCCCACCTGAACAGAACACGCCTCCAGCCAATCAGAACACAGCCAACCCCCCAACCAATCAGAACACAGCCAAACCCCCAACCAATGAGAACACCCCCCCATCCAATCAGAACACAGCCAAGCCCCCAGCCAATCAAGTCACACCCCCAGGAGCAGTTAAAAGGAAGAGGCAGCTGCAAGCTCACATCACTCTGAGAAGCACAGAGCTGAAGACCAAGCCTGAAGATGATGAATGAGACTTCATCGAAACGTTGCCCAGATACTTCCAATCTTACGCGGGAGAAAACCCGAATAACCAAAGATCCATATATATATATATATATATATATATATATATATATATATATATATATATATATATATATATATATATATATATATATATATATCTGCTGTTTAAGTTTGATATAATTATTCTCTTTTAGTGTACTGCATCTTGCTGTCAAGTATATCCCCAAGTACTTGATCTTATTCATGACCTGAATTTTCAATAGGTCTGCCAATTCTTCCTTTTGTCTTGATAGCATATTCTTTGTCAAGATCTTTGTCTTATCTTTATTTATTTTCAAACCAGCCACCTTTCCATATGTCTCTATCTTTTCTATCAATTTTGATGCTGTTTGTAGTGGGTCTTCTAAGATAAAAACCAGATCATCTTTAAATTCTTCCTTTTTAATTTTCATCACTTTTATATTCTTTTCATCTCTAATATTTCTGTTTAGCACTTCCAAAGTTAACACAAACAACGAAGGTGATAGTGGGCACCCTTGTCTTGTTCCTTTCCTTATATTGATAGATTCTGTCAGTTCTCCCTCTATCATTACCTTTGCCATCTGCTTATGATATATAGCTTCTATTGCTTGAATAAATTTTCTAGCAAAGCCCATCTGTTCCAGCAGTAATAACATGAATCTCCAATTCACATTATCAAATGCCTTCTGTGCATCTAGAAATATCAAAGCCATTTGTTTTTTAGGATGTGCCTCGTAGTATTCCAAAGTGTCCAAGATTACTCTCATATTGTCTTTGATTTGTCTCTTTGGTAGAAATCTATTTTGGTCAGGATAGATAAAATTATTTAAATATTTTTTAAGTCTTTCTGCCAATATTGAAGAAAAGATTTTATAATTTGCATTTAGTAGGGAGATAGGTCTATAATTCTTGATTTGTAATGGATCGGTCTCCTCTTTTGGAACAAGTGTGATATAAGCTTCTGCCCATGATTTAGGTTCCTCTTCTTTAACATAACTTCATTCATAACTTCTAACAGTGGAAAATTCAATGATTCTTGTAATGTTTTGTAAAATTCTGCCAGAAGTCCATCTGGGCCTGGTGCCTTTCCATTATTTTGTTTCTTAAGTGCTTCAGTTAACTCCATCATCGTTATATTGCTTTCTAACATTGTTTCAATCTCTTTAGGTATCTGGGGTAAATTAGCATTCTGTAAATACTGTTTAACTCTTTCCTCATCAATATTCTCTTGTATGTATAGTTTCCCATAATAATCTCGAATAATTTCTTTCTTCTCAAACTTGGCCTTGGTCATCTATTAATTGCGATATTTTCCTTGATTCTTTCTCCTTTTCCAATTTATATGCTAACCATCTACCTGGTTTATTTGCATCTTCAAAATAGTTCTGTTTAGCACCTCTATCTTTTTGTGCTAATTCTTCTTTTTCTATTAGACCCATTTTATGTTTGGTTATATCCATTTTTAACTTGATGTCCTTTCTATGTGGCATTTTCTGTAGCTCTTTTTCGAGTCCTTTATACTCATCTTCTAATGCCTTAGAGGCTAATCTTTTAATGGTATTTATTTTCCTTGTATAGTCTATTATCAAGCCTGTGGCATATGCCTTCATACATTCTGGATTGATGTATCTTCTTTTTTGTTTTCTCCAAAGAAAAAGGCCAATTCTTTCTCCATCCACTGAAGTCTTTTCCCTTTAAAATAGTATTATTTAATGTCCATCTAGATCAGGGGTGGGCAAACTACGGCCCGCGGGCCACATCTGGCCCATTGGTCTTTTTAATCTGGCCCGCCGAAGATTGGTACAGAATTAAGGTTTGATGTGAATGATTGAATGATTGCATTCATTTGATTTTGACTTGTAATGACAGGCATTTTGACACCAGGTGGCGCATTAGGCACAGTGACTTGATTTTGTGGAGATTTTGCTGTTTTTCATATGTATGGTATCTTGTGCTGACCCGGCCCATCTGTCAAATTTTAAAAGTCAATGAGGCCCCCGAGCCAAAAAGTTTGCCCACCCCTGATCTAGATCTTCTTTTTTGTCCTTTCCATTTAATTGTCATTGGATTGTGATCTGCCCAAGTACTTGTTGCAATATTTATTTCTTGAATAATCATTAACAATTCTGTTGACATACATATCATATCTATTCTGGACCATGATAAGTGTCTATTTGAGTAGGAGGTGTATTGTTTAGTTTTAGCATGTCTTTCTCTCCATGTATCTTTTAAGTTTATTTCATCTACCATTTTAAAAAAGGATTTTGGAAGAGTCTTTCTATTTTGCTTTATTGTTTTCTGTGCTGTTTAGTCCAGTTTATTGTCTACAATTTCATTAAAATCTCCCATCATAACTATATTAACATAGTCCAGTTCAACTCTTTTCATATGTAATCTTTTATAGAATTCTTCTTGTTTGTTGTTTGGGGCATAAATTGCAATCAGGAGTATTTTCATATTATTGTCCATTATTTCCACCATTAGTATTCTTCTGTTGTCATCGGTCTAAATCAATTTCGCTGAGATGGTCTCTTTAATATATAAAACCACTCCTCTTTTCTTACATTGTGTCAAGGAAGTGAGTATTTTCCCTAATTTTGGCTGTATCAACAATTGTTCATATTGTTTTTTAATATGTACTTCTTGGAGGCAGTTTATATCAAATGTTAATTTCTCTAATTTATGAAAGATTTTCCTTCTTTTAATGGCTGAGTTAAGTCTATTTATATTAATTGTAATCAATTTTTTCTCTTCCATGGTTATAATTTGTAATTAGGTTTAATAGCTATCGTGGATCTTGGTTCACGTTCTTTGGCTTCCTCCTTTCCACCTACTGCACCTTCTTCTTTTTCAGTCATCATTTGGGAGTCCTCTTGGAATTCAATTAGTGAAATTTCTTTTTCTGCCTCTTCCTCCCCTCTGAAAAATTCTGTGTAAAATGATTCAGCTTTCTCAATTGAGTCAATTCTATATCTCTGTTCTTGCCATGTAAACATTAAACCTTCTGGAATCAGCCATCTACAATTCACCTCTTTTTAAAGTAATAATTTGGTCAAGAATCGGTATTCCCTTCTCATCTCTCTCACTCTTCTGGGTATTTGTTTCAAGACCACAATCTCCTTTTTTTTTTGTATTTCAATGTTTTCTCTCTTGCCACTTGCAATATTTGCATTTTAATGGCTTTCTTTGTAAATCTGATGTGAACTTCTCTTGGTAAGCTATTTCTCAACGCATATCTTGTGAAAACTCAATAAACCTCATCTATTCCATCCATCATCATCTCTTCAGTTATTTCCAAAGCTTCAGCCAATATTTCTATTATTATCTCAGCTAGATTTTTGTCCTTTTTCTTCCTCTATGTTTTGAAATCTAAGATAAAATTCTGATCTGTCCATCTCCCATCTCAGAACACCACTTTTATCTTGTTCAACCACAGTTAATCTGTTATCAATGTCTCCAATCTTCTTGTCTCTTTGTTTATCTTCTTCTTCAATTTTTTTAGAGTCTCTCATCATACTTCATCATTTTTTGGATGTCCTCCACTTTTGCATTGGTTTTCCCTGTTCTTTTTTCAATGTTCTCTGTTCTTTGTTCAATGTTCTCTATTCTCATTTCAATATTCTCTGATCTTGTTTGAATATTTTGAATTCCTTGCATAATCATCTGCAGGGTCACTTTTTCTTTTTCTTGTCTTAATATTGTCTGTATTGAACGTTGTCCTCCAGATGGTAGAGAGGAAGAAGTGGAAGTTGAAGAATCAGGAGCTGTTAATTTCCTACTCATTTTGAGGAGTTCAAAATCTTCAGGTTCTTCTGGACCTTAATCCAGTTGTAAAATAACCAATTGCAGTTCCAAATAAAAATAGTAAGAAAAAAGTAGGAAAATAGTAAGAAAAGGGAAGCCAAATAGTAATAATAATAGAAAAAGAAGAAAAAAATTCTTCAGGTTCTTGTATACCTTAATCCAATTGGTTTGTTAGATGACAGTAAAAATTCAAAAATGAAGGAAAAGACCATAAACACACCAGGAACATACACACACACAAAAAAAATTGTAAAATCCTAAAAAAAGATGAAAAAGTGAAGAAAAAGGCTAAAAAAGAAAGGAAAAATTCTTCAGGTTCTTCAACACCTTAATCCAATTAAGAGGTCTCAGATATAAAAGTATGCATAAAAATAAACCAAAAAAGAAAAAAGAAAAAGAAAAAAAAACCAATATGGAAGGTAGATGGAAAGACAAAAATACCAGGAAGGGAAAGAGAAGAAAAAGGCTACTCCCTTAAAAAGAAAAGGAAGGGAAACATTAATACTAAAGGTTTTCCTTTAAAATAAAAAGCAGACATAGAGATTTAACTTCCAAATACAAGGAAAAAAAAAAAGACAAGTTCCAGAGAGCCAAAAATCCAAATAGCTATTGCAAAAAAAAAGTAAACTGATGAGGAGGGGTAGCACAGTTCAAAAAGAATAAAAAGAGCACATTACTCTTTGTTTCAAGCAAAATATAATAAGAATTTTTTTTTAAAAAAAGAAAAAGATATTTAAAAAATAACTAAAAGGGAGTCTCTGACTTAAAATATTATAAAATCAAAAAGGAGAGAAGAATATATAAATAGAAGAAAAAAACTAGTCCAGTTTCAAAATATAAGATCAATATAGAAAATCCAGCAATGAAAAAAAAATTACTTTGACATTCTTGTTTAAAATTGCCGCTTAATCACTTCTGTCAAAACTTTTACAGATTCTTTCTTTCCCTTAGGGTGTCCTTTCAAATCTTAAAATAAAGAACAAGTTCTCACCAAACCGGCAAACTCTCTCTTTTCATTCTCTTTCATTTCAGAGCTGTCCCAACTTTAGCAGCTTTAGTGGCTGCCTCTTTGCCACTGGCAAAAAGAGCTTCTCCTGGATCTACCAGGGACTTTGCAATATCCCTGGGATCGACAGGATGCGCTCTTTACATTCACTGACTCTTCGGGATGGTTTAGATCCACTTGGACTGTCCAGGAGCAAAGATATCAGCTGCAATCTCAGATCTCCAAGATCGCATGCTGTATCATCACAACGCCAGCTCCGCCCTCCTGTCACCTGTACTTCTTCAGCCACTCCCCCATGCTGATAAAGTTTAGATCCAGGATAGCAGACCCTCATGTTCTTCTACCTTCTGGTAAATGAAGTTGTCAGCAAGAGAAGACAAGAAGGGTGTTGGATCTCTGATTTCTGTCAGAGTTAGATTCCTAGAAGATGTCAGGATAATTGAAATCCCCCATTGTAACTATTAGGTGTCTCTTTGAAACACCTTCTGATGCAGAAAGGCCTCCCCAGTAACTTCTGCCTCCTCAGCCAGCCCATAATAATCTCCCAGGGTGAAATTGCTTTCATTTCTCTCCTTCTTTGTTTATCCAAGCACCTTCGATAGGATTCCAGTGCTCCAAATTTCCCTGCAAGTATATTTCTTCTTTAATGCTTGGCACACACAAACTTAGTGTTGACTCTGTTCCTCTGGAATAACTTGTGGCCTTGCAGTACTTTGTGCCAATCATAAATATCTCTCTGCCATGTTTCAGTGAGGGCCTATCACATCCTATTTGTCTTCTGGAGTTAGGATCACTCATTCATCTTGTCTAGATCAAATTCCTGATTGAGAAGTATCTGGTGGACTTGAACCAGATTTACATAACACTTTATACAGCAGGACAACCAATCAAAGGCAAAAAAAACTCTTGATCCTATCATTTTATTATACCAATTCCAGGATGATCAATCATGGTTATTAGAGCAGGCCAATACATCCAGGTGTACAACTACAAAAATGTTTTGCAGATTTAAAAAAAATATTTTACTTATTTTGGCTCATCTGTCCATCACATCATCAAATGTGCCTTTGTAATGATGTGTCCAAGTGCAGAGATTGTATTAACTTCCTGCATGGTGTGATTGACAGAATCAAGAGGATCTATTCCACTCCCATTTCCCTGCTATATCTTAATTATAGTTTTACATTACATGTGTATCAGCACAAAGCACTAATTTGAAACAGACTTCAATCCATTGCCTGCCTCTGCAAAAAATGAAAAAACCCAAATGGTGAAAAATGCTGACAAACTGGCTGGTGCACTTACTCCTTTTTATCTCTTCTACTGGTTGGAACAGCTTCTTAATTCAGGACTCTCTCAACAAGTAAAAGCTTAAAGCAGAGGGGTTCAAGTCTGATGACTTTTAAGACTTATGGATTCTCCCTGGTTTAAAGGCTTCATCCAGGTTTGTATATTATACTACTCTTCAGCACTCCTGTTTATAGTACTGTGTTTCCCTAAAAATAAGATCGGGTCTTATTTTAAACCACATTAGGGCTGGTTTTCCAGTTAGGTCTTATTTACAGGGAAATACAGGTTTAAATGTGTCTATCTGGCTGACAATCTTAACTGGGGTTTATTTTTTGGGGTAGGGCTTATATTACGAGCACCCTGAAAAATCATGCTAGGGCTTACTTTCCAGTTGACTTTTATTTTCAGGGAAACAAGGTAACTATTAGTGGGAGGAGCCAAACAGCAGCAATTTGCAAGAATATATCACACACACACCTTGTTCCTAAACTAAGCTAGTATCCTTTGTGTGTGTGCACATAACCATAGTTTCGGTATCTGGTTTGTTAGGGCATTATAACTTGTGTCTGAGTTTATGTAACAAAACAGGAAAGAGGTACAGGAAAGAGAGAAGAAAGAGAAAAAAAGAAATCACTGTACAAAAATACACATCCCCAAGACTGACAGCTAATCTATAAATTATGATTTGCAAAATCCAACCCTGGCATATGCCCCAGGCTAATTTGGATTTTTAAGTGAAAGCTGGCAGTCTGGAGATTTAACAGGTTTGCATTGAAGTGCAAATAAGTGTTAACTCCATCACCTGCATCCCATTACATTTTAGAAAGCTATGTCTACCCTATGTTATTACAAATTCTTTTCGTCATGATAAAACCAATCTTTTTATGAGTCCTCCAATGGAATGATTTAAAAAAAGAAAAAGAAAGGAATCTGAAATATTTATTTTCTTCCTTTCACAATTCTTCACGTTGATATGATTCAGTAATTGTGTTTGGAGGGGTTGTTTGTTTTTTAATAAAGTTATTGGAGTAATTTGGTTCTGTATATTCCCGATCAATTCTTCCCTCTCAAGGGCACAGTTGAAAAGTGATATCTGAAAAGAGGCCCTGATAGACTGCATGGTTAGTCAGCAGCTGAGACAAACAGCCTAATCCAGCACAAATTAGTTCGCCTGCCAGCAATAGTTTTATACAAAGATGTAAATTATGTTGTCAAAATTGGTCGCTTTCTAGCTTGCTGCTCTGCTAACAAGAAACCACTTTGGCTGATAAAGATGAAAACTAAGCTTCTCTCGCTTACAAATTTGCAAATCTGCTTTTTCAGCAATCTGTTAGGCACAAACAAACAGCCCAGGATAATTGCTTCCTCTCACTGCAGTAGTATTTTTCTCATCCAATACCATTCCTCGAGATCCTTTTTTTTCTTATTTCCATAAAACAAGAAAGGAAAGAAAGAACCTGAGCAGAAACTTTTAAACTAATGCTAACAGAAATGCCAATCTCAATTATTATTATTTTTAAAGATTTGGTATACTAGCCCAACGTAAGGCCAGGCTACAGTTGTAATCAGCTGCCAAAACAATATGCAGAGCTGTTATAAACATCACATTGTTGACTTCTCACTAGCAGTTTAAAAGGGAAGGGGTGAAATTTGCAGATGCTTAATTACTGGAATAAATTAATTCACATTAATTTAAGACAAAACTAGGATCCAAAGGACCCTTTAATCCAGGTTTCCCTGGGCATCTTCTGTTTCCTTTCTATCCCTCCCCTTGTTTTCGGGAACACCTCTCTGCTTAATAGGATGCAAGATAAATCTACATCTAACTCTGGTATAAAAATAATAATGCATTATAACTGTAATTATACTCAGTGTAAGCCAAATAAATAAATTACAAACACCCTTTAAAGTTGTTAGTCACACTATTTGCTTTAAAATTAATTGCGGGTGCTCCTGAATGCTTTATTACGGTCCCAAAGTTGTATATTTGAGAGAACAGTACAGATGATTTCTGTTTATTTGTTAAATTAAAGCTTTGTTGATAAAATTACAGTTTAATTAATATTATGGGTACTGTATAGCAAAACAGCTTACCTTGGGCATAATTTATTTCCAAACACATGTCTCGGCACAGACCTATTAGAGCGCTAAGGCAGCTAATATAAAATATATTCGTCCTTTGCTGGCATTTTTCTAAATAGCAGTTCCTTAAATCAATATTATTCACTTGGTATTTTTAAAAGCAGTGTATCTTAATAATTACATAGCATTAGAGTAGGCAATAATTTCACTTGCTAAGCATATTAAATTTAGCAAACCATCAGTCAAAGGAATTGTTGTTCTTTGGAATTCTTAAGCAGTGAGCGAATGAGTTTGGGATCATGTTACTTTGGTATAAATGTCACATATAGTTTAAGAGCATGCGTGTGATTCCCCAAGCAAGCCCTGCACCATATATCTTTATTAGTTTTAGTGGTCATGCAGTGACCAGTTGTTTATTCTCATTACTCAAGACAAGGTGAACTATTTGGCACAGCATTTACAGCTCAAAAGGTATGACTTTGCAGAAAAAAAAATTGTGGACAAGGATAGCAGCACACAAACACACAGAAAATATGGCACTAGAACAATTTAGATTTGTCCACCATTGTTTCCAGGCGCATCAAAACCCCACAGTGTTGCCAATTTCTTTCTTATTCATAACCAGCCGATAGCCCAGTGTTGCCCAGATATTTATTTATCTTAATCCTTTATTAGACAGGAAAAGCCCTGATTTTGGTAACCGGAACAAACATAATATGTAATGTTGAATTTTCCCCCTACCCAGAGAGAGAGCCTTCTGAAGTACCATGAAGCCGTTACCATGGCAACTCTACAGCACTGTACAGTAGAAGCCATTTGAAGGCACAATAAGCTATATCTTAACAGAACACACATCCTGAGGGGGTGTTAGGGGTGTCTTACCCTGACAGTATTTGTTTCCAGAGAGTAAGTAATCTGTCTACCAAGTTTGGTTGAAATTGCTTGAGGTGTTCTAGAATTATGCTGGAACACACACACACACACATCCACGATATGTATATATATTTGTTTTCTTAAGTTTTTGCGGGTATTTATATTATGGTATTTAGCTTTGTTCGGGTATTTTCCCATGTCATTAAAGTTGTGCTTTTAAAGTTGTAGCAACGTTTCAGCAGAATCTCATCCGCCATCATCAGGCTTGTATATTGACCCTCCCCAATACCTCCAGCCCAAACACACCCCAGCCAGCCACCCAGATGAAACCTACCTTCCTAATAAATGATAGCCGTCCGTTTACCCAAAGCCAAGCTGCGCTGAAAGCCCCCAATACACGAAATACATTGCCAGCTAATCAAGACAAAAACCTGCTAAACAAATAGACAGAAGATATTAGAAACACCAATCAAGCAGAACACAGCAAACTCCAAGACCAATAAAAACATAGACCAAGACTCCCAACCAATCAGGATGAAGAAAAAAACATTCTAACACAGCAGTAGGCTAGCCCCAAATTTAAAATAGAAACGGCTGTGAAAGTCTGACTCACAGACAAACACTATTCAGAAGCCTGATGATGGCAGATGAGATTCTGCCGAAACGTTGCTACAACTTTAAAAGCACAACTATAATGACGTGGGAAAATACCCGAAGAAAGCTGAATACTATAGATAAGATAAGATAAGATAAGATAAGATAAGATAAGATAAGATAAGATAAGATAAGATAAGATAAGATAAGATAAGATAAGATAAGATAAGATAAGATAAGATAAGATAGATGAAGAGACTGACCTTCAGGGTCAGGAATAGGAGTAACTGTACTGCATCTTATTAATACCTATATCATTCTTGGGTTCCCAATTACCTATGTCTTCTCAATGCTGGATCTGACTGTAACAGAACAACAAAGTTGGAAGGGACCCTGGAGGTCTTCCAGTCCAATCCCCTGCTAAGGAAGGAAACCCTGTACCATTTCAGACAAATTGTTGTGCAATCTCTTCTTAAAAACCTCCAGTGTTGGAGCACCAACAACTTCTGCAGGCAAGTTGTTCCACTTATTAATTCTTCTAACTGTCAAGAAATTTCTCCTTAGTTCTAAGTTGGTTTGCTCCTTGATTAGTTTTTACCCATTGCTTCTTGGTGCTTTGGAGAATAGTTTGACCCCTCTCTTCTTTGTGGCAATGCCCTAGATATTGGAACACTGCTATCATATCACTCCTAGGCCTTCTTTTCATTAAACTAGACACACTCAATTCCTGTCATCATTGTTCTTCAAAAATTATAGCCTCCAGCACCCTAATCATCTTTGTTGCTCTTCTCTGAACTCTTTCCAGAGTCTCAACATTGTTTTTACATTGTGGTGAAAACTGGATGCATTATTCCAAGTGTGGTCTTGCCAAGGCATTATAAAGCAGTACTAACACGTTATGTTATCTTGATTCTATCCCTGTGTTAATGAAAAAGAATACTTGAAGATATGCTTCCTTCCATTAAGCCTACAATTAATCTGGAAAACAGACTGGAATTTACTATTTTCTTCAGCATGGTATCATGCTGGGGCATGATGTTCACCACCACAAGCCTTCATACGCATTGAACTTCACAAAAGCTCAGGAGAATAGCATGTGCTATTTGGTGTCAGTTCCAAAATGCATCGCTTTCCCCTTTTTTCCAACCAAAGAGAAAGAAAATCCTTGAGAATATGTAGATGGTGGATGGGAGCCAAGACGCAGGCCCAAACTGGCTCATAATTCCCCAGTTAATCTACAATTATTATTGAATATAGACCGGTGGTTGGCAATCATGCCACATAGAACAAAGAACAAATCTATTTTGGCAATAAGTCAACATTACCAGCCCACATCAACTTTTATGACCCTGCTGCATTACACTCAAGTGTCACGTTACAACCCCATCTTCCAGTTCTGATTTAAGACACCAGTTACAACTGTAACCCTACAGTCAATCAACTGAAAGAACAAACAGAAGAATTAGTGTATCATAGAAAGGGTACATCATACTAACGCATTTATCAATTCCCACAACATCTCAGGAAGGCCTCCTGCCACTCACTAATCTTGTTATTCAGGAACAACATTATCAGAGTGCCTACGTGAAGAAGTCTCTGATCAATGCCTAGAAATAGCAGTCCATATTTTTCACCTATTTTGCATCCAACCAAGCTATCAAAAAGGCCATGGAACAGGAATTCTTTTGCCTCCAGAAGAAAAGTAGAAACTAATTGCTTGAAGTACTCTCTAAGGCACTACTGGAGGCAGTGGTTTGACTTCTCCTGCATAGAAAAAGACTCTCATCTTACTCAAATACAGATCAACAGAGTTGTAAGGGACCTTGTAGGTCATCTAGTCCGACCCCCACTCAAGCAAACCCAACACCATTTCTGACAAATGGCAGTCCAGTCTCTTCTTGAAAGCCTCCAGTGATGAAGCTCCCACAACTTCTGAAGGCAACTTCTGTTCCATCGGTTGATTGTTCTCACTGTCAGACAGTAAATCTCTCTTTGTTCATTTTTCATCCATTATTCCTTGTCTGGCCTTCAGGTGTCTTGGAAAATAGCTGGATCCCCACCCCACCCCATGGCAGCCCCTCAAATATTGGAAGACTGCTATCCTGTCTCCCCTGGTCCTTCTCTTCCCTAGACTAGCCATGTTCAGTTCCTGCAACTGTTTGTCGTCTGTTTTAGCCTCTAGTCCCCTAGTCATCTTGGTTGCTCTTCTCTGCAATCTTTCTGGAGTCTCAACATCTTTTTTATGGTGTGGTGACCAAAACTGGATGCACTATTCTAGGTGTGGTCTTACTAAGGCTTTATACAATGGTATTAGTACCTCACTTGATCTTGACTGTATCCCTCTGTTAATGAAACTTAGGATTGCATTGGCTTTTTTGGCTGCTACCACACACTGTTGGCTCATATTTAGCTGGTTGCTCACTAAGACTCCAAGATCCCTCTCACAGTTACTGCTATTGAGCCTGGTTTCACCCAGTCTGTATGTGTATTTTGAGTTTTTCTTGCCTAAGTATAATACTTTACTTTCCAGTATGTTGAATTTCATTTTGTTAGATAGGGCCCAGCGTTCCAATTTGTCAAGATCCAGCTGGATCTTGAGTCTATCTTCTTGGGTGTTAGCTATTCCTGCTAGCTTAATATCATCTGCAAATTTGGTAAGTTCCCCTTTTATTCCCTCATCTAAGTCATTTAGGAAGATATTGAAGAGTTTTGGGCCTAAGGTGAAACCTTCTGGTAACCCACTGCTTTCTTCCACAACAGATAGACAAAGAAAAACCCAGAGAAATGTACTCAGATCTCTGATAGCAAGTAGTGTTATAAAGCAGGGGTCCCCAACCCTTGGGCCACAGCCCACTACCAAGCCTTGGCCATTTGGAACCAGGCTGTGGAAGTGACATGTGAGCGAGCGTATTCATGTAGCTCCACTCGCGCAAGCAATGGGTGAGCACTTCAGCAGCTCCATTTGTGTGAGTAGCAAGCATGTGTGCAAATGGAGCTGTGTGCATGTACGTACACTCATACACCACTCAGGCATAACCATTCCCTTCCCACCCCAGCTAAGGCAGAAAGGTTGGGGAACGCTGTTATAAAGTAAGCCACAGCAAGTAATGTTATACTACTACAACCCATTTTAACAATGTAAGTAGTGTTATAACCATCTGAAGGCAAGACAAGAAACAATGGATAGAAACTAATCAAGTAGAGAAACAACCTGGAATTGAAGAGAAACTTCCTAACAGTGAGGACAATTAACCAGTGGAAGAGAAATCGTGGGCGTTCTGTCACTGGAGGTTTTCAAGGAGAGAGAGAGAGAGAAAGAGAGAGGGAGAGAGAAGGAAAGAAAGAGAGAGAGAAAGAGAGATAGAAAAAAGAAAAGAAGGAAGGAAGGAAGGAAGGAAGGAAGGAAGGAAGGAAGGAAGGAAGGAAGGAAGGAAGGGAAGAAAGAAAATCCCTGCATAAATTTCTCTCCATACCCCTGTAAGAGGTTTTCTGCACCCCCGTACCCAAGAGCACTTGAACCCAGGTTAGTGCTGGGTGGCAACCAGCAGAGTCAATAAGAATGTAGAACTGGTACCAGTTGGCCATCCTTAGCACCACCACTTTAAGATAGGCCTTAACAGCTGCTCTGACCCCTGTGCAGTCAAGTTCATGCTTTGTTGAGTGCCAGTGATAGTCTGGAGGGTTCTTTTTCCATTTCATCCCCCAAGAACCTTCATAAATCATAGGCAGCAACAGGATACAGGAGAGGAGAGAGGTAGCCTAGACACAATGGGATCCAAGGTCTAAGTCACCCCCTTATTATATATTTAACTCTTTGCTCTTTGTGAGCAAAGCAGGTCAATTCATGACAGGAGGTCTCCTAACATTCAGCGTAGCCATGACAATGAGTGGGAAGATAAGTTATAGAATTTCATTTTGGTATGTATTGCTGACTCTAGGAATGGAACACTGATTTTAAATGGGGTGCTTGGAAAACACAATAGATCTCTTCTTGTGGATGCGCTGAATCTGCTTGGTGCAAAAAATCAGGACCATCCATTACGTTGCAGCATAGAAGTCTATTCAAGCCTTTACACAAGATTTTAGTCAACTGAAGTTCAGCACTAAATTGATAAGGGTTGATGAAATTGAGAAGGAATCAGACTTGGACCATTTGTGGGAACTTAACAATTCTAAGCTGATGACACACTTAACTCCACCTCTACCACCTCCTAGCTCTTCTCCTATAGGTATTAGGGCACTTCACTATTACTTCTCTTCTCTTCCACAAACCCAGAAAAAGTCTGACCTTGATGATAGACAGTTAATACCCTGTTTCCCCAAAAATAAGACTACTCTGAAAGTCAGTCCTAGCTTGATTTTTACACATGCACCCAATATAAGCCTTACCCTCCCCAAATAAGCCCTAATTACGATTCTATCCACTCCAGAGTGGATGGGTAAAAATTAAGCTAGGGTGGGGATGGTGGGGTAGAGCTACCCTACTATTTACCTTTGGACAGTTGTAGGCAGGCCTTGCACACCCCAACACCTGCCTTGCTATCCCATTTCTTCTGCAGCTGAAGCTCTGTTATCACCTGCAAAGGCCTTAAGGAAAGCCTTGCCAGCTGCAGAAAAACTTCCTAAAGGCCTCTGACAGCAAAAAGGAGGCTGGGGGCAATGCGCGCAAGTGAGGTTAGTCAATGGATGACATCCCCTGAAAATAAGACCAGGTGCATTTTTTTGGGTGGCAAAAAAATATAAGACAGGGTCTTATTTTCAGGGAAATGTGGTTAGTACAAGGGTGTTGAGTATTGAGACTCCTTTCACAATGGGTACATGGAACATTTTCTACTCGTATCTTGTTTAAACTAGAGGAATGAGACTGGAGAGTTGCTTTTTCTTTTTTTTAAAAAAAGGCATCATATCCATCATATCCATTACTCTACATCTACTTTTTTGTTATTGTGTGAGATATATATATATATAGGCCGTCTTTTCGGGGGTGACTTAATTCCCCCCCTTGCATCCTTATCTAGAGTGCCCCGCGGGCAGCCTCGCCACCAGCCACTTCTAACGGGTGATCATGACAAAGCGCAGAGAGCTCCCTACTCCCTCCAAACACCTTTGCTGCAGACTCAAGACCTTTGGTACCCGCTGCTGTTGCTTTCCCTTCTGCCCATTCCACCGCCACATTTGGAGCTGCTGCTTCCGTGTTTGTAGTGCTGCTGCCATTTGGAGTGCCGCTGCCATTTGGAGCACCACTGCCACATTTGGAGCTGCCACTTCCATGTTTGGAGTGCTGCTGCCATTTGGAGCACCACCATCATGTTTGGAGCTGCCACTTCCACATTTGGAGCTGCTGCCATGTTTGGAGTGGCGGTGGCACTCCAAATGGCGATGGCGCTCCAAACAGCGGCAGTGCTCCAAATGCAGAAGTGGCAGCTCCAAATGTGGCGGCAGCTCCAAATGTGGAAGCAGTAGCTCCAAACAGCAGCAGTGCTCCAAACAGCGGCAGCGCTCCAAATGTGGAAGCGGCAGCTCCAAATGCAGAAGCGGCAGCTCCAAACGGCAGCAGTGCTCCAAACAGCAGTGGTGCTCCAAACGTGGAAGTGGCAGTTCCAAACATGGCGGCAGCATGGGCAAAAGGGAAATCAACAGTGGCGGGTGCTGAAGGTCTTGGGTCTGCCGCAAAGGTGCTTGGCAGGAGTAGGGAGCTCTCTGCGCTCTGCCATGATCATCCATTAGGAGCAGCTGGTTGTGAAGAATTGCTGCCCGTGGGGCGCTCCGAATGGCAAGTCCTGCCGCCCTTCCCCCCATTTTGCATGTTTTAAAATAGGCCTAAATTTGGGGGGAAGGGCTTAATTTCATTTTATGCCTAGAAAATATGCTGGGTCTTCCTATTGGGGGAGGTTGTATTGTTGGAGAAACTATATATATATATGTGTGTGTGTGTGTGTGTGTGTGTGTGTGTGTGTGTGTGTATGGATCTTTGGTTATTCGGATTTTCTCCCACGTAAGATTGGAAGTATCTAGGCAACGTTTGAATGAAGTCTCATTCATCATCTTCAGGCTTGGTCTTCAGCTCTGTGCTTCTCAGAGTGATGTGAGCTTGCAGCTGCTTCTTCCTTTTAACTGCTAGTGGGGGTGTGACTTGATTGGGTGGGGGCTTGGCTGTGTTCTGATTGGGTGGGGGTGTGTTCTCATTGGTTGGGGGTTTGGCTGTGTTCTGATTGGTTGGGGGGTTGGCTGTGTTCTGATTGGCTGGAGGTGTGTTCTGTTCAGGTAGGGGCTTGGTTGTGCTCAGGTTAGTCTTAGTTGCTGGGGGATTTGAGCTGGTGAGCTGTGATCTTGCTGTTTGGCTCCGAGTTTGTGGTTGTGCTGCATCTTCATGGTGAGGGTCAGTTCGCTTCATGTATGGCTCAGAGGGGTTTGAAGTGGGTAGTGATGCAGCTGCAGTGCGGCTTCTGGTCCGTGGTCGTGTTTCATCTTCTTTGTGGGTGTGAGTCTGCTTTCTACGTGGAAGTGTGGTGGTGAGTCTTGTGTGGCTCTCAGGGGTGTGGGTCTGGTGTCATTCTTCATGTTAGGTACTCGTCTGTTCATGAGGGCGGGTTTCCAAATGGCTGGTAGGAGGGAGGTATCATCTCGTTTATTCATGCTGTGTGGGCATTTTTCTATCTCTATGGCTTCTCTGATTATTCTGCTGCTGAAGTGTTCAGTTTTGGCGATAGTTCTGGTATTTTTAAAGTCAATGTCATGTCCTGTGGCTTTGAGGTGTTGGACCAGGGAAGAGGTCGGTTCTTCCTTTTTGATTGAGTTCTTATGTTCTTCAATGCGTGCACTTATTCTTCTGTTAGTTTGTCCAATGTATGTGGTGGGGCAGGCAGTGCAAGGGATTTCGTATACTCCTTGATTTTCTAACTCGATTTTGTCCTTAGGGTTTCTTAGGATGGTGGATATCTTTCTGTTTGTGCAGAATGCTGTCTTAATGTTGTGTTTTTGGAGGATCTTGCTGATTTTGTCTGTAGTGCCTTTTATATATGGGAGGAGGGCTTTGCCATTCTCTTGTTCTATGTCTTGGATTTTGGTTGGGGTTCCTTTTTGGATTAGGTGGGTGATCTTCTTTCTTTGGAATCCATTGGCTGTCAGCACGCCGGTGAGAGTGTGTAGTTCGGTCTCTAGGTGTTGTTCGTCGGCTAAGCATTTTGTTCTGGAGATGAGTGTCTCGGCTACGAAATTGATCTGTGCTGGGTGGTGGTGTGAGAATGCGTGTAGATAGCAGTTTGTATGTGTTTTCTTCTGGTAGATGGTGTGTTCTAAGGAGCCATTGGATTTTTTGTATACCAAGACATCTAGGAAGGGAAGTTGGTTGTTAGATTCTGTTTCCATGGTGAATTGTATTTTGGGGTGTAGGCTGTTGAGGTGTGTGAGGAAGTTGTTCAGTTTTTCTGTGGCCAGATTATGAATCCAATCAAGTCACACCCCCACTAGCAGTTAAAAGGAAGAAGCAGCTGCAAGCTCACATCACTCTGAGAAGCACAGAGCTGAAGACCAAGCCTGAAGATGATGAATGAGATTTCATCGAAACGTTGCCTAGATACTTCCAATCTTACACGGGAGAAAACCCAAATAACCAAAGATCCACATACAAATACCCGCAAGAACCTCAGAAAACAAATATTGCACCTCTACGGGGAGGAAACCCACCATCTGACCAGGACTTATGAAAAACTTGAAGTCCAAAGAGCTTCCATTTTATGTGACCTTGCATTCCTATGCAACTGCCGAGATCAAAATTTAATTCCCACAAGCTTCCAATTGAAATTCCACACCAACACAGCAGACACCAAACGCATCCTAAAAAGAACAGAATTGGCCCTAATTAGAAATGAACTTCACACAAAAAGATTTCTCCTAGACCAAATCAACAAAAATCTCCTCACACTTCACCTCAGACTCAGCAACAAGATTCACCCCTTACTTTGGGACAAATCCAAACAGCTCGCTGTCTGGAGGCTTCTGTATGATGGCAGATTAGATTCTGCCAAAACGTTGCTACAACTTTAAAAGCACAACTACCATGATGTGGGAAAATACCCGAACAAAGCTGAATGCCATACATGTAAGTACCCGCAAAAACTTAAGAAAACATATATATATATAATTCCACCAGGCTGTCAATCATTTGGAAGCCTGCACTCACAAACAAAAAAATCTCCACACCACAAGCCAGGCAAACACCTGGGCACAAACAGATACCCCCTGATACCTCCAGCTCAAACACACCCCAACCAGGCACCCAGATGAAACCCAGCTTCCTAACTAATGATAGCTGTCCATTTACCCGGAGCCAAGCTGCACTAAAGGCCTTCAATAAAGTAACACAATGTTGCCAGCCAATCAAGATACAAGAAGAGCCAAAAAAGAGACAGAAGATATTAGAAACACCAATCAAGCAGAACACAGCAAACTCCAGGACCAATAAACACAGACCAAGACTCCCAACCAATCAGGATGAAGAAAAAACCATTCTGGCACAGCAATAGGCTGCCCCAAACTTAAATCTGACACCACTGTAAAAGTCTGACTCACAGAGGAACACTATACAGAAGCTTGATGATGGCAGATGAGATTCTGCTGAAACGTTGCTACAACTTTAAAAGAACAACTACAATGATGTGGGAAAATACCCAAACGAAGCTGAATGCCATACATGTAAGTACCCGCAAAAACTTAAGAATATATATATATATATATATATATATATATATATATATATATATACACACACACACACACACACACACATATATATACACATACATACATACACACACATACACACACATCTTCAGGCTCTGCAAATTTGCAAACGTCCTGGTGCACAGCCCGTTTCTGCATTCCAAGCGCCCAGGCTGAGCTACAGTTGTCCCTCTCTTGCCAGCGCCATCTCCAATAACAGCGGCAGCAGCGGCAGGAACCGTGGAAGTTACGGAGGAAGCTCCCCCACCCGAGAAGTGGCTGAAATGCTTTCATAAAAAGCTTCATTTTATGCCTAGAATTTCTTTCTTTCTTTCTTTCTTTCTTTCTTTCTTTCTTTCTTTCTTTCTTTCTTTCTTTCTTTCTTTCTTTCTTTCATTAACCAAGATGTTAGAAATGTTTGTGAAGGCCTTGCTATTCTTTTAAGCAACTTGTAGAATGGTCTTGTCATCTTCCCAAAATGCCATGCCAAATCTATCATTCCAGTTACTGATAAGTCAGCTGATCAAAGTCAGCCCTGGGCATATAGGTTGAGACCCATGGATAGAAGTTACTCACCATGATGTACAACAATAGTAAAACCCAGGAAAAGAATATTAATTTAGCACCTGGAGAGAAACTGAGAACTGCACAATTTGGGATAGATTTTGGGGGCATCCTTCCTGAGTAACCAAGGACTCCGGGTTTTTTCTCCTTTGAACTGTTCTTACTTACTTATTGTTTATTGAATGTTCTGGCCACCCTTCTCAGTATATCATCCTCTTTTAACCTCATAATCCCTTGTGGGGTGGAGTCTGGGCAACTGAATGGAGCTATTTACTGGCTGGATGCCCTTCCTGTCACCAACGCAGAGTTTTTTCACAGCAGATATATTCTCAGTGTGCCCAGAGAGAGAAATATCTGCCCTGGACTTTTCCCCTTCAACCGAAAAAGAATGAACTTCTGAAAGCTAGGCACTTCAAAAGGAATTCTTTGTTGAAAGGAAGTGATCCAGGTACTAGTCAAAGCAGAATCTAAGATGCTTCCAGGCATCCAGTTATAGATAAAGGGAGTTAGAACCCCTCCCCTTATTCTGATGTGGATTTAGTCAAACAAAGAACCAACATGTTAATTCCCCCCTCCCCTTTTCTGGGAATGTATCTTAGAAGAGTTTCCCAGGGAGTATCTTCCAGAGCTGGAATTTTTATGGTCCCTTCTCCTCTTGCTTTCTCTCCAAGAGGTGACAAGTTTCTAGACATCTGGCTCCACTCCTCCAGTTGTATATCATGTGCAAGTTATACAGCTTCAGTATAAGACTTAATACTGTATATTCAGGTTACATAAAAAAGGATTGTTTGTTCCAACTTTCCCCCCTTCTTCTTCCATTGAAGAATGGCAAATACACGGATCTGACATGCCCCTATCTAGGATCAAACTCACAGCCTCCTGATTCTGTGGCAAGAGCTCCACCACTAGGCCACCGCACCCACTCAATCTTCTCAGTACATGACTAAGTAAGTAACAATAAATAACAAATAGCAACCAGGAAAAACAAACCACAGGCTTGATGGCAAAACCAGGTCTTCAAGACCATGTGAAAGCCCATCAAAGATTGATCAGTCTGGTCATCAAAGAGATGTTCTAAAAAGTAAGCACCATGACCCAAAAAAAAAAAAAGAGGCTCTCTTCCTGATTCAAGTCAAATAACCCTTGGAGTACAGTGTACCTCCCCTGTAGGATTTCACAAAATGGGGAGATGCCACCAGAGAGGTGGCCCCAGAGGAAGTTTGGAGGATCAGCAAATACCATCTCTGACTGGCCCCACCAACCCCAACTCCTACCTCCCATTGAGTCCCAGATCAGCTGGATCTTCTTTTGTTGCCCTGCACAGGAGAACGAAGCCGAAAAGCAGGTTAGTGGGGTTGAGAGGGAATGGGGATTTTGCAGTATCCTTCTCCCAGGAGTGGGGAGGGAATGGGGATTTTGTTATGAACTAATAAAGGCGTTTAATAAAGTTTTAACAACCTTAAGTAAAAAGCAGGGTTCTAATCCTGCACTTCTGATTGGCCGATAATAGCCACATTGGATTGGTCCTTTCTGGGAAATCTGATTGGCTGTTAACGGGCCAACTCTCATTGGTTCAAGGGTTTAACACTTCCATGTTTTTCATTGGCTAATAGGACAGCAGCCAACCCTATAAAAGGGCTGCTGCTGCCCTAGGTGATTGCTCTGTTCAGTATGAGTAATAAAGAGTTGAAGTTCACTGTTCACTGCCTCGTCTCCACTCCTTGCACCCATGCGCAGAACTTAACACTGGCGACGAGGATGGGATGCGGAGACATCAGAGCTGACTGAACACTACAGAACACCAAACAGAGCACGTGGCTGAAGGCACATCAACAACGGAAACCATGTCCGGCAGCGCCATGCCACCCGCTCCATTTGACCCGGCACAAGAAGACTGGGATTTGTACATGGACCGGTTCCAGATGTTTCTGGAGACCAACAACTTGAAAGATGCAACTACGGGGAAAAAGCGAGCAGTGTTTCTGACCCATTGCGGGCCTGCCGTCTTTAAGATGGCCAAGGCACTAGCGAAACCGGCTAAGGTGAAATCCATGGACTGGGACGTCCTCGCGCCCCTTCTATGGGCCCATTATGCACCCGCCGTACCAATGCTTGTCCGAAGACATGAGTTTTACCAGAGGGACCAAAGGAAAAGAGAGAGCGTCGCGGATTTCATTGCAGACTTCCGGAACCTGGGAGGCCTCTGTGGGTTTGCAGACCTCGAAGAAGCTTTTCTGAGAGACCGAATAGTTCTGGGATTAGATGACCAAATGGCACAGAGCAAGATCATGGCCAAAGGGGACATTGATCTTGCCGATGTCATCAAAGACGCTACTGCAGCAGAAGCAACCAGGAAGTCGGCCGCCCGAATGCACTGCATCAACGCACCGCTCCGTCAACTCGCCAACGATACCTCACCTCACTTAGAGAGACACACAACAGCGACCCACCACGAGGACCTCGAATCTCCATCACAAAGTGATGAGGAGGAGGTCAATCAGCTTCGGTCCGAACGCGACCAATGCAACCAGCGAAATCGAAGACTACCGCACCAATGCGCGGGTTGTGGAGCAAACCACCCGTAATCAGATTGCAAATTCTTCGATGCGCTCTGCCATTCCTGTGGAAAAAGAGGCCAAATCGGGAAGGTCTGTAGAAGCAAGCGAGGATCCAACCCAATTTGGGAAGAAAATAACTACCAGACCACAGGGAATCGTCCTGTGCGTCGGGAACACTTGAACCATCAATGGAACAACCACTCCTACAGAAATAAAACACTTGCCACTTCAATGAGATGGGAAGAGGCACACCACACCATTACTATCGGTCACGCTTCATTGTTAGATGCAAAGAAGATCCGAGTGAGGGTCACCATCGAGAACCAACCTTGCATGATGGAAGTCAACTCAGGGTTGTCCCTCTCGATGGTTTAGATGACCCTTAAACAGTTGATCCCTGCCATCCGGCACCAAGACCTCAGAGCCCAAAGAATTATACTCAAAGATTACCAGGGGAACTGAATTCCGGTCGTCAGCTCCAGCCAAGTCCAAGTATCATTCAAAAATCATACTGCGTCATTACCGCTGACCATCGTCGATCGCAACTGGCCTAGTTTTTTAGGCCTTCAATGGTTCGCCCCACTTGGGATCGAGGCAGCCGGCATTCACCAAACCAGAAGCGATGACTGGGAGGAGGCCCTCTTCCA
Source organism: Hydrophis major (assembly GCA_033807585.1). Classification (NCBI taxonomy): domain Eukaryota; kingdom Metazoa; phylum Chordata; class Lepidosauria; order Squamata; family Elapidae; genus Hydrophis; species Hydrophis major. The sequence goes on from CM066331.1 coordinate 110,113,573, forward strand.
GGAATTCCAGGATGTCTTTGCAGACAAACTAGGCAAGTACAAGGGGACCCCGATATCATTTAACCTTAACCCTGAAGTAGCCCCCATCCGCCTTAAGCCTCGTCGGGTACCTTTTGCCCTAAAACCAAAGATCGACGAGCAGCTCGATAAATTAATAGCCCAGGGTATTTTAGAACCAACTGACCACGCCCGTTGGGGAACCCCAATCGTAACACCCATCAAACCGGATGGATCATTAAGGATTTGTGGGGACTACCAGGCCACCCTCAATCACGCCCTTCAACAGAATGCTTACCCGGTGCCGGTGGTTCAACACCTTCTCTATTCCCTGGGGGGGGGCGGAAAAGTCTTTGCTAAATTGGATTTAACGCAGGCGTACCAACAACTGCTTGTAGATAAAAAAACCGCGGAAGCACAGACGATCGTTATGCACCGGGGTGCTTTTAAATGCAACCGACTCCAATTCGGAGTGAGCATGGGCCCAGGGATTTTTCAAAGTCTGATGGAGAGACTTTTGCAAGGGATCAAGGGCGTTGTACCATATTTTGACAATGTTTTAATTGCGGCCCCGAATAGAGAAGTACTTGAGAGGCGTCTTAGAATGGTTCTCCAAAAATTTAAAGACTCCAGACTAAAGGTTAAAAAAAACTAAATGTTAACTGTGTACAGTGAAAGTAGAGTTCCTGGGGTACCTAATCGATAAGCAAGGCATTCACCCCACTAATAGCAAACTAAAAGTGATCAAAAACGCACCAAGACCCAAGAACAGAACAGACCTCCAAGCTTTCTTGGGGCTCATTAACTTTTACAACATCTTCTTGCCCCAGAAGGCGACCGTAGCTGAGCCCCTACATAGACTTCTCGACAAAAAAGCCACCTGGGTCTGGGGACACCAAGAGGAGCACGCATTCCGACAAGTGAAAAACTTACCAACCTCCGATGCTGTTTTAATGCAGAATAACGAGACTTTGCCTTTAACCATTACATGTGACGCGTCATCGTTTGGAGTAGGAGCCATTTTGAGTCATGTGTTACCAAATGGTAGTGAGGCCCCTCTTGCCTATTTTTCAAGGACCTTATCGAGGGCTGAATGTAACTATAGCCAAATTGACAAAGAGGCTCTTGCTGTTGTATCTGCTGTGAAATGGTTTCATGAATATGTGTATGGACGAGCTTTTACCATTATTACTGATCACAAACCTTTGCTGGGGATTATAGCAGGAGACAAGCCAACCCCCTATATACTGTCACCTAGAATGACTCGTTGGTCGGAGTTCTTAGCTGTGTATAATTATAAATTGCAACACCACCTGAAGAAAGCCATTTCCCACGCTGATGCATTGAGCCGTGCCCCACTTTCAGAAACTGTCAACAACCCAGCTCCAACCCTCACAACACTCCAGATTGAAACCCTACATTCACCGCCGCTAACAGCCAGAGACATCGCTATTGAAACAAAACGAAATCCTGTCCTGGCGCGAGTTCTCAGCTGGGTCGAACGAGGATGGCCAGTAGAACAAACCCCTGACGACTTCACACCTTTCAGAAACCGGCAAACAGAACTTTTCTCACAGAAAGGCTGCATCCTATGGGGACACAGAGTCGTCGTCCCAGAGCGGTTACAACGAGCAGTTTTGAAAGCATTGCATGATGGTCACCCCGGCATCGTGCGTATGAAAGCGCTTGCATGAAGCTACGCGTGGTGGCCAGGCATCGACAAACAAATCAAAGCCTGGGTGAAGACTTGTCTAAAGTGCCAAGAAGTCAGCAGTGCTCCACCTAGAGCAACTACAATGGAGTGGGAAACCCCCCGGGGGCCGTGGTCCTGCATCCACATTGACTTTGCGGGACCTACTAAGGGACATACGTTCCTCCTAACAGTGGATGCCTATTCGAACTGGCTCGAAATCCACAAGATGAAGACTACTACAACCGATTCAGTCATCCGCAAGTTAAATAAACTATTCGCAACACATGGACTGCCAGACGTTTTAGTCTCCGATAATGGACCCCAGTTTATGGCCCTGGCGTTCGAACAATACTTAGCGGACCGGGGCATCCACCATGCGCTATCCTCGCCGGCGCACCCTGCGGCCAATGGAAGGGCCAAGCGCACGGTCCAATTTCTTAAAAAACTCTCCACAAGATGGACCATGGTGACATTGACGACAAACTGAACAGAATACTCCTACTCCAACACATCACCCCGCATAGCGTAACCAACAAAACACCAGCTGAACTGTTTATGGGACACAGGCTTCGCTCCCACCTCGACCATCTCCACCCATCCTACGCGCCAGAGAAACCCTGTGGATCTAGAGGAAAGTGCCGCAAATTCAAGGAAGGCAACTTAGTCTTCGCTAAAAAATCTTTCCGGCGAACTGTTGTGGGTCGAAGCAACCTTAACCCAAGTCACCGGGCCCAGATCATACCGCATGCAAACAAGGGACGGGAAAATATAGAAACGCCATATGGATCAGCTTCGCTCTAGGTTGCAACCCAGTTCCCACGACTCCTGTGACCCTCAAACTGAGGGGGGAGGGGATGTCTAGGGAACCGAATTCGAGATGCTGGATGACGAAATCGAAGGAAGTTAGCAGCCCTGCGCGTTACCTGAAGAAGAATCAGGAATGGGGGTTGCCTTGCCACAGAGAAATACCTCAACAGAGGCGAGCCCGCAGAGACCGGAGGACAACAACAACAGATTCAGCGACGCCGAGTCGCCTGTGAGGATGCGGAACCGCCTGTACCAGATAAATAAAAAAAACTTCCACCGAAACCAGACTACAGACAGGAACCGGTGGGACAGCGCAAATCTAATAGACAGTTGAAACAACCTGCATATCTCTGGGATTATGTCACCGCACCCCTCAAACGGAACCTAGGGGGAAGGGGTGTTATGAACTAATAAAGGCGTTTAATAAAGTTTTAACAACCTTAAGTAAAAAGCAGGGTTCTAATCCTGCACTTCTGATTGGCCGATAATAGCGACATCGGATTGGTCCTTTCTGGGAAATCTGATTGGCTGTTAACAGGCCAACTCTCATTGGTTCAAGGGTTTAACACTTCCATGTTTTTCATTGGCTAATAGGACAGCAGCCAACCCTATAAAAGGGCTGCTGCTGCCCTTTGTGATTGCTCTGTTCAGTATTATTAATAAAGAGTTGAAGTTCACTGTTCACTGCCTCGTCTCCGCTCCTTGCACCCATGCGCAGAACTTAACAGATTTTACAATATATCCTTCCCCTGCCACACCCACCAAGCCACGGCTACAGAACTGGTAGTAAAAAAAAAATTGAACCCCACCACTGGCTTCAAAGGTAAATTACCAGGGCTTTGCATATGGTCAACCACTGGTGTCAACCTCGGAAGCCATATTTTACTTGGATGCTTCGGGGCTGCCACATTTAGTGCCTGGGAATTTGGGAGGGTGGATTTCATAGAGAGGAGGAAGATTAGTCTCAACAACATTCTTTCTCAGAGAGTCAAGGACATGTTTCCCTGCACCTGGAGAGGAGTGACTGAAAGAAGGTCTCCAGTTGAGATGATTATTTGATTGGGCCATGTGATGGAATGATGGGTGCAGGGGATGGATCTTTGAATTCTCTTTTGGGAAGGAAAAAGCCAGAACTCTCAGATTTGAGTTTTCCCAGATGTACCAATATGACAACTCTAATAAAATGGAACTTTGAGGAAATGCCTGTCTCAGAGTTTATTGGGTTGGGGTTGGTTAGTTGGAATGCTGACAACTGGAACTACATTTGGCAGGGCCTGGCAAGGGGCCTTTTCTACTTGGTGCCCGCACTGTGGAATATTCTCCACCCTTAGGTGAGGTTGGTTGCATTGTTTATGAGCTTCCAAAGGCTCCTCAGGATTGGTTATACCAGCAGGCCCAGGTGTTATGAACTAAGCCAACGCAGCAATACAACCCTAAACAGCTTTACTTTACAGCAGTCTTGTAATCCTGCACTTCTCATTGGCCCGTGAATAGCGAATCATGATTGGTCGTTTTTGGCCAGTCTGATTGGCTGTTAAACGGACCCCTCTTATTGGACGCTTGTGAAAGTGGTAAACTCAAATCATTGGTTGTTTTGACAGCAGCCAGCTCTATAAAAGAGCTGCTGTTGCCCGAGTATTTGCTCTGTTCTTATTTTCAATAAAGAGTTGAAGTCACCATTCAATGTCTCATCTCCATTCCTTGTGCCCATGCCCAGGACTTAACACCGGGCACTTCAGGGGACAAGCAAATAAGTTATTATTAACTGTTATTAATCTTAACATCCCTTGGCCTACTACTTCTTGTCAGCTCTGTTCTTATAGGCTTCAATATTTTGTTTTTAAGTATTTATTAATTGTTTTACCTTTACTGTATGCTGCCCAGTTTCACTTATTCTGTGAGATAAGCAGCTCTATACATCGGATGAATGGATGGATGGATAAATACTAATGTAGCTCATGGAGCAGATGCAGGGGTGGGATTCAGGCAGGTTCAGGTGAACTGGGTGTTAAATTTATATCTGGTTTACCGAAGTGGTAGTTGAACTGATCGGCTGGGCCTGGCCATCCCACCCCTCCCCTCCCAGGAGTTTCCACATGGCCCATTTTGGATGCAGGTAAGTTCAGGGTCCACATGGAGGCTGGGGGAAAAAAATGGGCCAAACCAGACCTTCCGCAAGTCCAGAAACAGGCCTCTTTCAGGCTTCCGGAGCCCCTCCGATGCCCGGGGGAGTCCATTTTCACCCTCCCAGAGACCTGAGGGAAGCCTCCGGACTCTGGGAAAGGTGAAAAATGACCCATAACTGCCTGCTGCTTTTTGTATCTTCAAAGACAGACTCATATAAGCCACAAATCAAACTGGAATGGAAGGTGACTATGGCATCATTGACCATGAGCTTGTTAAAATACCCATGTCTGGGATCATTAATATACACCATCCTGAAGGGGGTATATTTCTTATTGGCACTTTGTCCAATATCTTGAGTATTTCTCAAGATATGCTTTTAACGGCTCCAGCTGCCTTACTAAGTAAGTTGTGCAAAATTTTATTTGAATTTTGAACAATCGCATTTCAGAACTCTATAATCAGACAAGTCACCCACTTTCTTGATTTGAAACAAAGATGGGTGTGTTTTCAGTTTCCCTCCCAAGCTTAGAGGGCTCCAGTAAAAACAACCACCACGTGCTCCTATTCTCTTCCTATTTCCTTTGTCTTAGTCACTGCTTTACAAATGCTTTACAAAGACCATCTCTCTTAGCTATGATAGCCTTGTAATCTGCAAATTGTCCCTAAAAGTCTTCTACTACCTCATTTAAAACCAAAACTAAAAAACCCTTTGCTCCCAATCCTTGGAAATGGGTAAGAAATCCATGGCTGGAAAAATCTGAGAAGTTGGAAGTCCTTCATCATAGATTTTTTTTTCCTTCTCCTTTCTTTTTCTTTCCATCTTTTTGCCCACCTATCCTTGTTCCACTCTTTACCTTTGCTCTGGTTTGTTAGTTTATGTTTCTGCCCACGACTCGTGTGTGAAATTGAATAAAATGTAGGGGAAAAAAGAAGAAAAGCTGAGAATTTGTTGGGTTGGGTTGGGTGGGGGGAAGCTACCCAGAGGTAGGAACAGCCGACGAAATTCCTAAATGTTTTGGAAGGAATTAAGGCAGCGGTCCTTGCGAAAAGATTTCCTCCTTCCTCTTGGTTGTGGCATGAACAAAACACAATGGCTTTTCCAAAGCAGTGTGCAGAGAAGGCAGCTCTGGAAGGAAGGGGGGAAACCCTTAATAGCTATGATTAATGACAACAGGGTAAAGGAGACCTGGGACACAGCCGCCACATCTATCATCCTTTCCCATCAGTCTCTGCTTCTCTGCTCCTCTCTTCCACAGCAAGGCATTATAAAAATGTCTTATCGGCTTTAGAAGGGGGAGGGATATTTTTTTCCTTCAAGAAACAGCCATTTTTCTCTCCTTTCCCCCACTCCTGAAAAGAGATGTGGGGGGAAGAAGAAAAAGAAGAACAAAAGAATAGCAGGAAAAGGAGGACCAGAAGCGGGGGTAAAAAAGAAAAGAAAAGACCAAAAGGAACAAGCAAATGGCATGTATAATACCGGTAAGATATTCAGAGGAAAAGGCAGCCGAAGCTGTAATCATTCAAGATTTCAGCAATTTGACTGTACACATGCTGAAGCCACATTTTCAAGGTCTTATCTGCCATATGGTTCCCTGCTTGGATGATTTATTAGGTGTAGGAAGCACACTGATAAATTTTACTGCATTTCCCTGAATAGGCAACCTAGGGTGTCAATACCAAAGCTCAGGCTGCTTTAATGAAAACTGTAAGCACCAAAGGGTAACCATTTATTTATGAGTCACTATAGTATTACTAGGACAAAATTTATCTTCCCATGAACTCTGCAGAAACCAAATCTGGTCAGAGAATACAGAGATTGTAACCATATGTTGACATCTCGGGCTTCCAGAAGAGAAAACTGCAAGGAAGAGCACAGGAAGCAGGTGGGACAAGATTGTGTGTGTGTGTGTGTGTGTGTGTGTGTGTGTGTGTATTTCTATCCATCAAATGAGAATTTTGATTCTAACTATCATTGTAACTATTGGAAGAATTCTGCATGTCATTCGTAACCCACTGTATTTTGGGAACAATGAATTTGAATGGCATTAGTAATTTTCAGCAAATTAAAGGTGGGTTTATCCGCTGAAGGGATCAATGAGAACTTAGAAGAACAAAGAAATACACTCATTTGTTCATATTCCCAACTGTGCAATCATAACCGTTTCAAAATTAGACCTGTACATAGCAATTAAAAGGTTTCTCAAAACTAATTACATCCATCATGTTCAGGAGGAATGTTATGGCTCCCTCCATCACTTTACATACTAAGATATATGCCCATATTTTGAAAAATAATTTCTCCGCTCTAAAAATTATACTGAAAATGACTTGAAAATAGATAAAGGCCTTGTGTCTATGGAGATTCTCCATCATTCAGGTCACGGTTGTCCCAAAGGTGCTTTTTCTAAAAGATAATTGGAATTTCTTGGGTTTTTTTCCTTTTTCTTTTCCTTTGAAAATGTTTCATTTCTCATCCAAGAAGCTTCTTGGATGCAAAATGTTAAAAACAAAACAAGGAAGTCCAGTTCCCTTTTGGAAAGAAGCACTATTCTATTCTATTCTATTCTACTCTATTCTATTCTATTCTACTCTACTCTACTCTACTCTACTCTGCATTCCAATATCTATTCTATTCTACTCTACTCTTCACTCCAATGTCTATTCTATTCTATTCTACTCTACTCTTCACTCCAATGTCTATTCTATTCTATTCTATATTTCCCACTGCAGAATTAAAGGTTGCATTTAAGGTTTTCCAGTTGACAGCTTTCCACTCATCCTAATTGCTCCCCATCCTCCAAATAAACAAACAAATTATAGGCATTGCCTTTATATGAGTAGTAGTATAATTATTTGGGTAGGACTTACTAACAGTAGTTAGGAGCCATGATTTTGGAAAATACTCCAATTGTGGAACTCGCTATGACTCACTATAAAATGGTCATATAGAGAGGATTTTTTATACTATTAAGAAAAATCAGCTCAATAAATGTAGACATTGTATTGAAGTGGAGATGTTCAGGAGACTTCCAACAAAATTAAGAGGTCCCGAAGGAGTGGAAATGTCTATTAAACCAATATATGCCTACTGTATTGATATGCCCAGATAACTGAAAGCACCCACAAAGACTTGTAATTTAAGCATGTATAAAATCCCTGTTATATATCTGTCATCATATAAAACCACAGACCCTTGAATTAAAGACTCATTGAAACTTCTTTGTATTAGAAGCAGTCTATAAAGCAAACAACTGTGGATTCCACAAAAAAAGAATGGAAAAAGTGAAATTAATCTCTCCTAGCCCTGTCCTCTTAAAAAGAGAAACTTCCTCCGTTTTAGTTTTTTTTTTTAAAAAAAAAAAAACACCCGTTTTTAGGACACAGGCAAATAGCATCATTTATGGGCTTGTTGGTTTAGTGATTTCCAAACAATATTTAAACACTAATTTTTTTTTACATATTTGGAGAAATTTTCTGACAGGGAGAGCAATCAACCCATGGAACAGAAGTTGCCTTTGAAAGTTGTGGGAGCTTCATCACTTGAGACTTTCAAGAACAGATTGGACTACCAATTGTCAGAAATGGTTTAGGGTCTCCTGCTTGGGTGAGGGGTTGGACTACAAGGTCCCTTCCAAATCTGTTAATCTGTGTCTATCTGTGGATGGAAGTAAATCCAGGGGTGGGCTGCTACCGGTTCGCACAGGTTCGGATGAACCGGATATTAATTTTACATCTGGTTCAGCGAACCAGTAGTTGCAATGACCAGCTGGCCCTGCCCACCCTACCCCATCCCTCCCAGGAGTCTCCATGTGGCCCATTTTGGATCCCAGGTAAGTGCAGGGACCACACAGAGGCTCAGGGAAGTTGAAAAATGGGCCTTCCAGAGGCTCCGGAAGGAAGCCCTCTGGAGAGCCTCTGGAGCCCACCACCCCAGCCATGGTGCAGAGAACTGGTTGCTCATTTTTTTTGAAGCCCACACCTGAACAAATCTCACTGCTTCTTGTAAGATAAGTATCTTGCTCCTATCCTGAACTATTAAATATCTCCTATTTTGAACTATTAAATATTGCATTTCTGATATGGATTGCTACTAACACAACAGCTTGAACTTTGAAGCAAAAGGCTCAGAACCAGTGTTGGACATGCATAGAAGCTAAAACATATTGGAGAAGAATACACACATGGTTGGAAAAAACGATAAAGAAACAGACAGATCTGAAACCTGAAATGTTTTTACTAGGGATGGTACCTGGATGTTAAAATAAAGAAGGAACATATTTAATTATATATATATTAACAGCAGCTAGGATTGTATTTGCGCAGAATTGGAAAAATGATAAAATACCAGCATAAGGAAAAGTGATTGAGAAAACATTTGAAGGGGAAGAGATGAATAGATTAACACTGGAAATTAAAGAAAAAGAAGGAACTGAATATTATAAGATATGGAACTTATTGTACAAATGGTTAGAAAATAAAACAAGTTAAAATTGAGTAGACGAATATGCAAAGAAATCAGGGAAGATGGTTATAAAGATTATAAATATAAGAGGAAATGATAAATGTGATTATTGTTATATTGGTTAAAACATATTAATTATGATTGTTAGCACAACATATATGTACCCAGTGTGGGGATCAAATGAAACCTCGTGCTGTATCTTGAGTTTTCTTTAAAATGAACTTAAGATTCTCCTTATGTAGGCAAGTTTTTATATAGATGATGGATCAAAGCCAATGTTTTAAATAGATGGAAACATGCACAGACTAGGGTTCGCAGCTGGATTGATTTCCTCACATGGAAACATGCACACATACACATACTTACGTGAACAATTTCTCAGCAAAACATTTCAAGACTCCATCTTCATGTTGGTTCTGATTTCCTATTCTCTGTTTTCTCAGGAACATTAAACAGACTGCATGCAACAAAATGATATGCAATTGCGGTACAACCTTAAAATACATCATCTGAGACCAATGGACACACTCAGTAGCAACACATGGCAAACCATCCTTTCTCTGATCTGTACCACATCTGTCTGTCTGTCTGTCTCTCTCTGTCTAACTAACTAAGGCAGAAGGTTGAGTTAATCTCAAAGGAAAAGAAGACTTTGGTTTAGGGGAAAGTCTAACATTTCGTTGGCCTTTAAATGGATTTCTTCACTCATTTTTACTTTTACAGGAAAGTGTTCACTTGTGAAACCTTTGCAAATTGTAGGCCCGGGCTGAAAATGTAGAGTTCGCCTGGCTCCTTGAGCGATGAGTTTCAACTCCAAATTTGAACAACACATTGTTTAAAATGATTAAATGGTTTGGTGAATGGTCCTTTCGAATCCCAACTGACATTTCAGTGGGAATGAGATTGTATGTACTGTATGTTCTCTACCTACCTACCTCTCTATCTATCATTCACCATCTATCCATCCATTTATCTACCTATTCATTTCATAGAGTGACTCTTTCCCCAAAGAGCAAGAGAAAGACAATTAGAGTTGAAGGTTACCAACTATTCTTAGACAGAGACACCCATAAATATCCTAATGGTTCTTAAGAAATGATGAGAACATTTTCCCAGAAGTAAATAAACCTGCCAGTGGCTACACATTCATGCCTGTGCTTTTCCTGTCTCTTCTGATAAAGTAGGAAGGATAAGTAGTAGAAAATTATAAAACCAAGTTATAGCAAGCTTTCCCAGATGGTACTGTCTGGATCAGTGGTGGTATGCTACTGATTCGGCCTGGTTCAGCTGAACTGGTAGTAAAAAAGCCTCCAACAATCAGCCGAAAGGAGAAAAAAAGTCTCCAACAGGCCCTTCCACCAGCCCCTATGCTTTTCTCTTCTTTATCCTCTCAGCTGATTGGTGCTGCAGGCCTCAGCTGGTGTGTGGAAAGCTGCATGCGCGTGTTAGGTGTGTGCACGTTGCGATCACCGAACCAGTAGTGGAACAGGTAGGATCCCACTGCCAGTCTGGATGCACTAACTATGCAAATTTCCCAAATCCCCATGTTGGGAAATTTTAATGCAAGATGAATTAATAGAAAATAATGTAGCCACGGGACTCTTGGATAGCTTTCTCTAGGTTGGGAAACTAAACACCCTTGGGATTGGTTAATACAAGGGATTCCTGGGTGGTGGCGAGACTGAGAAGTTCAAAAAAAAATAAAGAACACAGAGGAAGGCACTCATGAGGGGTCCTCGGTGCTCTCTGAGCTTGAGTTGCTTTCTTGCAGACATTTCGTTACCCAATCCCCCTTTCTCTTCTCTCTCTCCCCTCTGCTCTCTCTCTCCTCTCCCCCCCCCTCCTCTCTCTCACACTCTCCTCTTTCTCTCTCCCCCTCTCTTCTCTCTCTCCTCTCTCTCTCTTTCTGTCTCTCTTTCTCTCCTTTCTCTTTCTCTCTTCTCTTTCTTCTCTCCCTCCCTCTCTCCCCTCTTTCTCCTCTCTCTCTCTCCTCTCTCTCCTCTCTCTTTCTCCTTTCCTCTCTCTCCTCTCCCCCTCTCCTCTCTCCCCCCTCTCTCATCTCTCTTTCTGTCTCTCTCTCTCCTCTCTCTCTTTCTCTCGTCTCTCTCTCCTCTCCCTCCCTCTCTCTCCTCTCTCCCCTCTGTGTCTCCTCTCTCTCTCTCTCTCTTTCTCTTCCTCTTCTTAGATGGTTCTATAAACAACTATTTCCCAAATAAACAAACTTATCTTAAGGAAAGTTGGGAACCCATTATATCATTTTTTAAAAACCTATGAGATTTTTCTAAATAGCAATCAATGCATTTTGAAGGTCCCTACACCAAGATGAATGCCAGATCAATCTGTAGAACATCTGCTTCTATCATTATAAACCCAAAGAAAGTTGCATGTTGTACGGTATTGTCCACCCAAAGTCCTTCTTTTTACAAAACATCGACCTCCAGTCTGATGAAGAAAAACAAGTTTTGCATTTTCGAAGCACATGAGCTATGATGAGCAAAACAAGTATTGTGGCCCTGACAGCTCTGCCTGACAAACTCTTAAATGTTTGACAAGAAAAAGGTCATGTTTTGTAAAATCCTTGAAAGGTCATTCGACAACAAATCACATGAATGAAATCAGCAGAGTTCAAGGAGGTTAAAAGAAACACCACAGGCATTAAAGTATGTTTTCAAGATAAACAAGGTAAGAAAAGAAGGCGAGAGAAAAAAAAAGCCATCTCTAATTTGTCATAAGCTATAATTTTAAGACATTTTCCCCTGCACTAAGCAGTTAAGGCAAACTACCCTTCCTCATCTTCGGAACGATTATCAGATAACCAGCTGCAGCATTTAAATGCCTGCGTAAAATATATAACTCGATCTTGGAAGCTTTTCATTTGATATGTAAATTGATATTTAGGATGGAAGAATGGATGGATGGATGGATGGATGGATGGATGGATGGATGGAAGGAAAGAAGGAAGGAAGGAAGGAAGGAAGGAAGGAAGGAAGGAAGGAAGGAAGGAAGGAAGGAAGAAAGAAAGAAAAGAAAGAATGAAGAATGAATAGACTGAGGGAGATAAAGGGATAGATGAAGAGGTAGATGATAGATTGATAGACAGACAGACAGACAGACAGACAATAAGAGATGATTAGATAGATAGAAATAATAAATAATAGATAAATATAGACAAACAGACAGACTGACTGACAGAGATAATAATGAGAGAGAGAGAGAGAGATGCAGTGGTGGGATTAAAAAATTTTTTACTATCGGTTCTGTGGACATGGTTTGGTGGGGGTGGGGTGGCTTTCTGCGTGGCAAGGGAAGGATACTGCAAAATCCCCATTCCCTCCCCACCCCACTAACCTGCTTTCCAACTCTGTTCTCCTGGGCAGGGCAGCAAAAGAAGACCCAGCTGACCAGTTGGGACTTGGGAGGCAACAAATAGATGGGATTGGCGGAGCCAGTCAGAGGTGATATTTGCTGGTTTTCCGAACTACTCAAAATTTCCGCTACCAGTTCTCTAGAACTGTTTGGAGCCCACTGAATACCATCTCTGGATGGATGGGTGGATAGATGGGTGGATACATTCATATCTTCAAGGAAGAGACTATGTAAACCAGAATCTCAAAATTCCCTGGCATAAAACTTTGCAAGATCGGCCCACTAAAGACTTTGACCTCCATGTGATACCGCCTCGTTTTCAGGCCAATTTTTTTCTTAACTTACCTGCCTGTTTCTTTGCAGATGTTTTTTTATGTCTTCTTCTATCTATAGATAAAACCAACATATCTCATTTAAAGAGAATAGCCTCTTCCTCCAAATTTATTTTGGAGCCTGCACTGACATTTACAACAATTATGTGCAGAAAATTACCCTGGGTGTCATTCAGACCTATGCATGGATTAATGAAAATTCAAACTTAATGTAAGACACAAGGGAGAGAATCTGGCTAGAGATGATACATGTTATTTATAACAAAATCACTAAGGAGAAGAAGAAATAAAACCCAACACCTTTTCCCAGATTGGGATCACAATACACAAACTAAGCAGTTCAAATTCTTTCTGGCCTCTAAAGTGAAATGTAATCTTGATTAAAGAGCAGAGATTAAATAGGCAGAAGAAGGAAATGCATTTCTTGATTCTGAAATCTGCCCATAAAAGGAAAACATTTAAGAACAAACCTGGAAAAGCAATGCCAAAATGTTCTTTAAAAAAAAAAAAAAAAAAACCAACAAATGGGAGGTAAAGGTTAAAACAAAACATGAGGGACAAAACAGAACAAAACAATTTTAATAATGTGTCAGCAACTCTCAGCTTGTTATCCTACACATTTTAGAATTATCCTTTCATGAAGGGGAGAATCCGTTGGGTGATTTCAACAAAGCTTCTCTTTCTGTCTTCTCTCTATCTTCTATTTCAACCCTGTTCTTTCCCTGTGCTGGCAACTCATGTAGACTGGATTGCCTCATGCTTCTTCCTCTTTGTTTGCACTGAGAAAATCTGTCTACATGGCTTGAAATGACTTCGTATCACATAATCAATCAATCAATCAATCAATCAAATCATCTTGATTTCAAGGGAAAAATTGCATTCTTTCAAGAAACTTTTTTGCCTCTTAATCCTGTACAGTACATGTCTTGACCTCCAAGTGTTTTTATAGGAGATGACCAGCCTGAGCCCAAGGGAGGGGGAGTCAAACGTGTCATCAGTCTTGAGTCCTTTTGTGCCCACAAGAGATACAAGTCCAGCCCACCTTGAATTCCATTGACTCTTTATCTACCGCCAATTTGCTTTGAGCCATTAGTAATTCAGATTCTTTTAAAGAGCATTAGCATGCAGTAAACCTATATTCATGTGAACTGCCTGGACTCCTGATTTCCAATCCTTGACAGTTTCAGGACCATTTTCTCAGGGTTATAACCAGTGGTGGAATTCAAAATATTTTACTACCAGTTCTGTGGGTGCATATAGAGCATTCTAAAACGGGCAGTTTTAAGCATGAAAACTTACCTTACCATCAGTGTTGGTGAGTGAAACAGCTGAGATATGGCAATCCAGTCTACCACGGCTATCAGCTGGGCTACAAACAAAGGAAATATAGGACAGGAAAAGGCCACTGGGTATAACTCACCCATTTGATGTGGCCGTTCCAGAGAAACTTGCTTAGGTTTCAATGAACAAAACAGCTCTTTCTTCAGAAATTTAGACAGCACCTATTTTGGCATTTTTCAGGAAAGCAAGGCCTTGAATGTAGAACTCATTTGATGACTATTATGGTTTATTAGAAAATGACCTAGAATTGGAGCCAATTACTTATTTTTGTTTTTTGTGATAAACCACCAAGAGTTAACCCTACAAGCTTCTGGTCTTGTGTAAATTCGAGAAATAAATATATAAATAGTAGCAGTAACAATTTATTCATGACTTATTTGTTTATTAAATTCCTATGCCTCCTTTCTCACAATCATGGCAGCAACAATCAACAGGAAGCATAATTTATACTTAGTTATCATACAACAAACTGTTCCTTTTCCTGGTTTACTCTAGAAGTAAATATGATTTTTATGTATTCTTGCCAGAGAAAAATAACTGCATTTGGAGAAAACACTAGGCCTTTTAGTTCTTTTCATTTTACTTCCAATTAATCTTGAAGTTAATAATTTCCTTTTATTTTTCCAATTTAACAAATACACACACCAGAAATAGAACATTAAAAAAAACAATGACTGGAAATAAATAAGTAACAAACTAGACTTCCTTTTACTTCCGATTAAATATTAATAAATGAGAGAGATAAAAGTCTCTCTCTTTCTTTCTTTCTTTCTTTCTTTCTTTCTTTCTTTCTTTCTTTCTTTCTTTCTTTCTCTCTCTTTCTCTCTCTTTCTTTCTTCTCCCATTAATTTCCAAAATGCAAAATAATATATTAGTTTTATAAAGTAAAAGATACACAGAGAGAAGGGGAGAAGCAATCTAGAATTTACAAGAAATTTCCTAACACTGAGAACAATCAACCAATGGAACAAGCCTTCTTGCCTCCAGAAGTTGTAGATACTCCATCACTGGAGTCTTTTCAGAAGAGGCTGGACAGCCACTTGTCTGGTATGGTCTAGGCTCTCTTGCTTGAGCAGGGAGTTGGACTAGAAGACCCCCAATGTCCCTTCCAACTCTGTTATTCTGTTTTCAGCAATCATTCCCAATGGTGCCTAAGGACCTTGGTTGTCCTTTGAGAAGCTTCTTCTCCAAGGTTGCCTCACAAGCAGAGGCAGAAGGAGAGACACTGAAGGCTCCTCCTTCTTTCTGGTTGGCTTTTGTGTGTTTCCAGGATGATAAGAAGGCTGAGGCTGTGCAATGGCCAATCCAACCAAAAACGAGACACCTCATTCTGTCTTCCTTGCCAACAATTTTAGCTTATTTGCCACAAGTACAGGGTATAATTAATATCACACGAGGAGTCAGCATTGTCATTTTTCAAATCATTTCCCTGGAAATGTTCTACACCTCTTAATGGCCCTGCTAATGCTGTAGCTGTCATGTCTTGGACAGCTGTGTTTTTACAAGACAAACTCAGCTGCGCCGTGTATCTCTCCGTAGACTTTTTACCTCATTGGCTCAGAGGCCATGAACGCCAGCTGGTAATGGCTGCATGGAAATCTTTGATTAATTTTTTCCCCTGACTCCTTGCCGTCAATTGATGCTCAAATGTCACCTTCTCATTGCCCGTCTCCATCCAGTTTTACTTTATTTATTTATTTTTGTCCTTTCCCAAAAGAATCACCATAGACAACATCACCACCAGATAGATTTGTAACTGGCAGACAAATTGTACTCAATGAGTAATCCTTAATGGTATTATGTGTACATGGAGGGGAGTAAGAAGTGGAGTACCACAAGGTTCCATCTTGGGCCTTTTACTCTTCAATATCTTCATAAATAACTTAGATGAGGGAAATAGAAGGGGAACTCATCCAATTTCCAGATGACACTAAGCTGGCAGGAATAGCCAACACCCTAGAAGATGAACTCAGGATCTACAAAGATCTTGACAGACTTGAACAATGGGCCCTATCCAACAACATGAAATTAGAAAAGTAGTTTTACATCTGGACAGGAAAAACCAAAGGCACAAGTATACATTAGGCGAAACCTGGCTCAAAAACAGTAACTAGGAGAGGGACCTTGGAGTCCTAGTAGATGATCACTTGAATATGAGCCAGCTGTGTGCAGCAGCAGCCAAAAAAGCTAATGTAATCCTTGGTTGTATAAACAGAAGCATAGAATCAAAATCAAGTGAATATTAGTGCCGCTTTATAAAGCCTTAGTAAGGCTACACCTGGAATACTGAATCCAGTTTTGGTCACCGCATTACAAAAAAGATGTTGAGGCACTAGAAAAAGTTCAGAGAAGAGCAACTAAGATGATTAAAGGCTTGGAGACAAAAACATACAAAGAACGGTTGCGGGAACTAGATGTGGCCAGTCTAGAGAAAAGAAGGACCAGGGGGGACATGATAGCAGTATTCCAGTATTTGAGGGGCTGCCACAAAAAGGAGGAGGTCAACTTATTTTCCAAAGCATCTGAAGGCAAGACAAGAAACAATGGATGGAAATTAAACAAGGGAGAAGCAACCTGGAATTGAGGAGAAACTTCCTAACAGTGAGGACAATTAACCAGTGGAACAACTTGCCAATAGAAGTTGTAGGGGCTTCATCAGTGAAAGTTTTTTTTAAAAAAAAAAAGACTAGACAGCCACTTATCTGAAATGGCATAGGTTCTCCTGCTTGAGCAGGGGGTTGGACTAGAAGACCTCCAAGGTCCCTTCCAGCTCTATTCTGATTCTGATTCTAATTCCATAAAAAGCATTTAACAAAGAATGTCATAATTTTTAAGCCATAATTTTTAGTTGCTCTTTCTATTGATTATTTCTGAGTATATAATAGTTGTATAATGTTGATTCTGAATATGGAAAGGAAAGGAAAAAAAGGAAGGGTAGAGTAGGGAAGGGAAAGGAAAGGAAAAGAATGGAAAAGAATGGAAAAGAAAAAAAGGAAGGGTAGGGAAGGGAAGGGAAAGGAAAGGAAAGGAAAGGGAAAGGAAAGGGAAAGGGAAAGGGAAAGGGAAAGGGAAAGGAAAGGAAAAAAATGCAAGGGTAGGGTAGGGAAGGGAAGGGAAAGGAAAGGAAGGAAAAGGAAAAGGAAAAGGAAAAGGAAAAGGAAAAGGAAAAGGAAAAGGAAAAGGAAAAGGAAAAGGAAAAGGAAAAGGAAAAGGAAAAGGAAATGACTGGGGATAAAATGTGGCAATTAATTATTGTTTCTCCTCTTAATCCATTGGCCCATCCTTTTGGCCCATCCTTTCTTTTGGGACAATCTGATTGGCTCCTGAAAACAAAAGGCAACACATCCGAAAGTGCTTCCCCTCTTTGAACGGCTGAGCTTATTTGCCATCCACAGGCCAGGAGGACAAATCCCTCCCCCATGCTGGGCCTGTCTGCCGATGCCAGCAGAAAACGGTGCTCATCCAACTGGTGGCAGTGGGACTCCAGTTAGGGACCAGCCAGGCTAAAGCAAAGCAGCACGAGTGGATTCCTGCTCACAAGGCACAATTCAACACACACACACACACATCCACATCCACACACCCTGCATATTCTCTTCTGCATGATTTGCTGCCATTTAAGAGACAATAAACATCAACTTCAGATTGCTAACATGTCATTTAAG